>OY728158.1:1456294264-1456919264 GCA_963277665.1 Viscum album | reverse complement strand
ATCAATGATTTGTAATTTTTATCCAATTAAAATAATTTTATCCCTTTTACTTTGATTACTACAATAGTTAATATAGATGTATCTCTTGTTATACATTATTATCCTTCTTTTTGTATGAAAAACATTGATTTTCTCAAAAAACTGTTTAAATTTTTTTAATATTTTCTCATAAAATATTCAAGTAATTTTTTTTGTGAACCAAAACATCATATATAACACATGGAAAATTAATATAAATATACGAATGAAAAAATAATTGTATAACCTTGTACAAGGGTTAAAAATTCCATGATAGTTTATAGTTCATCCCTATCTGTATTATATCCCTATCATTACAATAAAATGATATGACTTACAACTGAATAGTCTTTTATAACATTACACTGTATGTATGTTATGGATTTGATTATTTTTCATCCTATTTTTCTTTTTTAGATACATTTCACAATTTTTCAAATGTTCATCTATTATTTTAATTGTTTCAAGTCACCTCTTAACATTACATTTGATGAACATGTCATCCAATTATAATTTAAAATTTATCAGTAATATTATTTTTAAAACTATTACAATAATAAATTACTTCTTATCTCTCATTAAAGTCATATTATACTCTTTGAAATTGTATAAAATTGCACAATTTATTTATATTATTCATTTATTTAGTTTATAAGAACCAGACCTCAACAGACCCCTCACAATTCACATTTTTTATTCAAAGTATGTGCCAGCTCTTCAAATGTCTTACAACTCAAAAATATTACAATATATATATTTTTTACTCTTATCTCCAAAAAAGGATATGAATTCAATTTTTTTTATTGCATTCCATTTTTATAATTAAAAATATACATTTATATATTTAATACATAGATAAATATTTTTTCAAAGTATGTTCCAGCTATTTGATGGAGTTTTCTATTCAAAATTCATCAAATGTATGGGTTATCGTAGAAATTTAAAGGGCATGTTGGATCCATCTTAGGATGTGTCAGGCTCTCTATTATTTTTAATGGACCCCCTAGTGTATTCTTTCATTGCTCAGGAGGAGCAAGGTAGTGTGACCCTTTATCTAGACCACTTTTTTCTATTGTAGAATACTACATGAGTTGGGGTATTAATGACCTTGCGAATTTTGGTTGGTTTCAGAAGATGAAGATTGGGAGGAATCTCCTTGATCCCTCTCACTTGTTCTATGTTGATGATATATTATTTTTCATAATGGCAGAGAAAAGAACCATTTATTATATCAATGGGTTCATTTGACATTCTGAGGAGGTTTTGGGTCTGGTTATTAGCTGGAGTATGTCATCAGTTATGTTTGGGGAAGCCATTACCATATAAAAACATAACAGAATTTATTTGAAGCTTGGATGAAGAGGGTATATCTATGCATTAGTTATCATGAAGTGCCTCTATTTTGGGGAAAAATAAAGTGTTTCTATCTTGACAACATTTCTCAGAAAATTGTAAATCAACTGAAAAAATGGAAAGGAAAGAATATATCTCAGGCTGGACGAATCTATTTGGATAATTCAGTGATAAACTCAATGTTTGTCTATTTTTTGTCTCTTTATAGATGGCCAAGGGTGCTCATCAAAAAACTGACTGGTAATATTAGAAACTTTATATGGACTGGATCAATTAATGAGTGAAGTTTAATCATAGTGTCCTCGAAAGACTGTATAAAAACGATCCAAATGGGGGGAATAAGAGTGAATGATCTAAGGTAATTTAAGGATACCTTAATCAAGAAGTTAGTGTCGAACCTGCTATCCAGATCTGATTCTTCTATAGAGTTCCTCTAATCCAGGTTTTTGAAGAAGCTTCAGCATGGTTATGGTTATTATAGGACTTCCTCTATTGGGCCTACCATCAAGCAGGGATATACTGGTCTTATGGAGAACTGAAGATGGGTGGGTTGTGAAGAATCGCAGCTGAACTGTTGGACAACTCCTTGGTTGTCCCAGCGCATTTGTGAAGACATTGATGTTTCTACATCACTGATAAACTATGTTATTGCTGATATTCATAGTGTTGTGATGATAAATGATTTATTACATGCCCATATTTGTTTGCAGATCTCTTAATACATATATATTGAATCTGATATTCTGATATGGATACCCAGCTAGAATGAGATTTTTTTTACTAAAGAGTTATATAGATTCCATTGTGGACCCTCCTAGAACCTTCCCTCATGTATTAAGTGTGTCCAGAATGGTTTTATCTCCACTGCTTCAACCATTAGTCCCTAGAAAATCAAGAAACATCACCTCCCAATATAGAATTTGTTATTGTGTTCTGGTATTCAGCTAGACCCTACTTGTCCCCTATGCTTAGAAGCAGATGAAATCCACCAGTATCTTTTCATTTCCATTAAAATTACCCGAAGCCTCTGGAAATATCTGCAGGACATTTTTGCAAGTTTCTTCAACTTTCTATCTATGGAGGAGCTTTTACAGTCCATTTTTAAAATGGATAAAAGTGAAAAAACTCACTCCCTTTGATTGGATGATTATGTTAGTGTCTTCTCGTTAATTTGGAAGACATGAAATGACTTGGTCTTCAACAACATAAATCCTTCTTTCCATAATTGTGTTATGTTCATATATCATGGTATTCAGACTTACTCTCTTATAGGAAAAGGATATATAGATAACAATGTTGTTTAATTTTTTCTTTTGAGATCACATGCTGTGAATGGCAGGTCCAAGAATCCACTAATGTTGAATTATGTCCCCTGGATACCACCCATATCAGGAGGTCTCAAAGTCAGTTTTGATAGAGCAGCCTCGAGTGCTCCATGCCCTACTGGATGTGGTGGAGTTTTTTGAACATCCTGAGAGTTTTTGAAAGGTTTATTATTCCATTTTATATGAAATAGTCTTGCTATTGAAGCTGATCTATGAGACATGATCAATGTAAGCTAATATGATATACATTTCCACTGGCATCAATTATGGTTGGAATCTGACTCGTCCATTGCTGTAAAAATTAGTTGGGATCATTCCTAGAATGTACCATGGAAGATACTTAAATATTGGTATGAATGTCTCCAGATATTGGAGGTGATTTCTATTGAAGATATTCTTATTTATCATGAGGCTAATTGGGTTGCTGATGTTCTTTCTAATAGATAAATTTTGGAGGCCAATTCTAGTTGGTCATGTGTCCTGCCTGACATTTCTAATGCTCATTTCCAGGCTGACCATATTGGTGAGGTCTACTCTCACCTTTTTTTAAATGTTCTGTGACTCTATTTTGTTTTATCCTTATGATTTTCTTTAATATATTTTCCTACGAGAAGTCTTTCATGTCTCGTGGATTTTTGGGTAGTTATTGTAACATATTAAAAGTGTAAATAAAATATGATGAAATATAATATATTTATAGATTCACTTCTAATTAGATATCATTATTTCATATATTACAAACACAAATATGAAACCATATTCACTTGAAAATACATTAAACATACATGAATAAATGATGTATACATCACAAATAACAATTCTAGATTCATGGTGAAAAAACACTTTTGACAAAATCATCACTATCAACATCACCATCAAGAAATTTAAATTTTCATGGTAGATATAAAAAATTGACATAATATACAAAATATTAAATATTCAATGTCTTATAATTAAACATATTTGTACCATTAATTTAAAACCATGTACAAACTTCTTATGATGTAGAAATTTTTTCTTATTGACTTGGAATAGTACTACCTTAATTTTCAATTACTATTTTATTTTTCAATTATTCTATTGAATAAAATATTTACTCTTCTAATATTTTAATGAAACCCATCCTATCTTACCCTTATCAATTTACATTTCTAGTCATTTTAGTTTTATATGTAATTTATTCTTCTTCTATTATGATGTTTATTTTAATTTTTTCAACAATTTCATTCCATAGAGTGTTGAAATTATACCCTTATGTAGTCCCAAAAAACAACAATTGATCAACTTATGGTTCTTATTAAATAAAAATAAATGATGAAAGATTATTTTGAAATAGAATTGTGAACACATCAGCCGTTATCATTTTTTGAATGAGGGAGGGTTGAAAGCTCAAAATGATTAAAAATTTTAAAATGTAGTTTCATGAAGAACAAGATAAAAAATGATGTCACATATACAAAATAACATCAGTATTATAAATGATGAATTAAACCAATTAAAATATTTCTACATCATCGATTTATCTATTGGATGAATTCTTCCATAACAACCTATGTACTCCCTATAAACCCATTTAAATACATTTGGGAAAATCCTTAAGGAGGATATATCCTTTATGGAACACTATCAAGTGTTGTGAATTCTCCCTCATTAAAATAGAGATCGATTTAGGTATTTGGATAGGATATCCTTAACATTATGATATTATTCATGGCTAGTTTTCATTGATGGTATGGATTCATTATTTGGGATACATTGGGGATTTGATTTATTTTTTATTCCCACTATAATATTTCTTTTAATTCCATTGATAGTAATATAATAAAAATACTAAATATAAATCTATATGATTTCTATCTATACCTCTTAAATTTTCTATATTAAATTAATATGGATACTTTGTAATTTATATGTAATATTTGATATTATTTATCAATATTGCATCTCAATTTATTCAGACATAACAAAATCCATAAAATATACTTTTTATCTAATAAAAATCAATATATTATCAATGTAATGGTCACTACCCCTTCTTGTTGAATAATGATAATCACTCTTCCAACCATCTTATAATTTATATTTTACTATAATTTTTTTCATATTTCTTGGTGAATCCCTCTTGGATAAACTTATTAGTCAATAAAATGAATAGTTAATCCATAAAATATCCTTGATACATATATATTGAAATTCTACTTCAACATATTGATATCAAAAATCAATTATACTTCAGGATCATTTATGATAAATACAACATTGTTAAGGTGGGATCAAATGACTCCCTCATTTTGTTTATTTAAAAAACCCACTTAAATGACATGATAATTATTTTACATCTTATCAATATGAAATAATTTTATATAAATTAAATATTAAAAATACAATCGGCTCAATAAAAATGAAGGCATTGGGATTAAATATTATTCTATATCATATTTTTAATGTAGGGTAATTCATTTACCTTCAATAATGAGAATATATAAAAAATATAATTACATGATATGATTATATTTTATATAAATTTTTTTATTATTTGGTATTTCATAAATAATTTTCCACATAATGTATTTATACAAAAATTAATTTTATTGTTTATTTTTTTATTCAGGAAGAACTAAAATTAACCTTACAATGATCATACTATTTGTAAGTGGGTGATTATTATTTCCATTCATTTTAAATTATTTATCAAAACAAAATTTCGTATAATAAGTTATTGAATATTATACTCTAACCACTAAACCTCAACAATAACACCATTGTTTCATCATTAAAATCTAGTAGTCAATGTTTTTAACTAAAAAAATAACATATTAACCATGATATTATGTCGGTCAGTGATAAGTGCTAAAACCTTATCATCCATCCCTTTGTTTTCATTACTTATTACCATGAAATATTAAATGGTATTTTGTTGTTATGTGGCTTTCCCTTTTTCTAAACGCGTATGAATTCAATTCCTATAATGTTACCAAATTAATAACCAATAACTACATCAACATAAAATATCAGATAAAAAATAAAAGTTAATAATACCTTCATAATAACTTATTTATAAATATATCAATATATTTTGAACATACTAATTTTTATATTCCCTCAATCATTTTTTATTATAGAATTTTAACTCTCCACATAATTAATAATATTTATACTATTCAACACATGATTTCATATCCTTAAATAAATACTACTATAATAATTTCAATATAAATTACTTTATTCTTATAACCAAAACAACATTGATTTTGATACTCCCATGACAAAATTTTTCAGTCAAAAAACAAACACAATAATCATTATAATTCATCTATAGTAATAACAAAATATTGACATTGATAATTAATAATATTTTGAATTATATTTCCTTGATACTTGAGGAATTAATTTTTGTCATTCCTTGTCTCTTTATAGTGGAATCATTGAAAATTGGTTGATTATTTACATAGACACCTAACAACAGATAACCTGAATCCAATATGTACTATCAATTATATTGGAATTATAATAAAGAATCAAATACTTAACGATGGAGACATTAGTAGTTTAGGAAAACAATAAAAATTAGTGAGTCCTGTATTAAAAATGAATAAAATATTTATAGTACAATGTTTTTCCTTCCAAATAAATTAATTAAATTGTAACTTTATTCCATTTTCAAATCCATTCATATCATTTACAGTATGATTTTTGGATTCCAAGGGGATGAAATATAGTAAGGGTGAGATAAAATTCTCAGTTAGGGTAATGTATAGTGGAAGAAATAATGAATCTATGCGATTGATATTTATGACATGGTAAATAATTAAACACACATACCATATAAAAATAAAACTGAAAAGGAAGGGAAAAAATGGAAAGCTAATAAATAAAAACATATCCCATTTTAGTAAATAGATAAGGTAAAAATAATAAGTTAATGTAAGAAATTAAAATACATTCCATTTATTCAAGTAACTAAAAATTATGTGTATCGATAGATATGTTCATGCATAATATCGTGGAAGAATTATAACTGGAACTAAATGTGGGAACTGATTAATTGTTAGACATCATGTTTCCTAGGTATATGGAACCATTACCATGAAGTTAGTGTTTACAAATTATTATTATTTAACTAATTCCTCACATTAGGATATCAATGCATTTAGGGCCTTTCATTAAATGACACACGACCCATAGGCTTTACCTTAAATGGTCCCCAACATGTGTATTGCATGTAGAAATAATTCATCATATCGAAAAAACATTGAACCTTAAAAAATATTCCCAATTACAAATTTATAAATATTTATCAATATTTCTCCAAATAAATAAATAACATTATAATTAAAAACCATATGGAAAGAGGTATATAGTTTAGACATAAATCATATGGAAGGAAAATGTAATTTAAATTTGGAAAAAATTTAATGTCAAATAATCATACGAAATTGAATATTTGAAGGGAACTAAAAGGAACCAAAAAGTGATTTTGAGTACTATAAATTGAAAAACCAATAATAATTAACACATATAGTTATTGGGTTTGTTAAAAATATAACATATCCTAAGTGAACTAAATTAAAGGGTTGTTGTAGTTGATTAATTGAAACATTTTAAACAGATATTTTAAAAACATCACTGAAGAAAATTTCCTTTTGTATTGAAAAACCATTGAAATTTATTTTCATTGAAAATGGATTTTGAAAAAAATTTCTTTAAAAATTATATTATTAAACATGAAAATGAATCGTCAATGAAATTATAGTGGGTAAATATATACAATCCGTACATCATAAAATAAACAATCCTTTTACACTGTTAATGGTTCAAAAATTCCTCTTTCCGAAAGTGACAAGAAGATTATTTTGAAAAATTAGGGAAAAAAGTTAAAAAGATATTTAGGAAAGAATGTTTTATTATTTAATAAAAAAATTAGAGTATAATATTTTTCTGAATAAAGAAAAAAAATTTGGGCTCAATAATAAACATTTTCTAAAATATAATCAGTACCAAAGATTAGAAAAATGGTACTAAGATATGAAAATTTCCATGAATATCTATATAAGATAAAATTTAAATCTTTATTAAACAATGGCTATAAAATTTTCTAGAATGTAAATACCACTGAAATAACAATAACTTTATTATTGTGGAAAATAATCAAGAAACATTCCAATGTCTCCCACAGTTTAATGAAACATTTTAAATCATATTACTAATTGACGAATAACATTAAATATAAGTTTTAAATAAAATTATGATAATAAAATTCATGATATAATGTATAAAAATTATAATTATATACAATACAAAAAAGAATTAAGAAGCGACATGAAATTTATCTCATAGTTGTAATAAGTGAGATTAGTATCCCTTACATGGTGATTCCTTTCAGGTGAAGGTCCTTTAACCTCCGGTATAATTGGTTTACAAATTTTACTAACTTATATGTAAACCATACTATTATTAATTATATCTTATATTTTCCCCTTATGAAATATAATTAAATTTTGATTAATAACCTATCATTAATTTAACAATTTGTTTTGTTAATTGTTTGGTTTGTCGAGTATGCTTTAACTTGTTACTTGATGTTATTAGTAAATATATAATGGTTTAATTATATATAGAAGTTATACAATGATTTTAATATAATATATATCCATTATATATATATCTAGAATAATATGTAATTTTTTTGTGTTAAGAAGTGACATGCACCGTTCATGGAAACAGTAGTCCGTAAGTACACATGAACACTACCACCATTTCATTGTCAAATTTTAAATGAATGAAAAGTAAATTAAATGTATATACATGTATATTATAATTCTAGTAACCTATTAAATTAATATATTTTATTTATTTATATTTATTTTTTCATTAATATTTCCCATGTTAAATTTGAATGAATCACATTACTTTGAGGGGGTAGTAGTACAGACTTCTTCAAATGATGATATCATATTAACACAAAATGAAATGTAATAAATGTATTTGTAATAAAAATATTAAATAATTATAAGGAAATAATATATATAACATAGAACATATATAAACTTAGTTTTTATCATAATGTTCCCCCATGAACATTGGAAATGGAATATTGAATAGTTGTCTATTTATGAGGTGGTAATTCTCTGTACACAGAAACACTATATTCATTAACCATTATATGAATGTCTGTGTTAGTTTAGGAATAACAATTTAATGAAAAAAATCATACTGTATTGAGGATACTTTTATTATTATATGAACATGTAATAGAAGTATTTTAGGTGATGGATAAGTAAATAAAATAAAAGTGATCGTTGGAATACATTTCGTTAAAAATTGGGTACTTTTTTTATTATTTTAAAGGGATTCATTGTAAGGATTTCATAACAAATATGTGATTGAAGGTAGATGGGAGGTATTTTTATAATATTTTATGTATGATATTTTTCGATCCTATTTTTTTGAAAGGTTTGGAGAATGAGGAGAATTTTTGGTCTTTTATAGTTTAATGGGAGTGGCACTCTTGTAATATTTTGAAAATAGAATTCTATACACACTATTTATATTGCATGTGTCTCTAATAGTGACACAATTCAATTCAAGAGAATATAAGGTTGATATATATCCATAAAATATATCTTTTAAATGTTTATAGGTCATTTTTTATCATTAGGTTATTGTTGTGTCCCTTTTAAGGATTCACATAACCTTAACCGCTGTATTTATTTTTTATCATTGAAACTCATATTTATGGTAATTTTTATTTAATTATTGGAAGTCACTAATTATTTCGATTAAAAATATAGAATTAATTTTTTAAAATTCAAATATTATAAGGGGTATAAAATAATTTAAAATTTATTCCACTGGTGGGACAACGATGCAGGGTATTATTGTAAAAATTAGTGACATTTTTTTATGTTTTTATAATCAATTTTAATGTTAGATTGAATCCAATAAATTAAATTTTATTAATCGGTAAATATATACTCTAAATAAATTTTTTAAAACAGTTTAAAATATAATTATTTCTAATAAAAAAATATTATTAAATAAAATTTTTCAATTAAAATAAAGTATTATTAATTATTAATTAAAATATGAATGTTCAATGAAAATTACCAACAGTACTTCCTATCCTAATTTGGGTATATATATTTGAAAAGGGATATTTTTTTGAAATATTAACATAATAAATGTGTCATAATTAATATTTAAAATTGAATTCTCATTAAATAGGTTTTGAAATTACCATAAAATATAGGTTTTTATGTGTAAAATTGTGAATGCTATTATCTGTTACATATCAAATTCAATGAAGGAATTTGAAAAATATTTTAATGAATATATAAAATATATATTTCAATTAAACAATTAAATATTTTAAATTAATTTTTTTTATTAAGACAAAACCGTTGGAAGCATAAAAATAAAAATATTTATTTTTTTATAACCAATTAATATTTATTTTCATTTCAAAATAACTTGTAGTCATTGAATTCTTGTTATATTTGTAGAAAAAAAATTTGAATAAAATAATTAAAACTATTCATAACTGCTAACATAATTGATATGTTATACAATATTATATTAAATAAAAATATTTTAATAATTTATTGTCTTTTTATAAAACTCAGTTGTATGTGTAATGGAAGCTATCATACGAGGATGCTCTTAAGTGAAATGAAATCTATCAATGAAGGTGTCTCTTGTGTGTAACAGATGATAACTTGATCATACATTCATTAAATGATATAAAATATATTATATTTACTTAATATAGTAAATATATACTATAAATTATCATGATATTATATTCAATTAGGTTCTTGGTGTCGTGTGTCATACACGTGATTTAATAAATAGTTTTACAACAGAATTTCTGGGTGTTACCTTCTCCCCACATTAATGAAATTTCATCACTACAATAATCGAACTTGGTATTATATTTTTTGGTATTTCAAATGTTTGGAATTGAATATCATTAAAAGGGTACATAAAATATCGTATAGAAGATACAGAATGTGAAATATAAGGGTTACATGGATTAATATATAACATGGTCTCTTAGTTGGAGAACATCTATGAAATATAGAGACTAGTAATTGGAGTAAGAGAATAAATATATATAGGGGATATTGAGGACATCAATCTCAAATATGTGAATGATAAATACAATTTAACGGCCTAAAAGAAATAAGTAATTGCTGATTTGTAATATAATTAGTTAAACAGGAATTGAGGTAATGGGAAATTTGTTTTATTTTTAATTTATTTTCCTAAATTTGTGTAAATATTTTATTGATAGAGAATATAAGTAAATATTCATACTTTATAGGTTTCTTTTTTTGAACAATCCTAACATTTTATTATTCTTTTATTAAATTCTAATATATACCATTACTACCTAAAATTAATTACCAATAAATATTTTTTTATGCGTGAAGATCTAAAATATAATTTTAATGTATTACAAGGCATATAAAAGTGTGAAAAGTTTATCTATTTTTATTTAAATGTCTTAAAAAACCAATACAGTAAATTGATTATTCTATAATTATAAAATGTGTCACTAATTGTACATCATTAACATTTATTTATAATGTTTTTTAATTATAATCAATGAAAAATTAACCATGACATTGTGCTGTTCAGTAGATGGCATGAAATCCTTATCATACATCAGTCATGGGTACATCACCCATGGACTTAGTAGACTTAATAGGTTGTCACATAACATACTAGTTTTCCTTTTTTAAAATCATATTAATATAATTTCCAAAATAAATCTAAGAAACATCCTTGATATTTAGTCATTAAATATACTCTAAACTATGTTTTTCAATACATCATCGATAAATAACTATTTCATACATTTATTTCTTACATATATCCTTCCTTGGTCTTGAGTTTTTTCATTAAAATAATTCATAGGATTTCTAAATCTTAACGCCCTATATTCAATCTAAGAAGTCATAGGTAAAACCTAGGTTATTCATTATCAAAATCCATCATAGTTGTTTGTAATTCAAATGAAATATATCCTAATCATGTTTCTTAGAATTGGTAATCCATGTGAATAGTATGTCATGTTTTTTGTTTACCAGTGAAGTGCCCAGATCAGTGTGAATCACTGAGAGGGGGAGGGGGTGAATCAGTGATCCCTTAAAACTTTTTACTAATTGATTCTTATCAATTAAACCTATATGGCTGGTTAAAGCCTCGATCCACTCTTCTTGTATCTCTCAACCTTTCCCGAATGATGCAGTAATGAAAAGGCACAGGACACAAGGATTTACAAGGTTCGGCACCAAAGGCCTACATCCTTGCCATGCTCTCCCAGCATGGATTCTCCATTATAACCTGTTAAAATTACAATGGCCGATACAGAGTCCCACTGTATCTCTCCTGAGTCCCACAGGAGGGTCTTTATACTGCTTCACACAGTGTTACCAGAGTCCCACTGGCCTGCTCCAGAATCCCACTGAAGACTTCTTCTCCCTGAGTCCCATAGGGTCTTCTCCTGGCTGCTCGAGTCACACGAGTAGCTCTTCTTCACTTTAAGCTTCTTCAAGTAACTTCAGAAGCCTGGGATAAAGACTGCTGGCCTTGCTCTTCTTCTGATCACTTGTGGTGAACAAGTCTTCTCGTCTTGCTCAGGCTTTATCACCTTCTTCTAAGGATGACCTGGCTTCTCTTCAGCTACTGAATACTCAGACAATTGATATCTTTAACTTCAGTCTGGTCCAGTCTCACTTCACTTCAACTTCATGCACTGAGTGCATGGCAGCTCTTCATCCTCATGCACTGATAGCATGGCCTTCTCAATTCTTCAAGAACCTCCTGGTCTTGGTCAACTCAAATGCACACAAGCAAATTTGACTTGTTTCACATGTGCACATGCATGCATGCATGCATGCACTCTCCTTCTCTTTCTTCTAGGTGCAATAATCCCACAAAGGGTGTAGTCACTTTAAGCACACACCTTCATCCTCCTTCACACACTTTATCCAATTTGTTTACACACTTAGAGTGTGTTCTACTTTAGTGTGGGTCACTCCTTATTTTACTTCTAGGTGTTTACACTTTTAGTGCACACACTAGGTTCGACCTTTTAGTTCTTTTGCACACACAAATGCCTATGGCCTTCTTCCCTTATTGTGCACACACCTAGGCTTCGGCCAACTTCTTGCTCACTTTGCACACACACTTAATGAGTGTGGTCTTCTTAGCACTTGGCACACACTTGGCCTTCCACTTTATCTTGCACACAAAAAGGCACTATGCCTCGGGTCTTCTTGCTTTGCACACCTACTGCCCGTAGGGTGTTCTTCCTTCACTTTGCACTCAAGCACAAGGCTCGGCCTTCTCAAAGTTCACACACGAGGCACTGCCTCGGCCTTCCACTCCTTGTGCACACACTGCCCGAACTCCACCTTCAAAATAGGTGCGCAAGGGGTGCGACCTTCCTCTATTCACAGTTTCTGTCGCGCAAGCACAAGGCACAAAGGACCTCGATCGTGGGTGTGCAAGTGCAAGGGTGCACTTGGCCGTGCAAGCGCTCGGGTGTGCAAGGTGTAACACCGTGGGGCTTCAACCGTGGGCGCGCAAAATGTTGCGGTCACAGGTCTTCCTGTCGCGCAAGGGAGGCGCGCAGGGGACCTCTCAATTCTTCTTTTGCGCAAGAGGTGCGCAAAAGGAACCTCGCGGAGCAAGGGATGCTCCGGGCTTCACTGCCGCGCAAGTGTGCGCACAGGGCTTCGACATCGTGAGGCACAGAGTGCTTCTCACGGGACTTCTTTCTTCAAAAACTCAGCAAGCACAATGAGAGCCTCGAGCTATCCTTATATAGGCAGACAAATGCCTTTGATCATCCGCGTGTTAAATCTTGAATCACCGAAGATTTCGGATCTTCAAAATCATTCCAAAGTTTTGCTTTTTCTCTTCGGTGCACGCGGGTTCTTTTTATTATTTATTTTTCCTCCACGTGCATGCGACTTAGAACGCATGCACGGCCTTCGGTTAAGGATAATCCATGCAAACCATAAACCACACAAGGCCTCGCACCTTCGGTTTGCTTCGGCCTTCTTCGAAATTTTCCATACGTTGCATGCATGTATATTTTAATACATGAATCTGTTCAGTAGGTCTAGACGAGCTCAATGGAGCCTTTGGCTTCGGCAATGGTGGCCGGGAACTTGAAATAGGTCGTCGGATGGCCTCTGGTTCGTCGGCGGCTCGCGGGTGACTTCGGGGTGTCCTCGGCTAGAGCTCGAGGTGGAAGACGAGCCACGACCGTTGGATCAGGCGTTTGAATATCCTCGGACGGCCGCGATCAGGATATCTCGCGCGGGATGCGATGAGCGGCTGTGATCAGCCGCGCGATTGGAAGAGCGGCCAGGATCTCTTCCGCGGGAAAAATCCGCGTCCCACATCGAAACCTCTCGCGGTTTTTGTGCGGTTTATTACCCAGGCGCTGCCTCAACCCCCCGATTGAACTTCCAACCTCCACGGTGCCGCCCCGCACCGTGTTCTCCCTGCGGGCGCGCTCTGCGCCCACTCTCGCCTCTGCGGGCGCGCTCCTAGCGCCCACTATGCACTACCTGACACTCGCGGGTGCGCTCATGCGCCCCTGCCGCGCTCCTCCGGGCGTGCCCCAGGTGCCCATGTGGTGTCTTGGGTGTGCGCCCTGCCGCCCTGGCTCGCCCCACGGGTTCCCCCGGGCGTGGTGCCCTAGTGCCCATGCCTTGGGGTTGAACCCTCAAGGTGCCTTGGATGGCCATATTTTTTGGCAAAGGCAAATATTAAGACTTTGTTAAAAACAAAGTTCTCCTCCATATAAAATGCCATATCAAGCCCTTTCATTCTTCTTCTCCATTTCTTCCCTTCTCTACTTCTTAAGAATTCCTTAATCCTCCTCAACATATAATCTTCACTTAGTATATGGAATTCAAAAGGTTTCTTCTTAATCTTCTTCATCTCCTCTTCCATATGTGTTCAATACTTAGGAGGGACTTCTTCAACTGAATCTCATAAATCACACATGTTCTTCAACATTCTTCATTGATCTAATCAGAGATCAATTGGATCTTCTTCTGATTCACATGCACTAAGAGTTAGTACATGGACTTCTTTAGTCCACTTCATCCACTTAGAAGTTGTGGATGGATCTCTTGCTTCTCCTCATGCATTGTCAGTACAGTGCATGGTCTTCAAACAATGTTGTGACATTGTACCATCAGGATACAAGTTCTTTGAACTTAATGAGCAGCTCAACAATCGTCAGATATTCATGGAGAATGTTTCAACCACAATTTCCAATACCACTTAGTGAATCTCCTAAGTGACCTGCATCTTAGTACCATGGCCATTCTCCTTCATCACCATCACCATCACATCCTTTGACATTCACATCTTGACTCCTTGACATCCATTCATTCCAAGACAACTTCATGCCTCATTGACAACAATTGCAACACAGTGCACTTCAATCTCCCCATTTGTATTTGTTGTCAATACAGTCCTTCAGCACATATGAATGGTTCAATATGTGTGCCAATATTTTCTCCCCCTTATTGGCAATCAAATGCAAAGGTGTGGTGTGGTACTCTTCCAAAAATATCTCTTCCTCCCTTCGAATAGCATCTTCTTGAAAAACACAAGGAGAGGGATGATGTCACATGTTCTCTTTAGCAAAGAACCTTTAGTAAATCATCTCTAAGTCTACTTGGGCTAAACCGGTGTAGAAAACAAGAGTGATGTAACCAAGATTTTTCAATGCTGTCCACATTTCACTATACATGTGAGATCATGCTTCAGGGGTTTGAAATTTTTCAGATATAACAATGAATTGCTAAATCCTGCACATACTTCACAAAACTCATTAGAAAGTTCAAGTGCAAAGATAAAGCTCCCCCTTTCATCTACTTTCTCAAGATGATATTAATTTCAGAATATCATCTTCTTCAGATTGGCTCCCCCTCAAGGGGTGCACTCCATTCTGTCCAAACCATCCTCCAGATGAGAATGATCATCATCTTCAATTCCCTGCAATGTCAGCACATGTAAATACCAATAGTATAAGGGAATAAGATGGAACCTCCTTGGTTCATCAATGTGAACAACAAGGTTGAGAAGATTCTCTCAACCGAGATGTCCCATTTTCACTAGTCTTCACACTTGCACATTTGATCTTCATTGATGATTGTGCTGGTGTGGTTCTCAAAACATCTTCATGTGAAACCTTCTTCTTCCCTTTTGCTTTAGCAATTGCCAGAGCTTCATCTTCAACTCTTTGTAGTTCGCTGGCAAGTTGCAACTGATGTGGCCATATGACAAGTAAATCATTTGGAAGAGTGGCCTCAGTTCTGGAAGTTTCACATGGTTCCTTTGATGCTGTCAAGCTACCTCTCTTAGGCAACTTGTTTTCAATCGATCCCTTCTGCTTCTTTTGGATTGATTGTCTGTTTGAGTTCAGTTGGCTTCTATTTATTTCCATGGCTTGTTTGCAAAGATCCATGGTATGACCTTTCTTTCCACAGTAGAAGCATATTTTCTTGGTGGTCCTTCTAGATGACTCACCCTTCTTGGATTTAGACTCCAAGGACTTCTCTTCCTTTTTCAAAACCTTCTTGGGAGCATCTTCAACTTTCTTCTTGCTTCCCAAGGTTTCTTTCTGAGCCAGGTTCTGTGATCTTTTCTTCTTTTGAGCTCTGGATACAGTTGGAGATTGACATGTATCTTTTTGACCACTTTTGCAATCATCCCATATGTTGTTAAGTAATCCAAATCTATTTGTAGTAAACAGATGTCTCTGGACCTGTGGATGCTGCTTCTTTTCTTCTGGCTTGCTCCCCCTTGGCATGGGCTTCCTTTGTGATTTGACATTCAGTGGATTGTACCAACAATCCTTTGCACAGTGACCATACTTATTACAACACCAACATTGACCCACAAATCTTGACTTCTTCAGTCCTTCTGATTGCTGGGTACTTTTCTTGACAAGTTGTGTTGTTTCAGGAGAGCTCTCTTTCTTCATTGTCTTCATCCATACTTGTTTGGAATTATTCTTCCATCCTGCACTTTTTGTGGAAACACAATTAGAAGCATCAGTACAAGATGGTATGGATGGTACCTTCTTTCTAGAAGATGTTGCACTTTTATAAGAGGATGTCTTTCTCTTAGAATCATCCTGCTCAAAGCTCACTTGAGTAGCAACATTTCTTCTTTCAGCTGACTGGGAGGCTTTGGCTTTGGGTGATTGCTGATTGTTCAATATCACCTCTAGTTCTAAGTATTTCATGTTCAATGAGTTCTTCTCATCCTCAACCATTCATAGCTTTCCTTCCCAATTCTCCACCAGTTGTTTCATCTGGTCTTCATGCACCTTCTTCAATTCTTGCAATGAATTGTCCATCTCCTTCACCAGTTTGACTTTTTCTTCAAGTTGAGCATCTCTGACATTCATTGAAACTTTTTGCCTATTTTCCAGTGCATGGAAAACATCTTTGACCATTATGTTAAAGAATTCTTTCTCAGAAAGACTTCTTTGCAATTCTTCAGTAGTGTCTTCATATCTTTCATTGCAAAGAGATACTGTTTCATCTTTGGCATTTACCAGCTTTCTGAGAGTGTTGGTTATGCCAACCCTTTTAGCCAGCTGATCTTCCATAGCATTGGCTTCTTCTTCTAACTGTGATTTTTCTTCATGAAGATCATGGATGCCTGTAGCTATACACTTTGCCACTTCCATGGGAACTGTCTTCTGAAGATATTTGAGTGCACTCTGAAGATCATTCATTGTTTCAACTTCATCACAGCTAGGACAGGCTTTCTTCATCTTCTTGGCCTGTTTCTTCTTTCTATTTTTCTGAGTCTTGGCAGATATCTCCATTTGAGGCTGGTTGCTCGTTTCCTCAAATCTGCACTTCATAAAGACTCCCTTGGATCTTTTAGAGGTAACCTTCGCTCTGATACCAATTGAAGTGCCCAGATCAGTGTGAATCACTGAGAGGGGGAGGGGGTGAATCAGGGATCCCTTAAAACTTTTTACTAATTGATTCTTATCAATTAAACCTCTATGGCTGGTTAAAGCCTCGATCCACTCTTCTTGTATCTCTCAACCTTTCCCGAATGATGCAGTAATGAAAAGGCACAGGACACAAGGATTTACAAGGTTCGGCACCAAAGGCCTACATCCTTGCCATGCTCTCCCAGCATGGATTCTCCATTATAACCTGTTAAAATTACAATGGACGATACAGAGTCCCACTGTATCTCTCCTGAGTCCCACAGGAGGGTCTTTATACTTCTTCACACAGTGTTACCAGAGTCCCACTGGCCTGCTCCAGAATCCCACTGAAGACTTATTCTCCCTGAGTCCCACAGGGTCTTCTCCTGGCTGCTCGAGTCACACGAGTAGCTCTTCTTCACTTTAAGCTTCTTCAAGTAACTTCAGCAGCCTGGGATAAAGACTGCTGGCCTTGCTCTTCTTCTGATCACTTGTGGTGAACAAGTCTTCTCATCTTGCTCAGGCTTTATCACCTTCTTCTAAGGATGACCTGGCTTCTCTTCAGCTACTGAATACTCAGACAATTGATATCTTTAACTTCAGTCTGGTCCAGTCTCACTTCACTTCAACTTCATGCACTGAGTGCATGGCAGCTCTTCATCCTCATGCACTGATAGCATGGCCTTCTCAATTCTTCAAGAACCTCCTGGTCTAGGTCAACTCAAATGCACACAAGAAAATTTGACTTGTTTCACATGTGCACGTGCATGCATGCATGCATGCACTCTCCTTCTCTTTCTTCTAGGTGCAATAATCCCACAAAGGGTGTAGTCACTTTAAGCACACACCTTCATCCTCCTTCACACACTTTATCCAATTTGTTTACACACTTAGAGTGTGTTCTACTTTAGTGTGGGTCACTCCTTATTTTACTTCTAGGTGTTTACACTTTTAGTGCACACACTAGGTTCGGCCTTTTAGTTCTTTTGCACACACAAATGCCTATGGCCTTCTTCCCTTCTTGTGCACACACCTAGGCTTCGGCCAACTTCTTGCTCACTTTTCACACACACTTAATGAGTGTGGTCTTCTTAGAACATGGCACACACTTGGCCTTCCACTTTATCTTGCACACAAAAAGGCACTATGCCTCGGGTCTTCTTGCTTTGCACACCTACTGCCCGTAGGGTGTTCTTCCTTCACTTTGCACACAAGCACAAGGATCGGCCTTCTCAAAGTTCACACACGAGGCACTGCCTCGGGCTTCCACTCCTTGTTCACACACTGCCCGAACTCCACCTTCTAAATAGGCGCGCAAGGGGTGCGGCCTTCCTCTATTCACAGCTTCTGTCGCGCAAGCACAAGGCACAAAGGACCTCGGCCATGGGCGCGCAAGTGCAAGGGTGCACTTGGCCGTGCAAGCGCTCGGGTGTGCAAGGTGCGACACCGCGGGGCTTCAACCGTGGGCGCGCAAGATGTTGCGGCCACGGGTCTTCCTGTCGCGCAAGGGAGGCGCGCAGGGGACCTCTCAATTCTTCTTTCGCGCAAGAGGTGCGCAAAAGGAACCTCGCGGAGTAAGGGATGCTCTGGGCTTCACTGCCGCGCAAGTGTGCGCGCAGGGCTTCGACTTCGTGAGGCACAGAGTGCTTCTCACGGGACTTCTTTCTTCAAAAACTCAGCACGCACAATGAGAGCCTCTAGCTCTCCTTATATAGGCAGACGAATGCCTTTGATCATCCTCGTGTTAAATCTTGAATCACCGGAGATTTTGGATCTTCAAAAGCTTTCCAAATTTTTGCGTTTTCTCTTCGGTGCACGTGGGTTCTTTTTATTATTTATTTTTCCTCCACGTGCATGCGACTTAGAACGCATGCACGGCCTTCGGTTAAGGATAATCCATGCAAACCATAAACCACACAAGGCCTCACACCTTCGGTTTCCTTCGGCCTTCTTCGAAATTTTCCATACGTTGCATGCATGTATATTTTAATACATGAATATGTTCAGTAGGTCTAGACAAGCTCAATGGAGCCTTTGGCTTCGGCAATGGTGGCCGGGAACTTGAAATAGGTCGTCAGATGGCCTCTGGTTTGTCGGCGGCTCGCGGGTGACTTCGGGGTGTCCTCGGCTAGAGCTCGAGGTGGAAGACGAGCCACGGCCGTTGGATCAGGCGTTTGAATATCCTCGGACGGCCGCGATCAGGAGATCTCGCGCGGGATGCGATGAGCGGCTGTGATCAGCCGCGCGATTGGAAGAGCGGCCATGATCTCTTTCGCGGGAAAAATCCGCGTCCCACATTGAAACCTCTCGCGGTTTTTGCACGGTTTATTACCCAGGCGCTGCCTCAACCCCCCGATTGAACTTCCAACCTCCACGGTGCCGCCCCGCACCGTGTTCTCCCTGCGGGCGCGCTCTGCGCCCACTCTCGCCTCTGCGGGCGTGCTCCTAGCGCCCACTATGCACTACCTGACACTCACGGGTGCGCTCATGCGCCCCTGCCGCGCTCCTCCGGGCGTGCCCCAGGCGCCCATGCGGTGTCTTGGGTGTGCGCCCTGCCGCCCTGGCTCGCCCCACGGGTTCCCCCGGGCGTGGTGCCCTAGTTCCCATGCCTTGGGGTTGAACCCTCAAGGTGCCTTGGCTGGCCATATTTTTTGGCAAAGGCAAATATTAAGACTTTGTTAAAAACAAAGTTCTCCTCCATATAAAATTCCATATCAAGCCCTTTCATTCTTCTTCTCCATTTCTTCCCTTCTCTACTTC
Source organism: Viscum album (assembly GCA_963277665.1). Classification (NCBI taxonomy): domain Eukaryota; kingdom Viridiplantae; phylum Streptophyta; class Magnoliopsida; order Santalales; family Viscaceae; genus Viscum; species Viscum album. The sequence continues at coordinate 1,456,898,813 of OY728158.1, read as the reverse complement.
TTAAGAATTCCTTAATCCTCCTCAACATATAATCTTCACTTAGTATATGGAATTCAAAAGGTTTCTTCTTAATATTCTTCATCTCCTCTTCCATATGTGTTCAATACTTAGGAGGGACTTCTTCAACTGAATCTCACAAATCACACATGTTCTTCAACATTCTTCATTGATCTAATCAGAGATCAATTGGATCTTCTTCTGATTCACATCCACTAAGAGTTAGTACATGGACTTCTTTAGTCCACTTCATCCACTTAGAAGTTGTGGATGGATCTCTTGCTTCTCCTCATGCATTGTCAGTAAAGTGAATGGTCTTCAAACAATGTTGTGACATTGTACCATCAGGATACAAGTTCTTTGAACTTAAAGAGCAGCTCAACAATCGTCAGATATTCATGGAGAATGTTTCAACCACACTTTCCAATACCACTTAGTGAATCTCCTAAGTGACCTGCATCTTAGTACCATGGCCATTCTCCTTCATCACCATCACCATCACATCCTTCGACATTCACATCTTGAATCCTTGACATCCATTCATTCCAAGACAACTTCATGCCTCATTGACAACAAATGCAACACAGTGCACTTCAACCAGGTTACACTGATTCTGGATCAAAACCCCTTTCAAGAGTTATTATTATAAGCTATAACTATGCCATAATTTCCCCCAATTGCTGTATCCAAACTATGATTTACAGATATTAAGATCCAAATAATCTCATACATAAAAAAGTTTAGGAATATTTTCTATATATATCCTCAAATTATACCTTACGTTTATGTTATCTAACTTACCATTCCATAAATATAGTTCCCAAGGTTTCTACTAAACTTTCTTCATTACCAACTATAGTGACCCGACCTAAAGTAACTTAGAATCAGTTTATACTATTAATTTCATTAGCATGATTTCAAGGAATAAAATCCCGAAGGATGGAGGATATAATAGTCTTTGTAAACTAGATACATAAATTAGTAATATAATACCAATGAATAAACTATTAACAAAATAATTTCTTTTCCAAATAAATAACATCAATGATTTCTTTATCCTATCTAGTAAATCCCTACATATATTTCATACTACACTTCTTGGATTTTTTTTGGGAAAGAATCATAATAATGGGGAGATTTATTGCTTAGAAATGGTAAATTATAATAGAAGAAATAATAAATCAATGAGATTAATAATTATGGAATGGTCAATAATAGAATTAACATACCATATAATCACAAAACTAAGAAAGAAGTGAATTAACAATATAATATGGTAATAAATGGAGTCATATCTCATTCTTATTACATGAAAAGGAAAAATAAATTCTCCATTGTATAAAGATGAAACATATTCAATTGAATAAATGAACTAAAATTGTAATGTATCTATAGATATATCGATGCAAAATGTCATGGATGAATTAAAAATGAAACTAAATGGAGAAATTTCATAATTATTAGGCGTCATGTTTCATAAGTACAAAGAACTATTACTATTAAGAGATAATTTACTTATTATAATTTGAAGAGAATTGTTTTCCCATGAGACTACTAATTAATATTTTTTGTTTTATTACCTTATCCTCAGACCATTGGGCACTCCTTAAACCGTCCCCAAACTGCGTATTGAATGTCTCAAACATTCCTCATATCAAATAAATAGTATTCCTAATCAAATATATGTATTAGAAATGTATAATAAATTATTAATATTTTTCCAAATACTCCAATTACATTCAATGTAAACACCTTATGAAAAATGATATATGGTTTAGACTATAATCATATCCATTAAATATTATATGGATATTTGGGGAAAATTCAATGTCAAATAATCATAGGAAATTGAATATTTCAGTGGGACTAAAAGGAATCAAAGAAGTAAATTTGAATATAATCCTTATGAAAATCAATTATAATCCATCCATAGGAATATTAAGTATGGTTTCAATAAAACATAACCCATGTGGAGTAAAATAAAGGGTTGTTGTCGTTAATGAATAGAATAATTATAAAAATATTATTTAAAACATTTTTAGGAAACTATTCTTTTTTTGAAATATTATTTTAAAAAAATTCATTGAAAATTTATTTGGAAAATATTATCTTTAAAAATTAACCTTTTATGCATCCAATGTAATCTTTAAATAATTCATGGAATGTAAATCTCGACAAAACATAAGAGGTAAAAAAACATTTCTTTCACAAAGTTAAATGTTTGAAAAAGTAGGTATTGAAAAAATATAAGAAGATTCATTCGAAAAAATTATTTAATGAAGAAATGGAAAAAAATCTGTTACCAAATTCATTTTTAAAACATTATAATAAAACATTGTTTTTAGAGAATAATTGGTTCTCCGACTAAAGTTTGAAACAATGTATGTGTTTTCTGAATATATTTTCTAAAACATTTTGAGTACAAAGGACTGGAAAATTTATATAATGATACATGAATAATATCATTAATAAACAAATTTGATCAAATTAAATGTTTTATAAAATAATGGTTATACAATTTCCTCGAATGGAAAAACTATTTCAAGAAAATTAATGTTTTTGTTGAGAAAATTAATCATTAAACATTCTAAAGTGTGTCATTCCAATATAAAATTTTTAAATAATAATCATCATGAATGAATAAAAATAAATAGATGATTCAAATATCATTGCGATAAATTATTTAATGATATAATATATATAAATGGGATGTATATACAACAAAAAATATTTAGGTTATAAAAAATAAATTTATCTCTCTAATGTAAAAAGTGAGATGCAAATCCCTTAACATCTGTTTCCTTTCAGGTGAAGATACATTAATATCGTATATAAGAAGATTAAATATGTTACTGACTTATAAAATAAAAATATTAAGAATTATTATATAATATATGATTCTATTATAATATCTTATTACTTGTTTCTTCATAAAATTTCATTATATTTTTTATTTTGGGTGTAAATTTCATAGATTTTCATTTAAGTTTTATCTAGTTATTTATTGTTATTATTAAATATATAATGTTTTAATCAAATCCAAAATTCAAACTATTATTTAAAAATAATCTAGATCCACTTTGTATATATATCTAAAATAATCTACAATTCTTAGAGAGAATAATTGTAATTCACTATTCTGGGAGACGGTAGTTTGCACGTACACAAGAATACTACACCAAGTTCAATGTGGTTTATTAAATAAATTTAATGTAAATAATTTTTATATACATGTATGTCATAATTAAAGTAAAAAACATAATGTAATATATTATATATATGTTTTTTAATATTATAATTAATATTTTCTGTGTTTATTGTGAATGAATCACATCAGTTTGAGTTGGTAATAGTCTACAATTCCTCAAATGATGTCATCAAATTAACACAAAATTGTAATTTTTAAAATTAGGTTTTATAATAGGATAAAATAATATGGAATAAATTATAAATATGATAAATATCATATATTAATAGATATTATATTATAATGGCCAACAATAAATTTAGGTAAAGGTGAAATGGAAAATTTTCATTTCGTTAGGTGGTAGCTCGTTGTACTGAAAAACATGATGCTTCTTACCCATTATATCAATGTGCGTGTTAATGTAGGTAGGAACCTTAGTAAAATGAAATATATATATATTTATGATACTACTGATATCATTTGAACATGGATGATTAATATTTGACATTTTCTAGAAGTAATTGAAATAAAATAGAGCATTGGAAAACATAACCTAAAACATTATGTAGTCCATTTAGTTTATAAAGAATGGATTCCATGGAAAGTTTTCTACACAATGAAATACTTCTAGTTATGGGCGGGATGTTGTGAATATATTTGGAATGATATTGAAAAATCCTAAGATATTTTTTAGGTTTGAGGAACTAGGATAAGTGGTTACTTATTATATTAGAGGAGGACTTCCACTCTTGTAATATTTTGACAATGGAATTCTATACCCGGTTTTCATGTCCCAGTGGATCCAATAATGGAACAAATTATATAAATTAAAGAATTTGTTAGATATATTTCCATATAATGGATAATATAAATGTTTATAGATCTTTTCAAGATGTAACGTTATGTTTCAGTCTATTATTAATCTTAATTTATCTTTAATCATTGTAATGATTTTTTATCACATCCACAAATAATTTTGGTCAAATTTTTTTCCATATTAAAAATTGTAAATTATTCTACATAAAAATATATAATACTTTTTTCAAAATACCTATTGTTTATTTGGTGGAAATTAATATTAAATTCATCCCACAAGTGGGATGACAATGTAGTGTTTTTAAGTAAACACATCAGAAAGATTTCAATGTTCTTAGAATCAATTTCATAGTAAATATTATTTCAAATTACATAAATATTATTAATTTTATAAAAATATATAATATAATTATGCATTGAAACCAATAAAAAATATAGTTTTACTATATTAAGAAATAATATGAAAACTCAGTTTTGAAATAAAATACTTTATTTTTTACTGTAAATTAAAAAATTAAACTATACAAAAAATTTCAAACAATTCACTGAAATATAATTTTGGTCATTATTTTATAATATTTATGTTTATTATGACATATTATCTTAATAAAAGATTAAAAATTCATATTTAAAAGGGGTTTTTTCATTAAAAGGTGGTAAAATTACCTTAAAATATATGTTTTTATGTATGAAATTGAGTTTTTATATGTTTTTCATATCATATCCAATAGATGAGTATAAAAAATATTTTATTGAATATATAAAATATATATATTTCATTAAAATAATTAAATAATATTAATTGATTATGTTTATTACGACAAAACGCTTTTAGAATCATAATGGTAATATTATTTTTTTATAACCAATTTGTTATTATTATTATTTTTAATTAATTTGTAACTAGTGAATTAATTATATATATATATAATGAATAAATTTTCATAATTTAATTATTACTATTCATAAACTCTAACATACCGTCTATGATGTATCATATTACATAAAAAAAAATATTTTAATAATACATTATTATTGGGTGAAACTCAGTCTTGCATGTAACACAAGATATCATAGATGGTTGCTCTTGTGTGTAACACAAGATTTATAGAAAGGTCACACTCTCATGTTCAAGAAGATAAATTTGTTTTGTGAAAATTTCAAGATATGTAATTTTTTATATTTATTTAAAATAGTAAATATATGTTATAAATTCTCAAGAATTATATTCCATTAAATGCATGGTGGCCTGTATCATACAAGATATTAAATATAAGGTTGTATAGTATAATTTAGTTGTTTTATACGTTCTAGATTTTTTTATCATGAGAATGATGTACTTTTTCTCCATAAATGAACAAATGTAATTTTTTTTCATATATGAAGGTGCTTTTTTCCACAAGTATCAATAGTGCGAAAATCCTTCTATTCCTCCTTCGCTTTGCATATTTTTTATGACTTAAAATTCTTCTCTTGTGTTCCTCAAAATCAATATGAAATAGTGAATTAAAATCTTACCCTTTCTAGAACATGATATTATATCCTCATATGACGAGAATGTTTAAAAGACTTGTTCCCTTCAGATGTTTGGATTAATCCAATTAATGAAATGGTAAATATTTCTCTTTGTATTAAAGATGTTGTTAAAAACATGAATATATATACTTTTAATGTTATATTCTTTCATTGAAACATTTTATGCTTATTTATATATTATGCTCAGTAATTTTCGTTCCATATCTACTCAATTATCATGACGAAAATATTTGTCAATGTAAACCACATTGAACTCATTACACTACATAGTTTATATTTCCTAATCATCCAAACTATTTTTAATTGATTACCTACATTGATCTACATCTCATAGGAGAACACAAACTACCATGAAAATTTATCCCCTTTTAATACATCATAGTGTGTAAAATATATTATATATCAAACTTACACATTTATCAGATAGAAATATATTTCTAGTTTCTTTCAATGATATAGTTTTATTATGAATCATATTCTATAACATCATTACACTCCATGGTGGATTATAGTTTCACTATATGGGTAAGGATATTACATTTAACATGAATCAAATACTTAAATATGGTGTTTGTTTCATTAGTTAATGTTACAACTCATAATGTAGTTTTCCCATAAATCATAAGAGGTAAATTCCTACCCATAGAATGATCATTAATATGGTCCAAATTCCTACTATTTATCTCAATTTATTAATAATTTCATGTACTCAATTTTATTATAATAATATGAATCATAATCTATAATCCAAAAACTAGTGAAACAATAATTGTATATTAAAAAAATAAATAGGGATATCCTCACAATTATAAACATGGTTTCTCTGGGAATGTTTCCAAATCATAAAATTATTTTCTATCCCGTTACAATGGTCTTTAAAAAAATTATGATTTATCCTATGGATTTTAGATTGTATTTTTGGACTAGGGGTATAGTATGTCCCATTATAATTCCTATGCGATGATTGGGTCAAACCCAATGCTCCATTTTGGAGTTGATTTCAACAAGTACATATTTTCCACAATTAAATCCACTTGATGAATCCGTACTAGTATTTAATTTAGAGATCAACCAAATAACATATTACATTATAGAAAATAGGAATTATTTTTATACATATTGACAATATTTTTCATAGGTTTATGTTCCCAAATATATATTTTCTTGAATATATTACCTGATGATTATACTAAGAATCCATTGATTCCAACTGTAGTGACACTAACACCAATATCATGGATCTAGTATCCACATTGTTACATTGATATATGATTCAATGCATTTAATACAAAAGGATATAATAGTTTAGTATTATTTTTATACTAGATTTATAATTGAAATAATTATTTCAATTACAAAAACAAAATAATAAAACTACTTTCTTTTAGAATGAAATTTTTATCTATAGTGTATCCCTTCATATTAATCAAAAACCCACTTCCTAGTATCCTAGGTAAAATAAAAATATGGGTGAGTTAAGATGATTCGTAATGATAACAGTATAATAGAAGCTATACATACATATGGAATAACCTTTATAGAATGGTAAATAAATAAAACCAATGTCATTTAATTATTAAGATGAGTATAATATGGTGGAAAGAAATGATGATTATATAATCACAAATAAATAATCATATTTTTTAAAAAAATAATCCATTTATATATTAAATAACCGTATAATCAAATGGAATATCCTGAACAGAATTCATAATGATGGAATTCATAATTTTGGGCATTTAAAATAAATGGTTGTTGAATTTTTCTAATATATATAATTAAATTTATAAGACCTCAAAAAAATACAATCTAGTTTATTTCATGAGACCAACTAATAATTCGAGAGAATATAGCGAGCCCCACACATGACATAATATGTCAAATAAATTCTTCACATGAAAAGGTTAAAACCTAATAAATATAAATATTCATATTTAAAAAATAACATATTAAATATTATTATTCATTTCAAGATCATTAATAACATTTTTGAGAATATAACTATTGTATTTGAAATATACTTTTAAACATAAATAGTTCATAGTATATTTAAAAAGTAAATTTCATTGAAAATAAACCATTTATATCTTCTAAAAAAGTTATTAATTTGTTTATTGATCATGATGGTTAGAAATTTTGTTCATGTCATACATATTATAAAATGATTCCATTAACAATTTTGGTTAAATCAAAACAATAATTGTTTTATAAGTTAATGAAGATTCATATAAACATTTTAAATTGTAAAAAGGATTAAAAATTACTTTCATATATCTTATTGAAATTATTAAAAACATTATTTAAAACATTTATAGAATATGTTGGTAATTATTAAAAAATATTTTATTTAGAAGAAGGAGGTAATGTAATAATTTCATTAAAAATTATGATTAATATTATATATAAAACAGTGGAAGAAATTACTATTTCAAGAATAATAAAGAATTAATAGAGTTTAAAAAGATAAATTTATGTTAATATTATTTTATCAAATAATTCTACCAAGGGAAAATATCATATATATTCCCAAATAATGATGAGATTATAAAATAAACCCTTCCCAGTTTATAAACATCTAAATTTAATGACCCATAAAATAAATGATATAATATGAAACATTAAATTCCCTGAAAATAAATATATTCATGATATAACAAATCAATGGGTATGTTTATACCACACATATTGGAAATAAGTGGGTAATATGGCATAAGTCTCACATAAGTAAAAGCGACATGTGAAACCCTAGTCTCAAGTATAATTTACATAGTCCTTTAATGTAAATCATGTATAATTGTTTAAATTATTTTATTAATTTATAAACAAACCATAATCATCTTAATAATATCATATATGATCATTTTAATACGTTTTTCCACCCATTTCTTAAAAATATTTCATTATTTTCATTGTTTTGTGAGTTAATGGCCTTGTTTTCTCATACATGTTTTTTAATGAATGCTCTTATTCTTATGTCAAGGATATATATATATGTGTGTATAACATAAATACTGATAATAATTATATATATTTTATTTTTACTCTATATATTAATTTTTATAATAATTTATAAATGTTGTACTTGGAAAATTATTCACATCGCTATGTAGAGACGATAGGCTATACGTATCCACCTACAACGATATTATTACATTAAAGAGTGAAATGGTGAGGAAGAGGGTGATGTAATAATTTTTTAGATTTAGTGTAACAAAATATATTAAATATTTAGTCATTAATTTTATCATTATTACATTCTATATAATGTATATGTGAAAAATTATTCACATCGCTTCGCAAGGGGAAGGTCTCTCATACGCACAAGCGGTATTATCATATTTGAAAATAACGGGACCCTTAAAATGTATATGAGATATTAAAATTAAATGTTTATTAGAATATTATAAATATAATAAAAATTTATCCAATCCATCCTTATATCTAACCTTTCATGTTTTTTATGTAAAACAAGAATGTTCGGCTCGAGATGTGGTAGTTTTTCGTACACACGAAGGATGATTTAATTTTCCATTTGACGGAACTATAGATGGATAAATTATATTACATAAATATTGTAAATTATAACAATATGTTATATAACATTGGGGTTAAAACATAATTTATTTTTTAAACAGAAAAATGAAAATGAAATTTTATTGATAATTGCATTCTCTTAGAAATATAACCTTTAGATCACCTCTTAAGGACCCCAATGATGGAATTTTGGTTGGACTAGTGTCCCTAGTTTATGTCAAATATTATAAATGATTTTTTTTAAAGTTCATTTTTGATTCATATGGATTTATGTTTGATAATAAATAAGGAAGAGTTCCCATTTATATGTGTGGAAACGGATCCCTCTTTTAAATTACATGGAATTTTTCTAAAGGAATGAAAAATTATTACTTAATTATAATTCATAAACATAAAAATAACCATAGATTCTACTTTTGGATAGAATTTGGTGTAAATTTATCCACAAAATGGTATTTTCACGTGATTTTAAGTCATTTTAAATCTTATCGTTTTATTTTAACCCCACAACAAACCCATTTTTCCATAACTGCATTAATAAATTTTTTGTACATTCTTCCGTATAATTCAATTTAAAAATTTAAGATTCATTTTTTTCATAATAAAATATATAATGATTCCAAATATTTAATCCATTTTAAAATTAAAATCACCTAATTTTCAGAATTCAATATAAAATTATGCTCATTGACGAGATGATAAAGTAAATTTTTGTAGAGAAAATCCTAATAATTATTAATAGTTTTAATATCAAAATTAATTAATAAATTTATTTAAATGGCCATAATTAGTTCAATTTTAATATAAATTTACTAATTTTTCATTCAATACAATTTATTATACAATTTTATTTTTTAAATACTTTAAAAAATAAATTTCATTTCAGAGAGATTTCTTATTTTTCACTAATAATTTAAAAATAATGGATTTTAGAAAAATAAAAAAATAATAATTCTATATAAATTTTGATATATTTTTATACATAATAATGGAAATTTTTTAAAATAATTTTTCAATAATATTATAAATTTACCTATTAATTAATTTTTTAATGTGAGTATAAACAATAATTCATTAAAATACATCTTTTAGAAGTCGTTTCATTAACATTTTAATAATTTTTAGTTTATTAATATTAAATAGATAAATATTGTATTCATTTTATTCAAGTGTAAATAATAATATTTTCATAAATTAATTAGTAATACTCATACCTACCAACTAAAAAGTTATGTTATATTGGTTATATTTAAATAAAAATATTTTAATAGAGTATCATGCTTCGTTTAATCTTGGTGTTTTTTCATCATATGATATCAATGGGATTGAAATTATTTTCAATAAAATATTCTATAGAGTCCTCTAATGACAATTTATGTTATAATATTGTAATTTAAGGTCATAAGCACTATAAAACATGATGTTCAAATTTTAAAAATCAGGTTGAATTACATTTTTGTGGGTATTTGTACATATATATGTATTAACATTTTTAATGAAAAGATATGGGGAGATATAATTTTATAATATAGACAAGTGGTCCACTTTTTATTTTTTTATGTTATAAAACAATTTCCTAACACTTTATTTGAAACATGTCTCCCAAGAAGACAATTATTAAACCATATATGAGATAAGGTAATGATATGGCCATTAAATTTGATTTGGAAAAGTATTAATTTTATTTTATCACTTATCATTTTTGTTTTCACAATGTAAGTAGTAATATAATAGTAAGAGAATGAAAATATTATTATTTTATTAAGTATTCATTATAAAAACAATTTGGGTGACCTTATTAAAAAATAATAATTATATTTATTTTCTTTATTAATTCCTTCTTTTCAAATTCAATTCCCAAATGTGATTTAATTAAATTTAAATTAATTCCCAAAATCATGAAAATAGTGGCTTTCAAATGAATGGTTTTTATTAAATATAAAATTATTTTATATCCAAATTACATATAAAATTGAGTATGAAAATAATATTTTAATAATAATATAATTGAACTAATTTTAATTTTAAGAGAAATATTTAATCAAAATGGATTATTCCATATTCTCGTAATAAAATGTAATTTTCTAATAGAAATTGTAATTTCATACTACTCATCTTAAAAAATAATCATTTCATAAAATTCTAAAATATCACTCTAAAATTATTTTGATATATTAATTTTTAAAAATATATTACCTTTTTTAAGTTCATTTTGTAAATATTGATAAAAATAATTTAATAAATAATTTTCCAATACCCAATTAAATTCCTGGTAGAATAAGTTATATTATAGTTAATTTTTTTTATTTTTCTAATAAAATGAATATTTATTTGATTAATGATAATACATTTTATTGAATAAATAATAAAAATATTTTATTATAAATATTCTCCAATAGTTGTTAATTTAAGTTTTTATCATTAAAATACATTGAATGAATTAATTATTTGTTTTATAAAAACTAATAATTTTTTTCAAATGATTTTATATTTCCATTTATATTCATATGATAACTAATTATTTTATTTTATATATATTTAAACAAAATATTTTACATTATTTTTTTAAGAATATACATACATGAAAATTTAAAGACTTAGTTGTAATGGTATAAAATAGTACTATTTTATTTAGACTCAAAGTTTTGAATATCATATGAAAACAAAAATAAGAAGCATATTTAAAAAATCATACATCATAAAATCACATTTTGTTATATAATAACCCTTTATAATGAACTTATCCATGTAAATTACATTTCTATTATTGGATGAAATGATGATATCCCTACATCATCTCATCCATGGGTTCCTATATAGCTTCCTGGAATTATTTATTCCCCTATAGTATATTAACCACTTGAGTAGTCTTGTTTTATAAAACATTTTCACTATGATTATGAACTTCTATTATATTTTTTTCATTGGAAGGATCATTCTTTACTAGTGTGTGTTGTGAGTTTAGTAATTTTGATGAATGAGGTATGTATGTCCTCCAGAGAGATACATGGAACACATCATAGTCCTCAGAGATATTTTGTGAAATAACCATTAGACAAACTTACATCCCTACCAAATATGGAATCGTATTGGGATAATATACCTAGGCCTCATAATTATCTAGAAGAATCTTTCTCGATTACCCCCTCAATCTAGTACCATCATTAATTTTTACATACCCAGAGGGTGTTGCGTAACCCTTATTGTTGGAAACTAGAACTCAAGCATTACAAAAGGATAGGGAATGATCATTACTAAAATAAAGAAAAAACATAGAATATATATATATATATATATTCTCAATACTGAATAACAACATAATAGAGAATCATAATCTATAATTGAAAGAAGAATTTGGAAATTATACAACTCAAAAGAAGTAAAAAATCCATAATGTAAGAGGACAACAAGGAAAGAGGAATAAAGAACAAACAAATACACATGATTGCATGGGAAAACGTGCATCAATATCACTACTAACAACCAAGACTTAAATAACAGAATCCTTGCAGGTTCATTATGGCGCCTTGTATCTCCCAAAATTTTATTACAAACAATGTTCTATAAACCTCCAAATGGGTGTGTATAGTATGATCTTATTGTATTAATTGGATCCCAAAAATGTTTTCCATATTAAATCTCTATATAATAATTTTAACATGTTAGATTTTAAAAAGAATAAGACATGATAAATACTATAACATTTTTTTATCCAAATAATTATAAATCATTTTATTTCCCATTTTTCACATTTGAAAAATAAATATTGGTACATAATTTCATATATCATGAAGTAAAATAAACTGACACAAATAATCTATCACATGACATATCAAAAACAAGTAATATTAAACTAAAAGAGTAAAATACATAAGAACTGAAAACATCACACCAAAGATTCATATAGGTTAGTCTAGAAGAGAACTCATTCCACAATCTATTACTAGTTCACTAACTATTTCATAGAAAAAATTCCAGTGAGTCATTGAAACACCCCATGAGTTATTCCCATAACAATATCAAAATAAATTCCCCAGAAAAATTTGATTTTTCACAAGAGGAACATGCCATGATTGAACCACCCATGATAATATTTGGATGATATCCCTAAGCTAAAACTTTCTCTTATGTCATCTAGGCTTTCCATAGGATACAATCCGTAAACCATTTCATCAAGAACAGGCATAGAAACCGATTTTATAATTCCATTCTATAATGATTTTGAAATTCCATTTTCTTTTAACAAAATAAGGGAAATAAATATTTTTTTAAAAACCCATTTCCCACACATAGAAATACAAAAATAAATCATTTCATTTCATTAATTATTAACATTTAAAAATATATTATAATACACTTTATTAAACATATACTATAGATTGAACCTACTACCATTAAATATTATTTCACATGCTCATAATTGGATCCAAAAAATTGTTACTATCATAATGACATGCCTGATTGAACTTGAATCACTCCACCAATCATTGAACTTATTCAATCAAGAGAATCAATTTTTCTAGATGATCGATCATGACATACCTCAAATAACTCACTTGTTTTACTAGAACCAACATAATGTTTTTCCTATAGAAAAAATATAACCTTAATGATCCAGATAGAATCAATAATAATCGACACTAAAAACCAAAAAATTTAAAAACATAGTGATACATGGTTACCACGATGAAATAAAAGATGGAAAATAAGGATTACTCACTCGGAAACATAATACAAAACCATAATAACAATCTATCACTAAAATAAATGAATAAGAAGAACAATAGGTCTCCAAAATCACACATAATAGCTTATAGGTCACGAGGTAATAGGTTTGAAGCTAAATGAAATTAAAATCACTTGTAGGAGAACCTAAAACCATAAACCATGGGAATGACACCATGTGTAACCCCTCTATATGTCATGAATTTCTTGAAACCCTAGTACACTGAAAACACAATCACCTCAGGTTAAAAATATAAATTTTACCACTATATAACGTGTAACATACTTTCAAATCATGTAATATACATGCCTTATAATGATTGAAAAAAAATTCATGGTACCCATTACACGGTAGGTAAATACATTACACAACAAGTAAAAATCTCTTACCATGGGCTACATAATGATATCGATATAGTAATAAATAAAACATATAAATAGTTTCCATGTTCAGTATTCCTTAAAATCATAGTACAATTCCTACTTTTATCTCATAAAACCCAAACAACCTCAATTTTCTTTGAACTCATGAAGAACCCCATAATGTAAATAGAAAATTTATACCAATGCTTTATTAGTTCAAAAAAATAAATCTCTTATATTTTTTCCACATAGCCATTAATTTCCTTCTAACTTCTAGAGTCATGAAATGCACCAACAGAAATGGCAATGATAAGAGATAATAGAAAAACATAAATTTGGGTAGATGGATGTTGAAAAATCCATACCATAACACTTTTTGTCACCGTGAAGTCATTTAGAATAACGATGTCCATAAAATAGTTAATCCTTATGCACCCTCATCATTGAATCATACTCTCATGTCTCATACGAAACTAGTCTTTGTCTCCATAAAACTCTTCCTAATATAATCAACATCAAATTTAATAATTTCACATAACATTTAATGATCTCTATAGTAATCTACAAAACTGAAACATCTAGTTCCTACTATGTATCTTACCAACTCATAACATGAGAGTGCTCATGATGGTATTTCAAATTCTATGATATGTTTAATTCCACATTAGTTCCCATTAAAAGAACCAAACGATTCCAACTAATAAACAAACCTTCCCAAGTTGATCAGTTATATCAAATAATCCATTATAACATGGAGCCAAATTATATATTTTTTTAAAATGATCGGGACACAACCATGTAAATCAATTCTAGAAAACCTAGTCACCTATTGAAAACTCAAATGAATGATTCTACTAATCTGCCTATTATTTCTTCATACACTATATTGTATCTAGATAACGACATATATATTGAATTATTGATGATGTCTCTTGACCAAAAATCGACCACCCCTCTTTTAATCATATGAGGGAATCCATCATCTACATGAAATGAGACACATTGGTGATAAAAAAATTAACAACATTTGAATGAGAAATAGAAGAATCCATTCTAATGATGATGTCAATCAAATATAAATCATGTATAATTAAATCACATATGTAGTACACACATGTTATTTATAAAAAAATATACACTGAAACACATTATTATTCCATATCTAATGATGTTCCACAAAATCCATAATAAATAACATGAGTTTCATTGGTTGTTTCTGAATATGAAAAAAGGATACTAGATCTAAATAAGGGGGATGAACTAGTATCAAATAATGTAGTCAGTTCTGTAGATATAATAACAATGTTACCTCTCACTATCATTTGACCAACGTATATATCTATTGGAAAAACATATACCCCTTAATTGTTCTTCACTCATGGGGCAAATAGTTGGAGCCATATAGTCATTGACATCGATTACTTCACTGGATTATACATTAGAGTGGACTTACCCTATCTATATTGATTCATGGATTGATCATGGTAAAAAATCTACAGGAACCTATACTTTCCAAAAATATCACACATCATCATAGGTCAAACACAATAATTCAAGGTGTACCCAAACTTTCAACACTAATAGAAATTATAAGGATCAATGCTGGAGATGATAGATGGTGTATAGGAGGACTTCTGCAATGATCCAACAACACCACTAATGTGGTGATATTTACACATTATCAATTTCCCTATCACAACACTGATTAATTCTCTATGTGGAAGAAAAAATTGCAATAATTATTCACGAAATTCATATTCCTTTATTCTATCATATATCTATATAATATCCCTTCATAGGCCAAAATAATCGATATAATTAATTGGGATCTGATATTCAATCTCAAGTACTTTAGGTAGCTCAAATTTATCATATGGATATTGTTTACTATCTATAAAAAAAACTTTCTCATCAAATTGATTGGTGTACGCGAATATTGAATACTCTACCTAGAAAAAATTAAAGAACTCTAGATACATTCCATCATCATTGAATGTGGATATAACGTCTAAAAAGAGAGAGTTTTGAACAAATTCTAGTATAAGACAACATGTAATATTGTATCCTATAATGTCACACTAGGAATCTCATGTTTCAACATCACACACATCAAGTTGATACTCTCAAGCATCTTCAAAATGTAAAATATCAAATCATTCATTCTATCTGAGTCCTCCACCAATTAATGATATTTCATACCACTAAAAAGTGGTGTTTTCCCATGCATGATTTCCTGTAATCAATCCATTTGTATCTATCTACTGTTTGGGACTCAAAAACTATTTTCTTACAAATAAAATATAATCTAGTTGATAGAACATACTTCTCTCATGACAACCTCAACATGATTATGATCTATAAGTGGATTTCATTGAAGATCATCTTCTACAACATGATGAAAACCCATGGTACACATATTATAGGTACACTACTACCCATAAAAATAGAATAAATTATCAAAAAATAATAAAATCATAGTTTGAATAAGAAAAAAAATAAGAAAAAATAATATTAAGATCTAGAACAAAAAATAGGAGACACATTTCTCATAATCGTTTGGTAACACCTGTCTCATAATGGAAGATATATCTGGGAACTCACTACAACAATCCAGTCATTTCCTGAAAATCCAATATCCAATCAAAAAATCATACTAGATATGGACTCATGATAATATTCCACAAGAGATAACAAATTGTGATGAACCCACCCCAATACCCTCTCAAATTTATACGTGCCGTGAATAGTCACAATACTGAAGGGTGTTCCCAAATCCCATGAGTAGGTGACTATCTATCAGACATAAAAAAACCACAAGAGGGAACAATTTCACACTACCAAAATTAATTATATAGATTATATATATATTTATATTATAGAGATATATAGTATATGAGATAATTATACAAAATAACTGAATGAATAAAGAAGAAATTAAAAAACTCAAAATTAGGAAGAACATCCCAAAGAAGAATCCCAACGTCAAAGGAAAACTAGAATTGTTACCTAATACTCTATGTGATAGCATGAGAAAACACCCACCCTATCCGCACCATCTACACAAAAATAGAAAATAGATACCTCAACGAATCACTACAACACCATTAATATATATAAATCGATAAAAATAGAATAGACTATAACCCACAATGGTGGTGAGTACGGTGTGACATACAATATTCGTTTGATCCCATCCATTTTTTATAAAAATTAGATAAAAAATAATGTAATTATATTTTACATTGTAGAAAACTAGTTCGGATTAATAATTAAATATAATTTATCAAAATCAGGAAAATAATTTTATTTACCTTTTTACAGATTTCTAATTTAAATACAGTTAAATAAATTCAAAAAATTTTATATATAATGAATTAAACTAATCTCAATGAAAATCATGCATCACATATCATGCTAAAACCTTGGTAGTAGATGATAAAATAATTAATGCTAAAAGAACATCTAACATCATGCAAAAGATAACTATTTCAAAAGCTGGTAAAATAACCATACTCAAATAAATGTATAGTTAACAATCAAGCCCTTATAAAAAAATTATTATTATGGAGAGAAACACCAGTAACTGAATCCTATGACAATTTTTATATCAATTACATAGAAGAAAATGACTTGGGAATATAGGAACAACCCATGAGTTGACCACGAGAAAATAAATAGAGTATAGACCCTAGATGCAACATTCAACTTAGATCCAAATTAATCCCATGTGCTATGATTTCTATAAAGTTTCACTAAAATCAATATTATGATATATTTTTAGAAATCTATTTTAAAATTATTTGAAATTTTTTTCTTTAACCAAAATAAATTAAAAATATTCTATCAAAAACTAGTTTCCCTTTTACATAAATCGATCAATAAATTAATCCATTTATTTTATAAAACAATTTATAAAATTAGAAATATATTATTCATCTGAAATGGGATATAGATGAAACCATATACCTTAATATTAGGTTACACACACCCATGACATGATCCTCCATAAATAAAGGAATGAAGGATAATATAATATTCCCTAGAATCTATCGACCCATCTTAAAACCAAATCAATAATGAATAATGGTTTGAAATAGATAAAATACCACAACCTACCTCATGGAACCCAATTTATAAACATCAAACAATATAATAGTTATACTTTATTTTAATATCAACAAACCATTCTATATTGTATCAAGATTAATGAAAACAAAAAACCAACAGATCTAAAACTATTACACAATAGGGATCACACGATCAATGAAAAAAATCATCATTTTTACTTGGAGAAATGCACAACAACCAATATGATTATAAACCAATTAATAAAATGATTCATAATGATATTATGTGTTCATAAATTTTTGGGATAACTCATGTGTCGATATGGAAGAGGACTATGACTGAATGAATAAAAATGAATGATATGGAACCATAAAAAATTGGTATAATTACATAGAATATAATAAATTTTCATGAAATGAAATCTACAAAAACCTTGTACAATGAAAAAACATTGATCTTAGGTTAAAAATACCTATTATACCATTAAATGTAACATAATGTATTTTCAAGATGTTTAATTTTCTAACCATATAACTGTTCATAAAATTTTATTGGTACCCAATAAACTACATGTAAACACTCTATTGGGTGTTTATAATTCACACACCTTATTCAAGATAATGACTTATGTCCAATGAAAGATACTCAAACTATATTCCACCTATAGATAGAAAAATATATATTTTTCTCCGATAAACCCCAAAACCATCCTAGTGTTCTCCAAACTCATTGATAAAAAAACAGAAATACTTTTTAACATTTATACCTTATATCTGTTAGTTCAAAATATTATACATATTAAAATAGTAGGACATTTTCACCAGTAAATCATTCCAGAAATTGTTTTCCTAAAATGAGCACAAATAGAAACGGAAATCAATATAGATAATAGAAACCTAAAAAAGTGTAACATAAAGTTATAATCCCATTATTTTTACATATCATAACAATTTTCCATGTAAAAATTAATAGAAACACATTCTACCAAACATTGAACCCGAGATATGGTAAAATATTAACAAAATATTCATTTTCTCGGAGCTTCCATGATGTTTTTTTTGAATTTTTCATACATTTTATACATTTTCTTCATCAAAATGAGGTCACAATATCATTAATTCTCTATATTCATCAATATAAATATCACCTATACACTTCTTTTCATAGAGGTCTTCTTAAGGATCCATTTTAAAAAACAAGTGAACGATATTGTTTTTATGAAAATCAAATGTAATAAGGAATTGATCTATACCATCTATGGATTATATAACAAAATTTCATTACATATACACCATTAATGGAATTTTCCCCTTAGTTATTCCATAAATATAAGGGTGATATGAAATAACGAGTCACAACTATTTATCCATTGTATGTAATGATGTCCCACACATATCAATATAAACCATAGATAATAATCAAATATAATATAATGCGTTACTCAATGCAACATACATGTTATATAATGTTTTTTATAATAATAAAATAAAAAATTCATATTTCATGGAATTTAAGTGTTATGAAAATATAAAAAATACTAAATGAATCCGAAACAACATTATGGAAACTAAATTTTTTGGGGAGTATGATGAAATTATCAATGGTGATGTTTCCCATTTCTAATATCATATGAATAATTATTGAAAATTCACAATACTCACACACATATATATCATTATTGTCATTGTAAAATACCATGTTATTAGATACATGCACAAAAATATCAGTCTTCAGGTTTTCCAACCATAAATACTCATATAAATATTTTGACGCAAATATAGTTATAAGATGAATAGAAAATTAAGAACTATGAGCCTCATCGATTAACTCAATATTTAAATATGGTATACATGGAACACATAAATTTCTCATTAACCTTATAATCTCATACCAATGATAGATAAAAGATGAATCATCTATCACTATAATTTATTTCTCTAAAATGTTTTCTTGTGCCACTTCAATTATCAATTTTATTGGAAATTTCACACAAGTTTTAGGAAGATTATATTTTTCCCATTCATTTTAAAAATCATTATACATCCATTTATCATATTGAAATATTTGATCATCTGTTATTATTATCATATATAATCTAGCAAGATCATTTTGGCTTCGATAATCTTCAAACTGGTTCACATTACATCAGTAGTAATGCATTGAGATTTCATAATTTTTAATCTAATAAAACCATCTTATAATGTGGATAATTATCAATTTCAATCTAAAAATATACTTTAAAATATTAAATCATTATATATATTTATATCATACCTTTCCTTGTATTGATAATTAATCCTTTTCATTACTACAGAAATAACCATGTAAAACTCCATATCATGAGCTAGGTTATTTATCTCATGAAACCTTAATTGGAGTGAGTAGAAATTTATAACTATACCATTATACATGAAACTTTAACCTAAATACTATATAATGATGAGATATGGATTATAGTAACTTATACAATATATTTTAGTGTTACAATAGGTTCACTAACTTCCCTTCTATTATGTTAATTAAAAATTTATTCATAGTCATCTATCAAAATGAACATTTCACCCTTTCAAGTAAAAATAGTGAGTGTATTAATCAACTTTGAGAAATTATCCACAATTCATCAATAATAACTAACCAAAAAAATAAAGTATAGTTCCTTGGTCACCACTCACAAACACATATCATTGATTGATCCACTAATATTCCATCTATTAAGATTACGTGCCCTAAAAATGAAATATTCTAAAAAAATAGTTCATACTTGGAAAATTTTACGTCAAACTAAATCTTATATGGGATATTATTTAAAATTCTAATGATATCATAATGCTCTTAAATTCACTTAAAATATATATGAATATATTCTAGAAGGATACAAACAACTGATTTGGGATATATCAAATGAGATTGTTTAGGAAATTCATGAAGATAGCTAAGGAATTTGTATTAATAAATTTAGTCAAACTAAATATATAGCTTTAATGCCACTTAGGAAAAGTTTTCTAAATTATTACTTCACATTACAAACATATCTAATAGAACCAATATCAAGATCAACAATGGAAAATAATGTACCTCCTTGTAACTAAATAAACAAATGATCTATATTGAGAAATATGGTAATTATTCTTGATAGTTATCATGCTAGGTTTTTGATAATCAATATAGAGTCATTTTAATTATCTTTATTCATAAAAAGTAGAAATTGAAAAAACCACGATGAAATGCATGGATAATTAAATTTTATAACATGATTCTCCTAGATTTGATTCCTTAATTTCTACAACTAATTCAGGTGAATTGTTTATTAAATCCATGGAATAGGTACAACACCATGTATGAGTTCTATTATGAACATAAATACTCAATTCAATGGAAGTGTGGGGAACTCGTCTGGAAGAACTCCTGTAAAGTCCCACAAAATACGCATATCATTGATTCTACCATACCATATGTGATAAATTAACATTTTGAATAGGAATATATACCCACACACTGGATGTTATTTCTATTAGATGTTTATATTTATCATCACAGTGATATAAAATTAATGGTTGGTATAGAACATAGAACATTACATATGTTACATAACAATAGAAATTTCTTTAATATAGTAGAAAAATCCATGACAATGATGACATATAATTCAATAATATAGAGAATACGTTTTTATAGGAATCAAATTACCACATAAATCAAAAAAATATGAATCATATACATGGGATAGAATCCTCATGTAATTAGGGGTTCTGAATAATAATTCAATAATTAATATTCAATGTTATAAGTATAAATTACTACAAAATTTTTTTTACTTACATTAATCTATATTTATAGGATAAAATAGGGTAACCAATATTTTATAATTAATATAAAAACATTCCAAATTTCATTCAAGTTTCAATGCCTCACTAAAAAAATTATTTTAAAGTGATCATAAGTTCACGTTGATCATAATGATAAATCATGTGAAAAAAATTAAGTGGATTTACAAATAAAGAAAATATATTTTTAAATTGTGAAGCATTAGGGTTAGCCTTGTTATTTCATATATATCAAATATTAAAATCCTTCATGGGGTTTATAATGAAACTGTGAGTTAACCTATATATATCCCTATGGATATTTAAACAGGGTGCATATTAACGGAATATATTCCATGCATGTGAATAACAAAGAATTTGTATCAGACCATTGATTTCTAGTGTTATTATCTGTATATAAAACTATGCCAGAACCTTATGAACATATGTTTTCCATGGAGGATTGTTTTCCTAGGAAAACTAGATTCCATTATTTTCTATAACATGGGTCATTCATATATAATTATGATTATCCTATATATTTTTAATAAGTATTGTCATTATATTTTCCAAAGGATAATTGAACATTTCTTTGATTCCCACTATGGAAATAAAATATTTTAATAGTTAAATATTATGAACTTTATAATGACTAAATAATATATATCAGAAATAATCACCAAAGGATGATTACTTATTTTATTCATTATAGAATATATAAAAAATATTCACATTTCATGAATGATATTTAATATCTCAAAAAATGTTCATCCCATTTAATAATCTATATAAACTTAGGGAATGAGAATATTTCTTCATAATCTCAGAAAAAACATATAAAATGGTGAGCTCAGATGACCAGTATGGGTTAAGATGTTATAAATAAATCAATTATTAAATGAACGAAAAATATATACATAAGATTATGAGATCATAAATATAACTTTTAACTATGATACCCAATCAATCAAATATCATAAACAAGAGACATGGAAACATGTAATTTCATTAAAAAAACATGAATCATAATATTGAAAAATATTCATAAATTAACCATAAACCATTTGTTAATTTCATATAATTTTTCTTCCATCTATAGTTTATAAATGATATTATATATCATGGTTAACTACCGATACAATCAATCTAACACCCTGAAATTATAAATGAATAACTTTTATTCGATAACATGTATGACATGAAACAACAAACATAGAAGGGAATATTTTTTCTAGATACCTTATCGTATATTTAATATTGTAACTTATTTTAATATATTCATCAACACTCAATGTGATTAATAATTATTTATCTGGAAGCACATGTTACAATAGTTTCATTGATGGCTTAAGATATATGTATGACCAATATTTTATGAGAAGCAATATATTATTGGAATATTATTATTTAATATAATAAGATATAACATAGACAATATATTATCATATATAAATAGTATTAACCAAATAATGAAAATATATTTTGTACCAAAATATAAAATTACTTCAATGTTTACCATATAATTTACAATGAATATAAAAACCAATGGAATATAATGACAAAGTTTTATGCTCAAAGTGGTGTTTTATAATAATAAATGAAAATTATTACTTTCAAATAGTGATCATAAATAAATTTACATATTAAATATTCTATAAAATTATTTAAATATTTGAACTATATAATTTATAAGAATAAGATATTAAAAAATCATATATTACACATACACAAATTTATTTTTATAAAATATTTTTTACCAACTTTTAACAGTGAAAATATTTTAAAACTAAATTTGGACACTTTTATAAATTAAATATGTCAAACTAATCTTTTTATCGAAATATGTACATTACAAATATCTTATTATAAATTTTTTATATTTTTTTGGTAACATTCATTTTTTATGAATAGTGAAAATGATGGTTTTAATTGAAAACATGCATTTTCTTTTTAATAATATATAAAAATAAATTATGTTTTAAATTATTTTTAAACAATATATTGTTTCATTACACATCACTGAATCAAATTTATATCATTTAAATAAATTTTACAATGAAATTAGATATAAAAACACTTCAAACTTATGAATATTTTTACTTTTAAACCCTATTTTGTTATCCCATATGTAGGATTAATATCAAATTAATTTTTACCACTAATGTGATTAAAATATATAAAAAATGGATTTCAAATTTGGAATCAAAATATTTTATAATTTATAATAAGTTTAAATTATTTTTTTCAAAATATATTAATGAGAGTAATCAATATTAATTATAATGATTAAGATAAAAATTTACATAACATTGGAATAAACCTTAAACCTATGGGCCAAAATGACTTATTATAATTTAAAAAATTCATTTTATGCTCATATTAAAAATATATCCTATTTTGGTTATAATTTTATTATTTAGGGATCGCTCCTAGTTCGTAGAAATTTGGGGAGCACACAATTCTATTTAAAATTTCGAACTATATCATTTTCTATTACTATAGAAAGTCACTCACACCTCCCACTATTTAACACATAAAGCCATTTATCTCATTATAAACCACCCATTAATTTTTCCAAAATCTATCCCCTTATACTATAATTCTATTATTTTTATTAACAAAAAACTCGGAATTCATTTTTTATTAACCAAAATGAGTTACTGGAAAAAGGGGCGACGTTCTTCAACAATAAATTTTGTTACATTTTCTTATCCACATATTAAATTAAATTTAAATATTCTGGATATAATTATCTCTTTATAATTTATATATATAAATTTTTATAATCTATTATTTGGTCTTACACCTTCACAAACATCCATCAAATGGGATACAGAGTCAATGTTCTTCTGTACGATAGTCTACCTCCTCACGAACTGATGTTTCTTGTTCTTTCATTGAAAAATTTCAAGGTCACAATAATGATGTATTGTTAGTTTATATATAATATATATTATATTTATAATAACTTTTTTATAACACATACCTTCTTGATTTGCATTTTTTTGAAATATTATAACATAGTTTGTGGAAGTGTAGACTACTACCTCCTCAAAATGATTGAATTCATTCACACTAAACATGGAATGAATATATAATAGTTTTAATTAGACTATGTGAAATATAATAAATTAATATTATAATTTAATTATTGGCCACTTATATATATATTACTTTTGATTATTTTAAATATGATAACGATGTGGATGTAGTCTTCATGTTTACATACGGCCTACCATCTCTATGAATGGTGCATTTCATTTACTATATACAATGAAAATATAATATAATAAATATATATAGAATGAATATATTATTTATTTAAATTAACTATAAAATTATTTAAAATTGAAATGATGAATGATATATAGATAACAGAAATAAATAGTCAAAAAATTATCCAAAAACAAGGAAATTAACCCCCAAAATAGGGAAAATAATAAAATATTATTTTTAAATGGGTAATAAGATATAATATTAAGTTAATTTAATATATTATAAGTATTATTATAATTCTATTATTATTTATTTACTTGCATAAAATGATTATATATGAGGTAAAATGATTTTAACACAAAAGAAATGTAATGTTGGGGATTTTAATCTTACTTTCTAAATTTGGGTGATAACTGTAATATTCCCCACATCCATATTTCTTTATGTGCATCTAATTAAAATTTTAATATATTATGTTATTAATTATTTTATTTTAATTTTTTTAAAATATTAATTTTATTATGTCTACTTTTTGGTTTTCTTAATCAGACGTTACCATAGTTTTTTGGGACTTCATCTCAATTTTCATTCTTTGTGGCATAATTTATCAATATGATCCTAATTTATAACAATTTTAGTATATAATTCCAATTTTAAATGTAATATAATTAATAATTTCGTCATCATTGTAATTTTAGTTTCAATTTGAATTATTTCATCTTATTAATGTTAAACATGAAATTACTATATGCTAATGATTTTTTCTAATAGTATTCAATTTTTCTTAGGATATATTACATCCTAATTTTTTATATTATGTTGTAATGTGATAATTTCATTGAATATTCATTAATGTATTTCAACTACTTAAATATGTGTGTACAGTTTAATAACATAATAAATTCATCATTCAATTTTTAATATAATGTTAGGATAATTTTAAGGGTTCTTTTCAGAATCTCATTCAAATTGATATTTCTTAATCATGAAATTATATTAATGTAAGGAATATGATAATTTTTAAATAAACATATTAATTTTACTCTTATATTCTTACTCATTACATTTTCTATGTAGTACTACAATTTTCACACTCTATAGTAATCAAATATTTTTAATACAACTGGATATAATTTATCTCCATAGTCGAAGAACATATTTTCTACTTACGACCCTATTTTATAAATTTGATTAAAAAAACTCAATC
Source organism: Viscum album (assembly GCA_963277665.1). NCBI lineage: Eukaryota > Viridiplantae > Streptophyta > Magnoliopsida > Santalales > Viscaceae > Viscum > Viscum album. The sequence continues at coordinate 1,456,872,361 of OY728158.1, read as the reverse complement.
TTTTATTAATGATTTATTATTTAAATTTTTTCCCTTCTTTCATTCATAATTATTTTTCAATATTATCATCCTGTATATTTCTGAACAAGACACATTTATGTCATATTTACCATGTAAAATTAATATTGTTTTTCCTTGTATATCTTTTACATATTTACCCATTTTTATTTATTTTAATCTTCCTTTGTGAGATTAAAAAGTTAAATTTTAATGACTTTTAATTATTTTCCACGAAAATTATTTTCAAAATCTTTTCAACAATGAAAATTTTTATTTTTCTAAATAATTATTTTAAATTGTATTTTTATAGAATTTTCATTAATGAATGACTAAAACCCTTTATTTATACTCAAATTGGAATATTTTTTGTTAATACCATACTTATTCTACCTATGGATAGTTTTTTATTGATTTTTTTCGTAGTAGTATTGGCATTCACATCTATGATTTATTTTTTAATCCGTTTAAAATATTTACATTCATATGATCATTGGAAATTAAATTTACCCAAATTATATATATCTTCTGTTTTTTATTTTTTTCATTTCCTAAACTGTATCCCATTTATATATAATTTAATTACATTCATAGTTATTTGATTATCTGAGGAAATATTGATAAATATTTATTCTATATTAAATATATATTTTTGATAAGGAAAATAATTCATTAATTAAATTAAGCATTTGATATATGTTGAATGATTTTGACATTAAATATATATGTTAGGTACAAGATAATGAATGATCCTTAATGTATCATAATTCTTAAGATAAAAAATATTTGGAATGCCCACGCTAATAAGATTTTACCTAGTATATTTTTAACCATTTTGATGATACATATTTATGTTGAATATATCATGTGTCTGGAAAAAATTTCATTCATTAATTAAGAATTTAAATTATTTTAAATTTATTATTTATTAATATCCATGATAATTATTAATGGATTCATTTTGATAATCAGTTTATTAATAAAATAGAATTTATTCTTAGATATTTACCTTTCAATGATGATTATACATACTGATTCATTATTATTTTTATTATATTTAACCTTTCTTATAATTTTAGACGACACTTATTTTTTACATTCCTCGAGATATGAAGATGAATTTTTGGAATTATTTTCAAGGATGTGTTTTATTTGTTTTTTTTGTTCAATCTTATTTCCAATTTCCCAATTTAATATGGGTATTATTTAAGTATTATGGGATACAAAAATAGCTAAAATTTTATATCCTTTATCAATAAATTCCTTATAGAAAAAACTAATTTAATATTGTAAGGCACTGGCTCTAGGATTATATACTCAAGGAGTTACAAATGGTATAAATTAAATATAGTATCAACCATGGAAATGAGATTTAGAAAACATAGATCTGGGAACATAATCCTAAGATATAACTGAATAAATGTATAGAATATCTTCATAAATTATAGGTAAGATAAAAATTATGTGGTTTTACTTGAAATGTATTCATGTATGGATACTAAAATAAGACCTTATTCTGGAGCAGATGTACCTAGGGGTATCAAATCTGAAGAGGCATGTTGGTAATAACTTGAGTGTAACCTGGTACATTTCAATGTGACTTACAATTATTCTAATTTCATACACCCAGGGGATATAAATAGGATAATTCACATTTAATTCTCAACTAATTATAATGTATTTGAATAGATAATGATGATGAATGACCTAGGTTAATCCTATGTTTCCCTAGATTTTAAAAAATGCTTCAAGATTTTTACTCACTAAAAATTAATTATATGGTTTTTCTAATATGATATGTGTTTCTCACACAATACGTTTTGGTTTTAGTCAATGGATAGAACCGAAAGGAATATTTTTAACAATGAAAATAATATAAAATGTTGTGAATATGAGAAAATAATGGGATATTAATAAGAGTTAAATATATCGTATTCACGTCTAATTAGTTTTCTTGAAATATGATTAACATTAAATAATATAACTAACTATCAGACACACCAAATAATATATTGATTTATTTTTCTAAGAGATATAGTGTCGGAGATCATGGAGAAAAAAATGATCTATTTCAATCATTCAATATATTTAGAAGGATACCCCCAGGATTGTGTCTTAATGGAATGGTAGAATTCATTATCTATAGGAAATAATGATATAAATCAAATATTTGTCCTGAAAAAATAAGTATACAATGGAAGAAAATAAAAACCATCATTATGATACATTTATTGTTTTTCCTTACATTTGGGGAACTTGGGAAAATATGGAGTCAATTTACATTTATAAAGGATAAACTATTGACCAAGGAGGGTCCCATGTAGAAATAAATGGATGAATTATTTCTATATTGTGGTTATACAGAAAAACATATTTAAAATTATATTTAATGAAAGAATTTCATGTATTGATTTATTTAAAATTATATTAATATATTTTATATAAAGGAAAACCCACTTGTTAGGTCACAACCCATAAAATCTCATATGGTGGTGGGGTTGGAACCCTTGAAAAAAATATGAATAGGATTTTGTGCCTACAACTATCATACATAATGGCCTGGTGAATGTGTAATTATTTTTAGTTAAACAATTTTACTAGTAAATATAAATTATAATCCAGTAGTGTTACTTTTATGATGTAGTGATAAATTCAATAACCATATTGGGTTTCTTGAATGTTAAAGTCCAATGTAATGAATTTTTTATGGGTATTAAAATCCGTTAAGAGAAAATATTAGTGCATTACTTGGATTTATTCTATGATATCTATTTCATAGAGTGAGGGATAAATTAGAATTTTATCCAATCATAACAATAATATGAAATTGATCATATAAAATAGAAACATTTCTACCAAGTCAATATTTTTAATTTCTAATAATGTGCTCATACGTTGAAAACTAGGATTAATAAATTCAATGTGCCTATTATACATATCATTATCTCTTATTTAGGGGTATTTTATTAAATATTCTCATTAAGTGGTATTTCAAAAAAGTAATTATCAAATATCAAACCATAGATTTCTATGATAAATTTTTATTTTTGATGAAATTTTTTTTTTATGTTGGGGAGAATGTAACACTATAAAAATTCCTAAAGAGTAAATTTTATTCAATAGCCTATATGACATACAACACCAAACATAGAAAAGAATATAACCGATTAAGGCATAATGGTTTATGTAATATTATCGATAAATATAATATATTATATTAATTTCAATATGTGTAATACTGAGTTAGTTTCCATTGCACATAACAATGAGTTTATTTGATTTATTGTGATACACGTAATACATAGTTTTACTACGAAAAAATATATTATTATAATTTTATATTTTAATATATTAAGATATATCCTTAATGATAAATTATTGGTTGTAAATATAATTAACTAAAATTTGAACATATATAGTTAAAACAAATTTAACATGAATTCATTGGTTACCAAATAATTAAAAATGAATATAATAAAAAATTGAATATAAAGGATATGTTCTAATGATCACAAAGGTGTTTAATTGATATAAATTTTTTTATTGATATTGGTTATTTGTCTTCATGAAATTTATATATTATAAATTTAGTAAATTATGTTTAAAATTCATCTAATATATTTGAAAATCATGAGATAAGAACAAACATAATATTACACATGAAATGCAATATTTTTTTAAATGATGTTTTCTGCCTTTTAATGGCGTTGCTACTTTAAAACTGAATTTTGATGAGTATAGAGAAATAATGGGTTTTAATTGAAAAGTATCTTTTCATCTAAAAAAATTATAATCTATAATTTTATATTCAATTTATTTTAAAGAATATGTAATTAAATTAAACATATAATAATATAATTTAATTGAATCAAATTAATTTACATTGAAATTTGATATAAAAAAATGTTAATAAGTTGATCATCATTACATTAAAAACACACTTTGTCGTCATGTTAAAGGGAATGATTTTAAATTTATTTTGTCCAGTTATGTAATTGGAATATTTAACAATTGAATCTGTATTCATAATAATAATATTTTATAATTTTTACTATTGTTAACATACTTTTTGAAAAAAAATTATTTAAAGAAATTAGAATTAATTATAGTTATTAATAGAAAATTTATCGAAATAAGGGACTACAACATAATAATAAGGGCCGACATGACATATAAACTTGGCTAAAAGGCATTTTAAGCCCATATTTCTACCATATCGTCTATTACATCAATTTCATTTGTTATATAATCTTCATGGTAGGTAAAGACATGGTGAGAACACAATTATTTTCCTAAATGCCATGTTTTCCCTATTCCTTTTCTTTAAAAAGGAACTCACTCATTCAAATTATTCAAACATATCCATAAATTTCCTCATCCAAAAACTACCAAATTAAGTTCACAACATTTCACTACTTGTTCTGCAAGCCTCACATTTTTTAAAAATAAATTCAATGATGACTTTTTCTATAAACCAAATGGAATTTCTTGAATAATAGGCAACAATCTTCATCAATCAGTTTTTTTCATTTAATTCTCAACCCATTAAACTATTCTTAAATTTTTATTACATTATTATGTTAGTATACTAAATATATTTATACTAATTTCTACAAGAATTTATAACCACACATTCAAACACATCAATAAAATGTGATACACAATAATTATTTGTGTGTACGGTGGACTATGGCGTCAAGAACTAATGCCATTTTTTCATCCATTTCCACCATTCAATGTTGGAATAATGATTTATTTATAATTAATATATCATATATATGATATTTAAAAATTATTTATCCTTCTATAATTTTTTATATATCATATACATTAATGATATCACTTTTGTGGGAATACAATAACATCGTTTGTGAAATTGTTGACTTCCACCTCCTCAATGTGATATGATTCGTTCATGTTATTCAAAGAGTTTATAAGTAATGTGGTTTATAATAGTATGATAAATATATGACCCACATAATAATTTTAAGCTATTATTTCATAATCTCATTATAATAACGATTTCTTATACATGAAATTGAGTTAATGGATTCTATTTGATTATTGTTCATTAAAACATTCCATGGTGTTATGATATTTTTATTCCAATTTTTTTTTTATATAATAGTACCATTTTCCACAATTATTAACTCAAATTATTTTAAATACCATTTATAAGAAAACCCATCTTTATACTTCTTCTAAGACCGAGGGCTTATATTTATCCAAAAATTATATTTTAAAAAAAATCTAAAAACTATTTTTATCCATTATAAAATTGTGTATTAAGTTATCATTTACCCTAATTATATTTCAAATATTTGTTCAAATAATACTCATGAACCATTCCAAATAACTATATTTTATATCATTTATACAAAAAAAGATTAATTAACTTTTTTACATTTGAAGACATGAAAGGATTTTGCTACCATAATTTCATTGAAGCTACCATTTAAAGTTAAATACATTACTTTTTTAAGAAACATTTTTTAGGGAGGTTTTTTTTAAATTTAATGTATTTTCAAAATTAATTCCAAAAAGAAAATGATATTTTCTTCATGAATGTTTTCAAAATAACATTTTTTAGTATTTCTATTAATCTATGATAAAACCCTTTATTTTTACATCATTTGGGATATGTAGTATTAATACCATTATTATACTTTTTATATATGGATTTTATTTTATTTATCTCATGATTGTGTTGGAATTCAATTACATGATTCATTTTTGTACTTCTCTTGAAATAATCACATTCATAAGATCCATGAACATTTATTTTTCCCTAATTAGATATATCATTTATCATGTATACAATCATTGACTAAAGTATATTCCATTTTATCAAATAGTAACTAAATTTATAGTTATTTTATTATATGGGGAAATAATTATAAATCGATATTATTTACACAATATGAATATTTGATAAGGCATATTGTTCATTAATTAAATCATGTATTTGATAAAATAACAATCCTTGTGACAAGATCTATATGTGTTGGGTCCAGTTAATGAAAGCCCCTCAATGCACCATTATCATCATCAAAGTAAACCATATGGATATCCTATTATAATGGGGTTTCATCGAGTATGTTTTAAAGAGTTCAGAGAGGATATATTTTGGGTAAAGTCATTGCATGATTGGGAAAGATAATGTCTAATAAATAAGTATTCTCATTATTATAATTTATGTAATCATTATTATCTATGGAATTTTTTATTTTAAATTATCTATGGATGAATATTATCCCTACTTTTCATTATTAAATTTAATGTGTTAAAATATAATTACCTTTCTATAATTTATATGCTCATTTATTTGTTATTTTTTCTATTGTCCATTTCCTAATTAAGCATTTAATATCACCCTTATTTTTTTCCTTTCCCTGGGATATGAAGATTGATTCATGAAATGACTTTCACAAACGATGTTTACTAGTCTTTGTTATGTATTATGATTAATAGTCTATTTCCCAAGGTAATATGGGTATCATATATGTAATATGGTTTTCCAAAATTGTCTAAAACTGACCGGTCCATTAAGATTTGATTTCATATAATCATGAAAAATTAATATAGTAAGGCCCAGATTGTGGGATTTGGTGGTCGGGGGGGATAAAATAAAATTATAATGTATTAAAATTAAAAACACATTTCCCATTATGGATCATGTAAATCAAAAATATTTCATTACAGATCCTTCTCATCAGCATGTTGACAATAATTATCTCTTGAGATATAATACTTCCCTAAATGAATTTTAGGAAATATAATTATATAAAAAGATTAAAAAACCAAAAAAACATATAAATATATATATATATATGTGTATTAAAAAAGATAAAAAGGATATCATCATGTCATCACATCATGACCCAAGAAAATTATACAATATTAATAAAAACATTTTATCTTTTTAAATTGTTTTCCTTGAGAGCCTGACTCACCTTCATATAAGCACGCCTAATATTTTATGATGTTCTTCCATTGTTATTAAAAACTATTTTTTCCACTCCGCTTTAGAAAAATCATGTGGAAAATCTTATGTTGGTTTGTGGTTTGTATTAGTTTAATGGGTGGTGTCCCAAACCAAAATAATAAAGAACCCCCTATCCTTTCCTATATAATCCCACCCAGGCTCCCACTTTCTCTTCACCCAAATCCATTTGAGTTCATCAAACATATGAAATACTCTCAATATAATCCTCTCAAGGTTCCTCGAGCTCCCATGAAGCCTCTCCTTAACCGCTCCCAAGACAATGAGATCACACTTCCAAGTAAGGGATTCCTTCCTTTCTCATTTTACCCATGTTTCTTAATATTGTTTTGTCCTTTTATATTCAATTATAAATTTTGGTTTATGATTTCACACCTCCCCCATAATTTCATCTTTATTTTTTAATTTTGAGAGACCATTTTCTCTCTCATTAATGCCTCCCATGAACACATATTACCATGCCAAAGTTTCTTAATAAATTTCACTCTCCTCATTTACATTCAATCCTTTCTTTTGTATTATGAATCTAAAACTCCATTACTCATTTTAGGACATGTAGCTTTATGACCCAATTACTGTCTATTTGATGTACATATAATGAGACACCCCATTATCTCCCATCAAACATTTTTATTAATTCTTATGTCATGTCATTAAATTGCTTAAATTGCACTGTGATTTTCCAAGCCAAAGTCATTGTGTAGTGAATACTATGTCCATTTATCTATATATGGTATTAAAATATACACACATTTACTTATTGTTTAAATAGTATCATGTATGTATTACAAATTCCTTTATCATGGAATTAATTATGATGTTTAATGATTCCATAGTGTAGGCTCCACGTGCCACACTTATGCATGAAATGAAACGTTTATGAACAGTGCACCCATATAGCGCTACAATGCATTGTGTAAATATTAGTATCATGCTTCAAGTTCAATGAGAGTTTACTCATTATAATTATGTCTAAATAAAGGTTAAATCATGCTAATTCATGTGCAATGATGGTTTACTAATGCTCTATGAGCAATGAGCATTGGCTCATGATAATACCATGTTAAGTGTTGTTGCCACATTTTCATGTTATGATAATAATTATATATCATTACTTTAGGTTATTGTTTCTTTTGTTCTCCATTGATTTTCAAATTTCCTAACATGTGTTGTATTATTCATGTTATTCATTTTTTACTCCCTTCCAAGGGTTTATTGCTAACCCTTTTCTTATGAATGTCATCAGGTTATCCCATGAAATGTTAAGTATGAAGGGAATTTCGTGGTTATGTAAAGGAATATTTACATAAGATGTTGTGTTTTAGGTTTTATTATGTTATGTAATGTTCATAATCCACAAAGACACTATACCTCTCAGTCTATTATGTTTTATCAAGTGATGGTTTAATGTAATAAATCTTGTTTAAATATGTAATAAAAAATAGGGTTGTTATATATAAGGATGAATGGTATATCTGGTCAAGTAGAGATGGACCTATTTGTACTTTGATATGTGGAGTGAGATACTGTATAACGTGTCTCTTTATGAGTTATCAAGGAATGTTGTTTGAGGAATTAGATCATATGGTTGATCGTTTCAAGGACATATTCCTTGAATATTTATGTGGATTGCCACAAAATATAGGGGTCGAGTTCACCATAGATCTTATGCTTGGTGTAGTAATTATTCCCATTTCACCATGTAGCATGGAACCTATAGAGAAAGTGGAACTTATGAAGCTACTTCAATATCTATAAGATAACAGATTTATCTGATCCTTTAAATAACAAAATATTTCACTTGTCCCTTTTTTATTAATGTAAAATATACCCTTAGTATATTCATACAATAAAACTTTCTACACTATATTACAGTGAAGACCTGGTATCCACTTCCCCAAAATACAATTTCTTTGACCAGCTCTGATGATAAATAGTTTTCAATATTATTGATTTGATGTTGTTCTACCATCAATTTCATGTGTGATTATGATACATACAACAAAAAATGTTCCATATTAGGTATGGCTTGTACAAGTACTTTCATTTGTTGTTGAGTCTGATGAACATTTTGACAATATATTTGAATCAGATGAATTTGGTTTTCTACCTATATCTTGATTCATTTGTATTGGTCTTTATAAATTAAATCATAATGTATTCGGGAATAATAAATAATCATGCTACATATATTGGGATCACACTGAGTACACTAAAAGAGCCCCTGCTATATGAAAATGTCACTAAATGACATTTTGGATTCAAAAGGTAATCATTTGTGTCATTTAATATCTAAATAAAACATATATATATTAACTCATATTATTTGAGAATAATGGTTTCCTAGGATCATACCTATAATATATTTGGTATATGAATTTGTTTATTGAATTTAGCAATTAGAAATGATAAATCAGGAATTTTTTTATGCCCACATGTGATGCTAATAGGCATGGCCAAGAAAGGTATTAAATCCATCTGAACTAATCATCATTTGACAAATTTTTAACAGATAAAAGGTATAATTACTTTATCTCCAATAATGATTATTAATGAGGATGGGAGAAGCTATACTATTTATTTTTATGCATCTGGTATCATGATGTGATAAGTTATGATGCATTGTGATCGGGTTGTAGCATACGTGTCCTACTATTAGATACCACAGAAGTGAATTTTCCTACGCATGAACTCATAATATATGTCATTGCTAAAGATCTATATTTTTTAATATAATATCAATTGGGTGAGAATTTTATGTTTATAGGGATCCTAAAAGTATAAAATACATTATAAAATGTGAGACTAGAATTTGAGGTAGTGCAAGTGGGTGGAATAACTGAAATAATTTCCCATTTAAAATTCATATAAACCCAAAAGGGTAATTAGGTAGATAAAAAATTGTGTTAGAATACATATAATAAATCCACCAATAATACCTAGAGTTATTGGTAGTTGATAACTGTGTTCTTTGAGAGGCACCCAAATGTTTTGAAATAGAAATAAAATATTTTAGAAACTCTACTAGTGAAATCCAAAAATCTGGACAGAGTTTGTATATTGATGTTATCTTATTTTTAGGTGCTCATATTGACTGAGAGCTTAATAGAGGAGAACTCACCTCTTGGTTATTTTTTTTATGGAAATGAGACTCTACAATTTAGTGGTATTGTTTTGGTTTCTTCTAATATACGAGAAGATTTGATCCAGAAATCACATGCCTCCCTATGTTATGTTCATCTTTGGATTAGAATGATGTAATGAGACATTTGATATTAGTACTGATAGACAGGTATATAGATTCTTATATCTGGTTTTATCACAATGTTCTATCATATTATTTGGTAAACACAAAGAACTATTGACCTACTAGACCTCTACATCCCCTCTCCATTCATGAGTGGAAATAGAATGATTTCAACATTGATATCATTCTAGGATTTTCGATATCCCCTTTATGTAGTGATACAATATAGGTGATAACCAATAATTTGACAAGGTTTTCACACTTATTATCAATTAGAGAGACATTTCTAGTTTATGAAATTAAGAGTCATTACATATTAGAGATAGTGCACCATCATGGTGTTAACCATTTTGTCATTTCAAAAAGATACATCCTGAATACCTCCAGGTTCTTGGTAGGGTTTCCAAAGGAACATGGTTCACATGTCCTATTGATTTTAGTTGATCACCAATAAACTGATGAGTAGTCTGAGTAGATAATTTTAGTGATTTTGGGAATACTCCTAGGGTGAATCCTTGATTTAGGAGGTTCATGGGAAATTAATATTCCTATAGTATATGTTTTCTACAATATTAGTTTTCATGAAATGATTTAAATTTCTTCGTATGAGTCCCTTTATTATTTGTTCATTCTATTTACTTTTGTGATAGATAGAGAATGTTGAGGTCATTCTATTGGGTCATCATCTCATTTTGGACACTGTAGAGGTGGTCTCATAGATGGAAAAACATATGGATAATGCCCTGTTTATGAAAAATTCATTTGCAAATCGTTGTAGTGTAACTGTAGTCTTTGAATTTCGACATTGGGTATTTCTATGTTTATATCCATGATTGAATCACATATGAATTTGGAGATAGCACAAGTTATCCCCTCATTATATCAGGCCATTGGAGATAATAAAGGGAGTCAAGTCAACATCCTATTTATTTCCATTACCTTAGATGTAATATTCCATGAATAACGTCTTACACACATCATATCTTCAACGTTTTCGTTTCGAACCATCACATTCATTTTCCCATGAGAGTATTAACTGGAGGCTGATGAATCCTTCAAGGAGAACAAGATAGATATCGGGACAGGACCATGAAGGCTCTCTTAGTAACTTATGTTCCAATTAATGAGTGTTATGGAAAAAAATGAAAATATGAAAAGACAAGGGAGTGGGAAACAAATGTCCATGTGTAGTGGATGGAAATTTTCCCATATAGAGTCTTACCATATAGAGAAGGGAAAATCATGGAATTGATGTTTTAATTTAGGGAGGTTGTAATGTAATTTAATTTATCAAGGGTGCATACCATTCATATTTGGTTTAAATTATTTTTCTCATCTTAAATAATGATGCCTAATGGATTTGTGTAAACTATAGGGGGGATCTTATTCAGAGCTCCGAGCCCTTAATTTTTGTTGAGGCGGACTCATCTACCTAGTTATTTGAAACAGTGAGGCCATCATGAACTATACATATTATCATGAGGTGTGAGGTAGCTGGGTAAATTAGGTTGCATGGTTTTTCTTTAACAAAGTGTCCCTAGGCACATATCCTTATGTAATTATAAACCACATTGTCAATTACCTTCATAGTTGGTATACATTTTGGTCAACTATGAAACCAAACCATGCATCCATCCTAAGACGGTGAATTTCTAATTTTCCAATAATGATCATTTTTAATATATTTTTTCTTTCTTTCCCACCATTATATAGGAGATTAACCCTCATTCTCCTCCCATAATCTCATCCTCTAAACCTAGGGGTCTAGAAAAATATTCCATCCATTATCTGATTTTATCATTGTCAGATCTATTAGAACGATATAGGTAATCTCAGTAACCCTCTACCATTTATTTCCAGTTTCTCTTCGTCTCTAATTTTATATCTCAATAAAATATAATTTTCCCCATTTTTTGGTTATATAATTATTTTTTCAATAACTCCCATTCATTATTAAATGAAAAGTAGATTTTTGATGAGGGAGGCATAACATGGCTATGGTAGGTGGTCATGGTCCATTCCCCTTGTTTCATTTTATCCTATATTACTCACTATGGTTCTACGATCTAGACCTTCTAAATGACACCACATTATTGATAATTACATAAAATTGTAATCCTTGGATTTCCAAATATGACCTCAGAAAGAAGAGAATCAACCATGTGAGGTTATATCATTAACTTATGCCACCCCAATGTATCTTCTCTACCTTAGAGGGATATTTTATCCATTATTATAAATTTCTTAGCACCCCATGATATTTTTTACCTATCATAAACACTATAATTAAAAAATTATATGGAAACATTGGATAAAACTGAAATTATAACCTATATCCTATTCTAAATATTCACTTATTTGTTGAACTAAGTGAATTGGTCAAGTGAATATGAATTTCAATGATGCATAAACTTGATTTTTGATTTAATAAAATGTCTATCTTGTTAAATCATGTGGTCAATGCATATTTTGAATATTTTCTGGATTTTATAACCATGTGATATCATAATTATTGTGTTGAGGGACATTCAAGGGGTTATAACTTGAAGGAAACTTACATGGGCGCATTATGTTTTAGTTATAATATTAAAATGCATTGTAAACACTTTGGGGGAAACACAATCTTTAACTGGGATGTACATGCCATGATTTATACATTTTTACCTCCAAACTGGTGACACAGGTTCCCTAAGGGAGATCCCATGGATGTATATATTAGAATTAAGGTTGTACCAGGGAACAAGAGTGACTTAGGCTATTAAATATGATACTATAGATAGCCTCAGAGGTTAGTTCATGTTTTCATCACAATATGCCTATAGTGACACTTGGGATCTCATTCCTAGGAATCCTTTGAATGTGATCCATATGAATTGGGATTATACAGATCCCCGAGTAGTATAATGGGAATTTAAATATAATTTCCATGGACATCCTCTTGGTGACTATAAATAATATAAAATTAGTTAAAAAAATTGGATGTGTGGATAATGTTCTAAATAAGATATGAACCTTGAAATTGAAACATTATGGATTTATTTGGCATGCCAAATCATGAGCTTCAGAATATTCTACCCATTCATATATTATCCCACTGACATTACTCATGTTGGATCCTTTGGTTTAGGCACACTAACATAGTCCAAAGTAGGTGAATTGGATAGGTTACAATAGTGAAACCTAGTCCAATATATTAATTTTTTTTCTTTATAAATTGAGTAATTATATTCATTTTATATTTCTCTAGTGGGTATAAGCTAGAAATCATTGGTGCTGGCCTATTGGGATTTTACCTCACACCCTACTCAAGCCACCCTTGGTACCATATTAGACTTCATGAATATTGAAATATATAAGGCAATTTTTCCATCATCCAAATATTAATTGATACGTTTAGGATGGCTTTCATGGGTAGAGGACTAAGTTGATGCTCATGATGCAAGTTCTATCTTCATTTTTGTCATTTTTTAATATCCTTAGGTACATGACTAAATCCCATATTCCAAAAATAATCCATTTTTTATAAGTACTTTAGAATAATAATTAATTTGTATCTATTTATTAGATAACATATTTTTATTTTTTATTTCAATTTAAAATTTTATTCTTAATGTTTTACTGCAAACTACATATTGATACAACTTCTACTATGGCGGGTTACTAGACAAGTCAAATATTTTCTAGAGTTTCTAATTAATGTTTCATATATATTGTTGTTATAGATTCTGACCTATGAGGGCATAATCTCCCCAAAAATACACCATAGGCCCTCTATGCTGGTTGGAAGCCTCTATCATTCATACGGGGTGGGGTTCTTTATTTATCATGTCCCACCATCTTTTATATTTTTTACAAGAAATAGTGGTACTACACAATACGCGACACAGAATACAAATATTAAACAACACATAAAATATAATTCTTTAAATTTAATGACTTATATAGCTTTCAAAACAAGAGAACATAATCCTAAAAGAACAATAAAATTATATTACATTATAAATTAAGATGTTAAATTTGTGGGATTGAATAAAAATGACTATGTTATTAATGTTATTTATATCAATTGGTTAGATATAATATAAGAGTTATTTAAAATAATATAAGATGTTTATTAAAAACATTTTTTTCTAAAAGATAAATTAGTCGTGCTTTGCAGAAATAATTAAAAATTAAATTTTATCACATTTGAAATAATTTATTCTAAATTGATTTTTTATTTTAAAATCATGATAGTAAAATTTTCTTTTTCATTATGTTTTTTTATTTTAGAAGTAAAAAAATCATTTTACAACAAATTGTAAAAATATTGTTTTTACTAAAAATTTCCTCTTCATTAATTTTATTTACAATGATTTATTATATATTAAATGTTATTTAAATTAAAATTTATTAAATTAATTTAAAATATAACTAATTTTTATCTTGTGAATAGTTTTCATAATGAATTTTGATATTAAAACTATATAAAATTATAGTAATTCTCTATTTAGAAACCATAATTTTCTCCACATCGGTGGGAATAATTCTAGAATTGTATTCATTTCCATTATATGAATTGTATTTGAATAAAATTATTACCTAATTTTAATCATAATAATTTATATTTCAAAATACCATCAACAAAATAAATTTCCTTAAAAAAACACAAAAAACTAATAACCATTGTTAAGGATCAAATTGGATTCATGGTGTTAAAATAAAATTATATGGTTTAAAATGATCTAAACGCTGGTCTATAATTTATTTGATAGTAATTTTTAATAAATATCATGTCCAATATTTTATCATAATCCAATTTTGGACTATGGTGTTATTTGAAACATGTTGTTACACATTTTTTATTAAAAAATTATAAATGTGCTACTCAACACACTTATAAATGGATACCCAATATCCAATATTCTTCACAACTTCAAAACCATTTGATTCAAAACAATTCCTATAAAAGTCACTTTCCAATTTCTATATCATTATCCAAGGAACTTTTTTGAAATCCATTCATGGAATTATTTTGGTATAATCCTAATATTATTTTTTGAGAAGATGTAAAATTCTTAACTATACATGTTTTTTTATTTCTTCTTCCAATTACATCATGAATTTTTAATTTTGATCATATAATAACACATGTACTATAATATTATGATTTTATATTGATTATTTTTTCTATAATATTTTAATCTTATTGATACCTTGTGCGATATGAGTCAATGAATCCAAAGTGCGCTGCATGTAACTCTATGTTTATCTTTCATTACTCATAACACATAGTTTAAACAAAACCTAACATGCAATAAAAATACTATTATATAAAATGTTTTTTATAACCTATAAATTTTAATAAAGAGTATAAATATGATTATCTAAACAATAAAAATATTATTTATAAAGGTATATATAATGATTTTTTTGGTGCCCAGTTAATTTGAATTTAAAATTACACCATTTTGAAAATAAAAGGAAAATTTTTTCATGAAACATATTTTTATGTACACATGTGTTTTTTACATAAATAAATTATTATAATCAGTTATTTATAAAATTAATTAAATTTATATTTTATTTATTAAATATTATTACTCACATCCAAATTATATGTTTTCTAGAAAATATAAAAAATAAGTTTTTATACTTATAAATGTATATTTTATAAATGTACTGTTTTCTCCTTTGGAACACATATATGAAAATTATTTTTTCACAAATTTATAAATAAAAATTTATTAATAAATGAAAATATAGAAATATTAATGACAAAATTATATATTGTTAATTATTAGTATTCTTTAGAAAGGGTTCATTGTTTATGTGGAATAGTGAAAAATAATTAATTTTAATTATAAACTACATTTTCATTTAATATATTAATAAATATAAGTTGCTTTTTTAAATTTTTTTATGCATCATTATTTATATTATAAATAATGAAATCCAATTTAGATCATTGGAATAAATTTTAATGATTAATTTTGATATAAAAACATTAAAATTATTTCAAAACATTCTCTATAGAACAACTCGTTATTTTCACGAGGGGTAAATATTTAATAAAAATTTTCCACTTTTTTTAGTGGAATATAAAAAATTCCTTATTTTATGTTAAAACTATTTTATAATATTTTATAGGTTTAAAATTAGTTTTGATGAAAATGAATACTGAAACATTAAAAAATAATTAACCTGGTTACACAAAAAATGGATTTACCTCTAGGTTAAAGTTTGAAGATAAGTTTACTAATGACATTAAAAAATTTCAAGAAAAATTTTGTAGACATATTTACACCTTACCTTTTCAATTATATAGAATATTCCCTTTGGTAGGCATATGGTATGATAAAAATGTCAGTTTTTATTAAATATTTCAAAAAATTACAACTGTATGACACCAACAACAAACCAAAATAATAAGTTTTAGAAATGCACAAAACCGTTTTGAACTCCCATTAGTGGTAAAATATCAATCTTACATCATCTATATTCAATTATTTATCTTTTAAATCATTTTATTATGAGGAAATAATGGTTAAAACTTTGTTATTTTAAATATTACAAGTCGACCACTCACCTCACATATAAAATCCACACCCTCTCCTCACCTCTTCATAGATCTAATACACACTAATATAGACAATAACTCAAAAACTATTCCAAAAAACCCTTTTAAAATTCCAAATTCATTATGACTCATATGAGAAAATAATCCCTCACATTGATTGTCAAATTCCACCACACATCCCTTGAATATATTTTATCCTTATTCAGCTGAAAAAATCAGAATTAAATGATCAATTTATGATATCTCATTCATGATGTTTACATGTCAAAAGACACCAAAGTGGTAAAATGTTTATATATCAGCCTTCCGTCATTTGTACATATGTCATTTACGTGCATATCTTGTTTTATAATGTTTTTACACAAACTGTTTGACATATAATATCATTATATTATATATTGTCATGATATTAAAAGTTTTATTTTATGAAACTCTTTCATTAGGCTGACAACACATTGTTACCAAAGTGGTAACTATTTTATATTAAAATTTTAGTAGTTTACGTAATTTATCATTATTATTCTTATAGTATTGAAATAATAAGATAAATATCTCAATAGTATTATGCATTGTTTATCATTTGGCTATTTATATATAATAAATATTATACTTTTATTTTCATCTCTTTATATACCCATGAGTTAAAAATAATATTTTTATGAAAAAATCATATTTATTTTTCTCTTAGGTAGAAAAATATTTTTTCTCTCAAAACATTGTTTTCAAAAAGTAAATAAAAAATGTGTTTAAAATTATTATATTTATTTATTAATGAAATTTTATTCCATGTATTACATTTTATAAAATATATTTATGGGAACCTTCATGTCATTTTCCATATAATTATCATCGTGTTTTTATAAAAAAAATTAAATAGATACATTTTTTTAACATGAATAACATGAATAAAACTTAATACCTCCTTGAAAATTATTTTATTTGAGGCTTCATTTATATTTTTTCAATTTTATTTTTAATGAAATGTATTTTTAATATGTTTTATATTTTAAAAAAATTTGAATTGGAAAGTAAATATTCGAAAATAAAAATTTTAAATAAATTTTTAAATCATACATAATATGATATATCAGTTATTTTCAATTAAAATTATTTAAATAAATGTTTTATGAATTTTTAGATTTAAAAATTGATTATAAAAATAATTTTTTTACCGAATATGTTATTCAATAATTTTTTAAATATATTATATTTGTTTCAATGGGTTTTTACAAAGAGAATGTATTTTAAACAAATTTATGATTTCAAATGTTTTTTCAATGTAGAAAAGCTTTTTTCAATAAGAAACATTCAATGAGGTTTTTATTTTAGAATTAGTCTTCCATCTCACATAACATCCGTTGATGTAAATTATGCTTTATAAGGGATATAATCAAAAGATACCACACTTATTCCATCACATAATGGTATATTATAAGGATGCCATGATTTTCATGGAACCCTTATCATTTCCATGGGTTATGATATTATTAAATGATACAACTATTATGAACCCCATTTCATTTCCATGGGTAATGATATAATTGAATTATTTATAATTTTCTTTTTCAATTAATGGGATATGATATAGTAAATGATTTATGATTAAATGGCACAAAAATATGTGGCTTAGGTGATTTGTGTTACCTATATATCCCTCATATTAATTGGGTAATGCTTAATAGTCTCTGTGATAAAAGGGAACACATGATTTTATCCCATGCCAAAAATTATAGGTGACAAGGGAAGTTATACGAAGATAGAAATAAGATGGTACAAGGGAGGTTAACCGAAGCACAATACAAGAGGGTATATATGTGGTTATCCTAATCAAAAAATAAGGTGTTACATGAGTTGTTATCCGAATACCAAGGAATATATAGTGGTGATTTTTCCATTTATAACATGGTTTTATGGTCTTGGTTGAATACCATTACATAATATTTTATATTATATTTTTTGTGCCAAAATTACATGTCATTTTCCAAAGATATTATCACATGGATTTTATTATTTGAGTTACTTATGATTAATGTTTTATGAACTTCCAATCATTATTCCATGACTCAATATTATTTGATTTAATATGTAGGGTATGTTTTTTAATTGTTAGGATCATGTTATTATAACCTTGTACTCATGTTATGCTTTTTAATCTCCATTTTTTACCATTACCATGATTCTGAGCTCACCCATTAATATGTTACATTTCCAAAGGATTTTAAAGGAAGGTTTTATATAGGGTCTATTTTTCAATAGTTATAAAAAGGGTGATAATTTTAAGACATTTTTATAATATTTCACTAAATAAGAATATTGTGTACCTATTATCCAATAAAACTAAACCAATATGGTCATCTAGAATGTTTCAGTGTAATGTATTAAATATTCATTTAGAAAGATGTAATATTTATGAATGGAAAGGATAGTTCTCAATAAAAACCATTAAAATAATAACAAGTAAATCAATAAATAATCTCATCACTAGGGAATCATAATGGAATATATCATAAACATATCATCAATTCTTTCTTTGAATAATTTATACCTATATGGGTAATTCCTCCCCCAATTACCAAAAATAATTATTATAATGAGACCTACATAGACATAAACATTCAGAAAAGGGCCTCCATAATTGCATACATATTCCAATTCATTCCTCATATGAAATGGGTGAATCACAATCAATATAAATATTCATATTGAAAACCTGTCTTGTAGAATGTTATTAATTTTCCAAATAAAAAAACATAATCATAAACTAAATAGAGTAATAGAAATAATTATTTCAAAATATTACATCCCTTTTCAAACTAATAATCAACCATGTAGATAAATAATATAAATGGTATAATTAATACAAAACACTTTTAAATCACAAGCAGAATACATGGGTTATATCATTAATGAGATGAAATACCCTGAAAATATCATGAAAAAATTCTGAGGAAAATATCATTTCAGTTTTAAAATATCATTTTTACTATCTTAATTTTTTCATAATTTTATAATAAATATTTTATATTAAAATAAAATGGGTTAATTATAGTGTATAATTAAAATAAATGATCATTAATGGTGGGTGAAATTTCATACATGTAATATATATTAAATTATAGAATTCCTTTGACTCTTGTAAAAAATGAAATAAATGTCCCTCTTCTTAAAAATAATGAAAATATTATTTTTAAAAGATTAGTTAAAATTTAAAAAAAATTAATAATATATTAATAATATATATGAATAATAGTTAAAATTTTTACGAAAATATTTTTACGAAATAAACACATCAAAATTAATTATTCGAAACTATCTAGAAAAATAAATTGTTTTCCTTAAAAATATGGTTTTGGTGTATTGAGTATATAAATTATGGAAAATAAAGAAAAATATTATTTTCCATAAATATAAAAAGGTTAAAAAATTATTATTTTAATATAGAAAGATAAAATAATTCTCTATAAGGATACATAGACATTTACAACCCTAATGAGTGATTCGATTATGAAATAGACCCTTAACTTACATAAAAAGTTTATCATATGTGTACAAAAACACAATATAATAAATATAAATATAGTAAAAATATATTATAGATCCATAATATTATTTATAATACCTTGTCTTATTTACATAATTTTTTTCACTAGTTTATTAACAAATCTAAATTAAAATTATTATTTGGTATAATTATTACTTTATTTTCTATGTATGATTTGGTTTTGTAGTTTTGGTATATGTACATTTATTAGGCTTCCAACGACTATAATATTTTAATCATTGTATAAGTATAATATATATTAATTATATATGAATTTATATTCATCCATAAAACATATATATTTTAAAATGAGTTACGCCATTGATGGAGATGGCCAGTTGTTTGTACACATGAAAATTGTTTAAATTTTTAAACATATGGGAAAAGAGAATTGAAAAAAATAATTCACCATTAAAAATTACTTTTATACCATATTTTTATCTTATATATATATATATATTAAATATATTATTTTCACTATCCATGTAAAAATAATATGAACAATGTACCACATCGCATTGTAGATGTAGTAATCTACATGTACGCTCGATTGACGTTATAATTTCCAACGACTTGGAAAGTTAGAAGTTAAATTATATATTATAATTGAGGTAGTGTAATTATTTCATTAATATCACACACATACATAGTTATATATATATATATACTAAATAAGTCATTGTATCTATTCATGAAAGATAATGATGAATAATAAACTGTATCCGTTCATGATTCTTTAGTCGGAGGTACAAAATATCAAAGGGTTTGTGTACCATTTGATATAATAGGGGGTGGATATAGTTAAAATATTTACATGATAATATCTCAATATATGTGATATAATATTTTTATTATATTATCATATTTGTTATCATGTTTTCAATCAGTAATTTTTTCAATTTTATTTTCGTATGGATGCTCACAAACAACCATAATATTTTTCTAATGATATTTATTTTAATTGAATTTTAGGATGATAATATTCATTTAAATTTTTACTAAGTAAATATATTCTTATAATTGATATGTGTTAAATATTTTATAAACAATTACATACATGTTTATAATGTATTTTCAAAACACTGTTCAAACCCGACATTTGTAATCGTAATGTAAAGTTTGGAAACCCTATAATTAAAAAATTGAATATGGATAATATAAAATATATTTTAATGAAACCCTTTGTATTATATAATGAAAATTATTTTTTATAAAGCTTATTTTTTTAGAAAACCGAATTTCATGAGCCACATATTTTTTCAAAATGCTATGTTGTCAACACTACTTCAATATTTTATCATAATGTACTTGAACTCTATGTTTGACTTTTAAATAGTTGAATTTTAAAATCATGTTATTGTCCCACGTTTATAAAAAAAATAATCTAGATTTAAATATCTTTGGAAGTTTATTTTATAATAAATTCAAATAATGCAATTCAATGGAATAATTTTTGTCTATTTTAATGTGATGTTATAGATTTCATGTATGATTTGAAATTCAATATTAACAATTTATTGTGTGATATTTTTGGAGATGGTTATATGTGGAGCTATTAGATATGTTTTATAAATTTCAATCAAATATTAATTATAAAAAATAGAAGATATAAAAAATAGATAATAACATATAAAAGGATTATATGTCTTTTCATTGCATTTAGAGATAAAAATTGGGGACATTAACATTTTGATCTATCTAATTGATTCATTATAATCATTATTGCTTTATCTTATTGTAAAAAATTATTCTATAAGATTGATGATTCATTTTTAAGAGATACATAATGTAGGAATACATATTTACACATTTTTATGGTTTTTTCTCTATCACTATTATACAAAATCATTTGAAATGTTGATTTTTTTATTGTTGTGTGTTATTTGAGATCAAAATAAATTTTTTAGTTGTGAATGAATGTAACGAGAAAAAATGCGTTCTTAATAAATCCATTATCTATTGAATTATTAGATTATTGGCTTCTCGTACTCAGCCATGGGTTTGGTGAACTATCTTCTTCCTTTACTAGGCTGTTTATTTTCATTTCTGAATAAAAGAAAGGGAGGGCCCCATAATATATTTGTAAGGTGTCAACATTATACACTCAATTTTTAGAAGGTCTATGGATAACAGTGTATACTAGTTAAAATAACAATGATCATAGATTATAGTGTTTTAGAGTATACAAGGAGAAATGTTTTTCCTAAACCACTATACATCATTGTGTTCCATTCATTATTTATTTATGATTCTCAATAACCATTATGATAGAAGAAAAGGTTCCATATATAACAAGAGAAGTGGTATCAATCTATACATGTTTTTGGAAAACAAAATTCACCACTCTCTTATATCTTTAACTTTTTGTTTTCCATTCTAACCAAATAAGTGGCATAAAGGCTAGGCTCTACTATAATATTCCTTTATTGGATATCGATTTTTTTTTGTATTCTAATGATAAGAAAAAATATAAAAGGGTTGTACTATATCATTTTATTTAATAACTATAGTGGATATCAGAAGGAGTGAATTATTCCGTAAAAAATTATGTTTTCTCATGGTCTATATAAACCCCTCTAACATGCATGATTTAAAGAATCAAAGGAATAAAATTATTAAAATAATTGATTTTAAATAAGGTATGTCAGTGATTCATGAACATTGCATTAATGGTGATAATTATGTTTTAAATAAATGTTTCATGTTTATATATTTGATAAAAATCAATATAATCTATTATTTAAAATTTTTCAATACTTATTACATTCCTAATGAATATTTAGAAAAATGGCATTATGGTAATGAAAAATAATTTGAACTCTATTCAATAGAAATGAATGCTGTTATATATGGTTTATGAAATTATGAGCTTCATCATGTCTCTCAATGTGATTCTATATATGACTTGTTAAATACTATATTTTTCTAATGATGGAACTGATAATATTATAAAATTATGTTATACTACTGTATTGTAAAATTTTGATACTTTTATAATTTAAGATGAAGAATCTGCCACTCTAATGAATATATGGTTGAAAAAAATTGTCAATAATGTTTCTTCTTTGGGAGTCAAAAATTTAATAATCAGATCACCCATTAAAATTTCTCATAGTTATAAACACTAATTGTAATGTAATTTCTATAGCTATATATCATTAAACATGAGTAATAAATTTAGCTATGAAATAATTAATTTGGAATTTATTGATGTATGAAGATAATATTGAGGTTTAATATGGAAATAATAAAAAACCTGAAGAATCTATTCATGAAACTACTATGGTTGAATCAACTAATAAAACTAATCCACATTAAAATAAATAATTATAAAATCTGGATTAAATATTTGAATTTTTTTACATTAACATAAATAAATGTACATAAGAAAATAGATATTGGGATTCAAAAGAAAAATAAAATAAAAAAGTTAAATATCAATTACTTAAATCCTGAAAAAATATTATTATAAGTGTAATGGATGTAAAATAAAGATGGCTAATTAGAGGTATTATACGTGTTCTCTTGGGGAATATCCAATAGACATTGGTACTGGGCATAAAAATTGAATTTATAGTGGCACAATCTAATGATGACCAATATTTTTATCTCAAAACACTAATTATGAAAACATGTTCATAATAAAATAAAGAATTATTTATTTATGATACAAGATAAATACCAATCATTAAATAAATATCATTCAAAAACCTGAAAATCATAAGAGATTATTTTATTAGATAATTAATGTTTATTAAAACAATTTATATATTTAAAATATAATTCTTCTAATATTTATTTTGAAATGCATGAAACTAACATTAATGAATTATTTATGGAATTTTATAATTTAAAACAATATTATAGTATGATAACAAAATGATAATTTTTTTATATCAAAAAACTTTTAAAAAAATATTTATAAAAGAAAATTTTTTAAAAAGAGAAATCATTAAATACCAAAACAATATAGTAATTACATTGTTCAGTTTTCAAATAGAAAAATCATGTCAATTGTTCAGTGTTTTTATTAGGTTATTAATGTAAATTATGTAAATTACTATTTTTTAGAAAACCTTAATCTTATGGTGTTAAAAAATTCTAAGGAAATCATTAACATGAATATTTTCATCCATACTCAAAATTAAGAAGTTCGGTTTACACAATATATTAATTAATAAAAATTATGCACCCAAAATCAAATTAGTAGAAAATAGAACTTATATTTATATATTCATGGAATACACCTCTACGTGAAATAATTAAATCACGATGTGGTAGATTGTTTAGAATATGGAAATTTCTATCTAAAAAAAGTGTGATCAAAATTGAAGTAGTTTGTTATCAAAAGAAAAATCCTTAGATCTATATTATATAATCCAAGAAGAAATTTATTACTATTTAATATATATTTTTTACATTAAAAATTTTATATAGGGTGATATTTTTTATTACTCATTGATTCATGTAGTAAATACATTAAATATGATCTTTCAAATACAATATTAAATTAATAAAAACCCTATTTTATTAAGGTTTAATTTATTCAAGTATGTATATTTTTTAATGATTTATTTTATAAAAATATATTCTAAAATATATAAATTTTTAATGATAATTATTTATATTTATGTCTTGAATGTTAAGAGTCCTATTCAATATGTCTAAAAAACATTTCACTTTCTCTTTAAAACTCTTGAATCTTCTTCTTAAACCCATTTTATTTCTATCATCCTCAAAATATCGGGTTCAAAGACTTCCAAAACCCAGTCACGTCAAGATGAACCAATCAAGAACAACATGTTGAGAATAAATTTTTTCTCATTAATGATATAAATAAAACAATTCATATTTTTTAAATGAATATCCAGTTTAATGTTTTAATGTTTCTTTTGTAAAATATTCTAAAAGAAATAAGGGAGCATAGGGTTATAAAGAACTTGAAGTCTCTTCATAAAAAATGTCCTATGAAAAGATTTTTTATTAAATTCATCACCATAATTGAAAAAAATATAAGTTACAAGATGGTATGAATATGTTTAGAGTGTTTAACGAAAAAAATACAATATCAGAATGTGAAATAACACTTGATTTAAAAAAAAGACATTGACACAATTAAAGTAGAAATACTAACTCACATTGAGTTATTAAAGGGTGAGGATATTTCTATGGTGTATCCTGATAATATAAAAGTTATATTAGTTGAATCAAACATTTCTTCATCACGATATCAAATATTATTATATTCTAAATGTAGAAAAGAAGAAATTTCATGAGTTTTAGCTGATTTAAGTGAAAAATTTCGATGTTTGGAAAGTTCATATAAACCGTATGATCATAACTAACACCCAAAATTTCATTATCTTGTATATATTTTAATATATATGTCACATATATATATATATATATATATCATATTTTTAGAAAATATTTTTATTAAAATTATGTTTTTTAATTTGTTCAATAGTTTCTTTCTAATGTTTTGTACTTTTATTTGTTATTATATGTAATAATATTATAAATATTTTTTTATATCATTACATGTGGTAAATTAGTCTACTTATATAATTAAGTGATTCCTTTTAAATTTGAATTGTGATAATGTTATTAATATATATAATATTTTAATTGCTCATATTTTAAATATTTTATGACATTGGTTGAGTTATTAGAAAATGTTCAATATTTTTGGATTTCCATAAGGCCTCTATGTGGGTATAATAAGTTTATTTCAAACCCATTTTATTCATTGAAAAGAAAAATTTACATGGCCCTTCATTACATTTATTTTGGAAGCATTAATATAGTAGGATTTTGTATTACAATATTTTACTCTCATTTCATTAATATCACAAAAAATTGGGAGAATTTTTTATATGGAAAAAATTATTTTTTAACATAGGAAATATATATGGATAAATTTTTATTTATGAATAAATTTATAAGAGAACGTATGAGAAATTTTGGATAAAAGTTTATTGAGAGATTTGTGTTTTCAATTTATTTACGAATATAGGAATTTCTTCTTCTGAAATATAACATCCTAGAAAATATTACATCTAAAAAGGATGTCAAACTAGTGGGTCACATGGAATCAAGAATGCTTCCCCAAATACTTCAGATAGGAAACATGGAGTGATGGCCTATAAGGGTGATAGTGGGGATACTATACCCTATTTGTTAGTGTAGAAAACAATACATCAGATAATAAATAAAATAATACAATAGATGATGTAATGAAATAAGAACATTTCTACATTATAATAATGTAATTTTATATAAAAAATATACAACTAAATTATATGAAATGTAGTACCCCCCTCCCTGGTTTCCCATAATTAGCCCCATTACTCTTTATTTTTTGTGGGTCTTTGATTAGGATTCCAAAAAAGACAGAGTATCTGTAAAATATATTGTTTCCATAAAATATAGAGTTTCCATAAAATTTAGAGTTTCCATAAAATTGATAGTTTCTATAATAAATATAGTTTTCATAATGATGGGTGTTTTCATAATATTGGGTTTTTCAATAAAGTAGGTCTTTTTAATAATGTTGGGTGTTTCAATAATGTTTAGTGTTTCCAAAAAGTAGGATGTTTCCATAATAAATGTGTTTCCATAAAAAGGATAGATGTGAAGGATACGATATTTTGGGGGTTTTATAAGGTGTGTTGGGACCAAATGAAAATTCATATGATCCATAAAAGATTGGCACAAACATTGTGGTCAAACCTTGCACATAGGTCAAATCATGATTCGTTCTCTATGAGCTTAATCGATTTTTATCTATATATTTCATTTTGGCTTAAACACACCCCTATTTTGAGAATAATCTCAATAGAAGTCTGGAGAACACTCCCCACATGAGTTAGAGCCTACCTAGAGCCTTCCCTTGGGGATTTCAAGCACGATTCTTGGGGTAAGTGCTGATATTCTTGGTTCTTTTCCGTTTTTAGCAAGCTCCTCCCTCTTTCCTTCTTTCTTTCATAGATCTACACCTCCTATGGTTATATATATGTTTTAACGTCATTTAATACTAAATATGGTGTTTTTCATGATAGAGTAAGAGATCTATATTTCATTGTTGGAATCTTGATCTGATTCGCGAGGTATGTCACCATTCTTTCTCAATTGTTCAAGTTTTCTTAGATATGCTTAGATTAACATCACTGATATCCATTATTTCATAGATCTGAACCAATATTGGTTTGATATAAATTTTTGGATTCCATATAATTCATTTTGGATTCATGATCTTTCTATGATAAGAGAACTATGTCTCTTCTTGGAGAATCAACCCGTCTTCTTGTGCATTCTTCGTCATTTATAGACTTTCATAAAAAACATCGAGGTAAGTAGCTTAACTCTCCTATTATCTTTTTTGAATTGATTTTATTAGTTTCAAATAAGTTTATTTGTATATTATTTATTGTGAAAAGCATGGATTAAATCTTCTTCAGTGAGGATTTATAGTTGTAGTGAAATTGTGAAATCTTGGTGAATTTTTGGGCAAAGTGATTTAGCCTTTTTAATTTAGAATGATGATTTGAAATAATGGATTTGTTGGAATTGTTAAATGGATTGATGAAAATTTGGTTTTCAAAAAAAATTATGTTTTTTAGAAATTGTTTGGTATTGAAATTACTTTTATGGAATTGATTTTCAATTAAAATTTTGTATTTATTGAAAGGGTGTTTTGACATGATCCTTTGGGATATTGGTGTGTTAGTTTATATTGAATTTCTAGGTCTTGTTGGAAATATGACCTTGTACTCAGTTACAAATGTTAAATGGAACATGGGATATAAAATTCATATTTCATATAATAGGATTGATTGAAATATGACCATGTGCTCATTGGAAAAGGGTTAAGGGAACATGCAAAACAATTACCTTTTGACGACTTGGTAGATGGATGAGAAACCTCTCACGGGTAAGTAAATTTCATAATGTATCATACATGGTTGGAATTAAGGGTTTGTTTAATGTTTTGGTATTCCATGAAAGGTATATTTTGAAATGATTTTAAATATAGTTTAGTTATTTTTCTAGAAAAATATATCACAGAGATAATTGGTTTCAATTGCACTTGTATTCTTTTGGTAATGAATAGTTTTGGAAACTTGGTTATAATTAGTTATAAACTATTTTTGATAAATTTTTTATATAAAATATATTATATAATTGTTTCTAACTCTTCTATCCTAGTTTTGTGAGTGGGGAAGTCGTTGGGGAAAACCTACAATGTTTTATACTTACCCCTTCTTTGGTTCATCGGTACTTTTGCAGAGGCTATCTTCTGGGATAAGGGAAAAGGAAATGTTTCACACGTGCTTAGAACTACCTCCTAATTTTCTGTCTGTTTGGAGATTGAGGAGCATGGAGCTTGTGGAGCACAGAGTCTTGAGGTATTTGGAGAGTATTTTTTAGTTTATAAACTATAAAATTTGATACATGGTTATTCTTCCGTTAGTTCTTAATTTGATGTGGTGTGGAGATACACGTTGTTATTGAGTTGTCTCTCATTCATTTAGGCATCATATAGTTAATTTTTTGTTATGGTTGGTAGGTTTTTTGGTTTATTTATTAAAGGATA
The DNA here is from genome assembly GCA_963277665.1 of Viscum album. Classification (NCBI taxonomy): domain Eukaryota; kingdom Viridiplantae; phylum Streptophyta; class Magnoliopsida; order Santalales; family Viscaceae; genus Viscum; species Viscum album. Next base: position 1,456,843,418 of record OY728158.1, on the reverse strand, counting down.
AATCATCCCTCATTTGTATTTGAAATAGTTGGACATTGATCCCAATCCTTTGGAATCTTGGGGATATAGCTTACGGCCTAGTGATTACTCATTTCCTTCTTAACCCAATGAGAATTGCTGTGTAATTACACAACAGTTGAATACAAGTGATGATGGTGATACATATAATAAAAATTGTATACATATAGAGGGAAATTTATATTATTCATTACAATAATAAATAAAATACTAGAAATATCCAAGGTGATACCAGGGATCATCCTATGCTCTAGCCCAGTCAAGTTCTTCTAACTCAAAGGTACAACAATGCAGCACAAGAAAACTTTCACAGTCCTTAGAAAATTAGATCAATTCAGGTCCCCTAGTGATGTGGAAACCTGAGCAGTGTGTGACATATAAATCCCATTAGGTTACCACCCACAGTGTCTACAACAAAAACTAGTCATGGAATATAATATAAAACAATAAATATTTATAATAAATAATAATATGGGCTTACGAAATAAATTAAAACAGTCAGCTCATGTCCTAATTGAACAACTTGATACCTCTACATGCTTTTTCTCATGGTAAAAATAAAAATTCTTACTAGTATATATACTTATATATATATAATATAATATAATATATGTATATATATATAAATATATTACAGTTATATATTTCATTCTCCTATAAGGACCGTGTTTTTGCCGACGCTAATGGCCATATACCTGGAATACTTGTTTCTTGAACGGTGCATAACGTAGTCATCCATAACTAGTCTTAATGAGCCTATCATCTCCAACAGAGGGAACATGACCAAAATCTAATAATTAGTGGGAGACTTCATGATCATCACTCGAGATGGTAAGTGTGTTGTCATATCAATGCTCTAATTGTATTGAATGTTTAATCATGAAAACAGTCACAAGGATGGACGAACCTCAATCATAACATACAACTAGTATCACTAGTACAAGAACTCATAGCTCAACACCAAATGTAAGGTAGTTTGATTTATCCATTATCAATAGAACCCTTAAATTTGTACATAGCATAACTATAACTCGTAATCATATGATAAAAACATCAGAAGCCATGTTTCATTAACTCTCATCATTTAAAATAATTCAGCCCAATTAATTTTAAAGAAATCACATTTAAAATATATCACGTACTAGGAATGAATTCAATGGTGTTTCCTTTCCTCAGTTTTCAATTAATTTCAAATAAAACATTTAATTTATTCATAACATGCAAACCATCATGAATCATGTTTCTTAATATTATCAATTCATATCATTTATTCCCATTAAAACATTCAAGTAAGGTAGTCATCCATTTCAATACATTCCATTAAATACATTTTATTGAATCATTATATAAACATGGAAAATCAAATAAATGTCTTAGGGGGATCTTAGACGATACCATAGTGCATTTTACAATTACATACATGGGTAATAAAATTTATTAAGCAAGCCATTCCAATATGAGTATCATGGTTTTTTATTCATTTAGATATGATTGTTCCAAGTCATGAAATTTTATCAGACAAGACGATCACTTATAATGTGCTTTGGTTCATTAAAAACACATATCAACGGAGGAAAACTCAATATAAGAACGAAAGAAGAGGCTATGTACAAATCCTTCCTTATATATCCATGACATCAAGGACATTAGAATTACAAAATCATTATTCCAAACACGTTTTAAAAAATTAATTAATAGGTTGTAATTTAGAATACACCACACCTTATTCTAGTTATTTTATTATTAATGAATTCTATTTTTATCAAGCAACTCTTTTATTCCATTAATATTAATAATCAAGAAACATGTCACAATTCGTCAAATAATCATTTTAAGAATCTACCATAAATAAAATTTTATTAATAAAGGATCATCATTGATCATTGAAGTTGTTATCTTCACTTGTTCAATTACATATGATCTAAAATTCCATTTGTATACTATGATGAATGATTTAAAGGTGTTCTAGTAGTTTAATCACTTATTTATCAAGGGGAAATATAATACATCACACCCAATTATTTTCATTCATTGAGGGTGTAATCCTTTATTTACACAACAATGCTCGGTGAGAGTAATAATAGTTGTGTATAAAAATAAAAAATATAGAAATCAAATTTATTGAATCGGAATGTAAAGGCCAACATGTGGCATAATGGTAACATTTTCAAAATTCTATGAAACTTGTGTAAAAAGATATAAGCTACCTATATCATTCTTCGAATATTGTACCTGCCCAATATCATGGTTTTTTTGGTTCAGTTTGGATAACATATATAAGTTTTACACCCGCCTAAAAAAGGGGAAATGAGATTGTACAATGGTAAAATTTTGTATATAATAGCAAACAATGAAATATTCAAAAGGAATTGAGTGATTACCGACGCAGATCCGTAGGGAACAATGACTCACGACTATGATGACATATGGATGAGGTCCATTGAAATCCTTGATTGGGCTTGGAGGAGACCCACATCACAAGAGAAAATGAGACACTGGATAGAGAATGCATAATTAAAAAGAATTGATTTTAAAATATATCAATAAGGTAAAATTATCATTTCACCTTCATAACTAGGCTACATGGGTTTTCCAAGTCATTCACGTACCATGGGGACACCACTACTTAGGAAACAAACATCTCATGGTTTGTGCCACATAGTTTTCATAATGGTGATCCAATCACGTGGTGGATAGTTTATTGGTGCATCTTATGTCGCACTAACCATGCAAGATGGGAATATGGTTTTGTTAAACTATGTATTTTTCATGTAGGAACTTCTTCTCACATACTATAGCCACACATTTTCATATTGGTGGGACACACATATTTATACCAATTGTGTTCCCTTAAAAGATCATCCAAACATTTGATTTCACATCCTAACTCTCTTAAATCTCAATGAGACTGGTGAGGGTCACCTAAATCCTTTAACCATGTCTAAAAACCACTCCTAGATTTCTTTCAACACTCATAATTATTTTCCAAATCATAGATTAATGAACTTCCAATCCAAAAAACACAAAAATTTAATATTCCCAGGGAATTTTACCTTGGCTCAAAACATGGGTCGTTACATCCTCCACATCATAGAAAATCTAATCCCATATAATCCTCAAGTAATAATGAAAACACCCCCAACATTAAATAGGAGTGAATGCTCATTAAAATTGCCTTTTTTCACTTCTAAACATCCAAAAGACCCATGATCATTATATTATCTCACATCAAATAATCCATTAGAACCCGATCTAGTGATTTTTTTCATACAAAGACAAAAAATGGTGCTATCTGAGCCGAATTACAAAAAGACATGATCGCATCACCATCTACATAAAAATATGGATTATGGATCTCCCCAATATAGATTTTAAATATTCTATGTTCAAATTTTGAACCATGGTATGCATCGGTGTATGAATTTTATTGAAAATAACACTTTATGTGTTTTAGTGGTTCTCTAGGCAATCATTTTTTAACTGTGAGAAACTTATTACATATGAGGAAAATACACAGACATAATTGAAAAGAAATTGTTAAATCATGATCAACCAAATCGAAACTTTTCATGAAATAATCCAAGGAAGACTTTGTCGACAACTACACAACACTATCCATAACTCTAAGACATTTCTTAAAGAGGTTCTATATGATCCTAAATAAATAATACAATATGGAAAACAGGTCAAGTCACTCAGAAAGAGTTTTCTCAAAGATTCACACCAAACATGAAAATCATATTAATAAATTACTAAAAATATTTATTTCAATGAATCTTATGTTTACAAAAAGCATGTTCATAGGATCCCACACATGAATTCCAGGAATTTTCCTGAATCGAACAATTACCAAACCATTTATTCTATTGTACCTCAACAAAAACAAGTGTGTAATGCAGATCTAGCATATTGGAATCACACCCTAGAATAAAAATCAATAAAAATCCCAATTCTGTAGTAACCTAATATCCATTTAACTGTAGTCTAAGGGGCTAACCAATGGTAGTACACCATCCTACAATATGAGTGAGATATTTGTAGAAGTATAATATTTCCACAACAGAAAATTGACTGAGTTGAGAATGAAATTTTCCTGACAGTCATGTCATGGAAATGGTTGGTGTCTAAGAGTCCATCAAAGGTGTTCATACATGGGAACCCATGTATTACATAGGACTAACAATGCCATGATATGAAACATGAATCTATTGTCTAATATTGATAAAGATCCCAAACCATCCCAATAGACATTAAACATTTATCATTACATATAATGACAACTATTTTAGTGAATCAAGCTGATTTAAAGATAGGTGACATGCGTATCCGAAAATAGTATAAAACTAAGTGGATTTGAATATTTTCAAGTAATCTATACCCAACTGATAAATATATGAAGAATCAAACCATTATTTGTTGATTTATTGAAATATTCTTGACATCATCCGGTGATGCATCATCATATAATCTATGATGACAATACCACTATATTCATTCAGTTATCAAACATTCTCTACCATTGATGTTCATACATGACCAACAATTTTTTTCAATGATTTCATACAAATCCAACCAATACAGCATTGGGTAGACGATAATGAACTGACAAAAATTTACTAGAAATGGAATGAAAATCCCTACCTTAGGGTTATCCTAATCATAGAAATAAAGTATTGAATATACACTCACAATCACACTAGATCAAAACACCCAAAACATGTTTGTTAAAGAATTCCATATGAAAACAAAACATAACTGACTGATATGCCAAAACATATGATCATCTTCAAACACCATCATTGTGATTAGGGATAATGAACTATATAATGATAATGTTTCTCTATAATAGAGATGACCCAATACTGCAATCAAAATCTAATTGATCAATGATTCCATAGAGCTCAACTGGTTTGTTACACTATTTAACAGTAGATATGAGCCACATATGTGAGTTCATACTTCCCCGATGTTTCATAATTAATATGGAAAATCCTAAATTAATAAATAGGCTTTCCACCATATGAATACAAGAATCCGGTGGTCTATATGATAGATTTAGTCCAGTGTTGTAATACCCCATAAAAACACTAACCTAGATGACGACATACAATGTTGTCCATTACTGATGAAGAAGAAAGGGTCACATGACCCACTAAGATTATGACCATTGAATAGCCATACCTAACCTAATAAAACCATGAATTACAGAATTCAAAATCATATTACATTGTTCAAGGAAACAACCACCTCCCTTAAGAAAAAATGTGTCATTTTTAAACGATGAGTCCTAATAGAGACAATGAAACCTGATTGACACCATATGGAATAAATTCAAAGTATTTGGAAATAAATTTTATCTATAAGGTTTTACAGACCACATGATAGTCCTTATAAAGGTATAAACATTGACCCTATAACTACGTCATGATAAAAATATTTTAATAGTATTTATTCCTATAAATTAATCCATTTCAATTGAAAAGGAGAACGACCTATAGAAAATTCCCCTATTTCTATTCCCAGAAAACTCAAAAAGAGTGATTAAAATACCCGTACATGGGATTTATACTAAGGATACCACCTATGAATCCATTTTTAAATCCATTACAATGATTGGAATTCTTCTTTAAAAAATTTCAATGATTTAAAATAGATCATCAAGAACAGATTATAAAACAAAATCACTTAGTATCCGATTTAATTAACTCTCCAAGGAAAAATGGGTAGGTTATATCAGATTTAATTTCTAAATCTATTTATTGGAATCCCATCATAATTAGAATTTTCTTGAATAAATTCTGTTCAAGTCACAAAATGGAAATCCAACATATGTGGGTAACATTTGACTGACAAATGATCATCATAATGTTACCCATAACTATAGCATCCCAGGTGAATAAAGAATATGGAATTTTGATATTGATTAATATATGTTAATTAAATTTTAATCTTACATTAAAGGGGTTTTCTATTTTGTTGGAATACAAGATACACAACAATTAATTTCATTGAAATCTTACGTTGCACAAAACGATGGGTCTTATTAGAAATTATAATATAATATTATTATAAGTGGAAGTTTACGCCTAGATAGTTTATTGGCTGGAATTAATAGAACTAACAACCCTATAATTATACGTGTTTGATAAATGTTTATACATTTATCTAGTAAATTATTGAAGAATAAAATGTGAATGAATCTGATTTTATGCATAAATACTCTAATATTCCATAAAAGGACGATTTAACACCTTATGATAGAGAAACCTCTTTAAATCCATTTAGGATACTTTTATAGGTTCTATTTGACCAAATAAAATTCTTATTTAGGATCATAACCTCAAAATTTACATTGGGTAAATTTTTGGTATTTTTTTTTAAAATTCAAATTTTTAATAAATAATGAAAAATACAGTATTTTAATTCAAAACAACCTTTTAATCCAGATTATTTATATGGTTATATTATATTTTTATTTTTTTAAGTTTAATTATATTATATTTTAATTATTCAATCTAATTTTGTTTATTAGATGTAATTTCCCTTTAAAATTAGACATAAACATGTGTTAATCTTTTGATAGTTATAATTTCTTCAAAACACATTTTTTTTTACCACGGGAATTAATTTCAAATTAATTAATCAAAAATAAATGTTTTAAATATAGTAAAATAGACATAATTTTTGAATTTAGAATATCAAATATATCTTAGGACTGAATTATTAGTATTTTTCTGATATACATCAATTTTGAGGAATAGTGAAAACAATTTGTAGTAGTTAAAAAATTTACTTCTTCATTTAAATGAAATTTTACTGATTTTGGAAATCAATCATGATAATAAAACATACATTTTTTTATCAAAAACTAAAATATAGTTCATTAAGATGAAATAATTTTTGGTGAGAAGTAACTTTTGATTTGTATTTACCACAGTTAAAGCTAAATATGGTAATTTAGGGTAAAAATATTATTATAATAATATAAAATTATTTTAACACTTTTATTAACCTTATTGTATGATTCATGTTATCAAATAAAATCCTTGGGTTAAACTTTTGGCTATTGAAAGCCATTTGGGTAAGATTACCACATTAATAATTTTTTATATAATTAAAAATAAAAACATCCCAAACATAGATTGTTTTTCTAAAAAAATTAATGTTGTGTTATATAATGTATATATTTGGATATAAAAATTTATATTAAAGATAAATTTTTTCCCACATCATGGTATTTTATTTATAATTTTTTTACATCAAATAAATAAAATTATTTTTGACTCAATAATGATGTAGTGTTTACCTCGTTAACAAATGATTTGATTAATAACATTATAAAAATTAAAACATTATCCAAAACCTATAAAATTATTATTGGATGATTTTATTAAGATCAAGAGTCATCATATTTTTGAATTTAATATGTTTTTGAACTTTATAAATAGGAAATCATTCTTTAATAAAATGAGATTTTCAAACTTTCCTAAAGAGCCCATCCCCCTCTAATAAAAATACTTCAACTATAAACAAGTACTCACTCCTCTAATGACCATTGGATTTTCCAAACACTACCAAAATAAGAACATAGGTTCCCTACCTTCCTCCTAGATTCCTTTCCTTAAGCATAATGCACATTATGTAAATATTTTGGTTCAAACCAAAGAGAGATACCCGATTTAATGGTAACACCTTCTCTTAAGTTATTTTCTGTAATTTTACTTCTCCAACCCCATAGACACCATTTATGCCATTATATTATAAAAACTCTAGAATCTAAAATATTCCAGGTTTTTTTATGATAATTATTCTAACTACACTTCCACACACCTGCATCTAATGGATACTAACATACTGTTACTGTAGACAACGAACTATTACCTCATGAAATGATGATTGTTAAAATATCTCCCACCACATCTCATAGTGGCCATTATGATGGAACTATAATTATATATGATATATATATTATTTTATTTTATCAATTTTATTCAATAATTATCCTTTATAACATAATTTTATGCTTTTCATGTTGTGTAAATATGATAATTTCGTTTCAGGAAGTGCAGACTATCGCCCACTCAAAGTGATATGAATCATTAGTATAACTTTATGGAACAAATAAATGAGGGTGTTAATGAAATTATGTAACATATATACAATATGATATTATAATGGAATTATAATATACCTATTTATTATTATGTTTTCATTCTTTAAAATATAAAATAAAAATCAAAGTTGTGTTCATGCGTACCTATGTCATACCGTCTCCATGAATAGTGTGTTTAATATCTGAACTCCAAATGATATGAAATATTATAAATACATATACGTAGGATATATATGATATATATGATATATAAATCATTAATATATAATCTTTGTATAATATACTTTTGACCACATGGGAAATTTTTAATAATGACAAGTTCATTTCTGACTAAAGTTCTGAATATCATCAAAATGTCCGATATGAACTCAAATAATTAACTAATTGTTTAGAAAAGTAATAATTGATATAAAAGGAATAATAAAATTGAAATATGTTCTTAAGGACGTATAAATTATCTTAACTTCATTATTTTGGGATAACACGAAACATACAAGTCATGTCGGACACGAGTTGAGGGTTTTCTTATCTAACTTTTAATTCCGTGAGATTTCCATTGTTCACCACTTATTTATTGCATGTGGTGAATTTTGTACCACTATTTGATATATATTATCATGAATTAATTTTTATTCATGGTATTATTGGATTATTTTGGTGGTTATTACTGTTTTTTCATACGACTTGATTGATTACAATGGTGTAAAGGGTTTTCATCTCACGTTTTATACCCATGAGATTCATACTATATTTTTCACTATTTCCTTTTGTGTGGAGTATGTACTGCACATGATTTTATTATTTGTGTAATATAATATAATTTATTGGCATTTAAATCTTCATTTTAGGATTCTTTTTTCATGTTTTGTGTGTTTTGTATGTTACCAAATCGGTATGGGAACCTTTCACTATACTCTTTTATTCAAAGACTTCTTTTATGTCTTGTATTTTAATTTAAATTTTATTATACCAGGATATGTTTTTATATATACTTATGTCTATAAACATTAAGTCAATGTGATGAAGGTACCTTTTTTATTTCATCAAATCTTTTTCTGAATTTTAATGTGACATCGTTAGTCTGTCGAATTTCTGTATGGGATCTTTTTAACAGAATTTCAATTCTTCCAGTTAAACTTTTACTTATTTATTATGTAATGAAATGACTATGTGTGAATGACCTCGTATTGTTTTTTCATTTAATATACACTTATATGTGGTGTATTTTTATTTATCACACAAAATTATTTCACTGATATACGATTAATCTAAATATATGATCTTTGTAAAGGACATTGTCTCAATTTACATTCCATTGAGACATATTTATTGTTTTACACAAATTAACTTTCATTTTGTGTATGTACTACCCTTATAAATATCATATCATAAATCTCCATATTAACAAGATATTATAATTTTTTTTAATTTTATTACTCAATTATTTGTATTCAATCATCTCTCATTGGGTTAAGAACTCATTAACTAAAATATCATTTTAAATGTTTTAATGATTTATTATTCTAAATATTTCTCAGTAATGTACATGTTTTAAACATGTTTTTAAGGAATTATTTATTTGGGCATTAATGTTTTGAAATTAAAATTTCAGTCAAAATTTTCAATGTTATATGGGACACATTGATTCAAAAATCACTTTATTAAAATTTTTAAATGGTTATGAAAATTGTTTTATAAAGAATCGATTATGTCAATATCTTGAAATGATATATTGTGATTTCCATGAGGAAATGTTATCTTTCTTTTATACTTGTTTTATGTGTTATAAAACTATTATTGTTATTGAAAATAGTATTCATATATGGGTGGCTCTATGATAAACCAGTTGTGGGTGAGCTTAAGATACCACTCCAGTGCATTGGGTAACGGGACACAGGTAAATGTTAATGTTTCTCTTAAAATATTTAATGAATATAATATGATGGGTATTACAAATGTAACTACCTATGAAGCAGTGAACACTACAATTTAATTATTTTATGAATTTCAAAAGTTACATTATTGATTTACGATTTCTCTTTGTTATTCATCAATCTTATGTTTTCTAGAGGTGTGTTATGATTGAAAAGTATGGTTTCATTGATATGTAATTATTTATGGGTTAATTCTTACTTTCCATATTTTATAACCCCTAATGATATTTTTATTCTTATCCCATGTTTTTTAAATGTTTTTCACAAGATATAATGTAGGGTAAGATAAAGTAATAACTCAAAAAAGATTTATATCCAGAAAATAATTATTGTTTTCTATGAAGAATATAATATTATAATAAAATCATTGCTGAGTAGAAGTTTCTACATTGTATTTTTTGAAATGCAACGTAATAGATATGGCCAAATTATCCAATACTCTAAATTTGAAAATATCGTCAATTTGAATTATTAATTTAATTCATTATTATGCAATGTTTTATTGCTGGTTCCTTATAATTCGTATTAGAGCTCGGTTTAGACAACTTTAGTAGTTATGATTTTTTGTTAGAAACATGGTTAGTCTCTATGCCTATTCCTTATTTTCAATCTTTATTTTTCAACCACTTCAGATCAAGGAATGTATGTTTCAAATGAAAGGAGAAGGATCTCAAATGAAAATCCAATTTCTTCCTGATGACTTGATTTTAATAATTATTGAATTGTCATGTCCAGATGACTCTAAAACATTTTCTAACATACAACTCACATTAAATAAATTGTTTGATATATCGAAAACCTCTGCTATACCTAGATACCATCATCAATCATGATTTGTATTTAATAAATTCTTATTTTCTCAATATGCTCATATTTTAAAGAAATGTATATATTATCAATGTATTTTCAAATATTTTACCTTATCGCAGGATTTGGAATCATACTGTGATTCTGAAAAAGGTGCTGAATTAAGAGCCACTTGAGTAACCTATTAATATTTTCCTTTAAATTATATTCTTTCGACACATACTTATGCTATTTTAAAAGGACCATTTATTAAATTTTTCAAATAAAACTCTGATAAACTATATTATAGAATAAAAACATTATCATATTTTTTGAAATTATATGTCATACATGATTAGTTTACTAAAGTGTTTTTTAGTAACCAGCCATTTGACCCATGTTGTATGAGGTGTATTTGTATAAAAGAATAATTTCATTATGAAGGATTAATAAATAATTGTAGCAATGCAAGGGCTATATATCAACGCAATCAAGATGATGATGAAAGTAGGTGGACATCATGATCAAGGTACAATGTTCTTTCTTTGGGAATAATGATATTTAATGGAGGTAAAAATAATAATAATTGTTTTTCAATATATATAAAACTTCATGAATTATGATATTGAGTTCATTATGAGTTGGGATGAAAATGAGAGGCATAATCCCACCATTGAGGTTAAATCATTCTTTGTTTATTTTTGAGGAGATTATATTAATTTGGAGTATGATATAAAATTATATTGTTTTTGAAAAAATACAATACACAAACCATTTGACAACCCATCGCATAGGACAAAGCAGCAAGAATCGAATGGACAACCAATGTACTATTTGGAATTATTACATACCACTGGTCTAAATGAATTCCCTCATTAGTGAGAATTATTCTTTTTAGTTAAATGATTTTTTTGATCATGAATCTGTTGATTTTGGATCTAATGTTTCATCAAATGGATATCCTTATTATAGGACAATAATTTTTGGATTAAGTGAAAATGGTTATTTTGGAATATGTTCTCTCTTTTATGGAAACTATATATGCCAAAAGAAAAATAGAATAATATATGATTGAATTTGTGGAATAATGGTTGAAATTTTATGTTTTATAGATATTTGGGATATTTATAGAAATGACTAACCTATCATAGAGAATCTGTGATTTGGTTAATTACACGTTATTACGAGACATTAAGAGTAGTCGATGTTATTTGGAGATAAATATTAATATTTACTATGGAAGTATATGTGGTCAACTCCATCTGAATTTTGGTTTTATACATAGTTTGGAATTTTTTTAATGAATTTTAAAGAAATTTTTGTATTCAATGTTCTTTGTTGATATTTTTGTATTGTTTATTAAATTTTGGAGATTAAGAGTAGTATTTATTTATAGAAAAATATTATCCTTTTCTATGGATTATCTGAACATGTACTAACCATTGTGGTTTTGGTTAATGTCTAAAGACATGATAAATATATTATTCATCTTTTGTGGATTATGTGATTATATAAAAGTTCATTATAGTGATTCATGTGTTAATAAGTATACATAAAAATTATGTATATTTCCTTATTCCCTTAGTCAATATCATAAATAAATTCTCCAATGTTATGAAATGGAAAATAAAACAAAAAAATTGTTCGTTAACCTTTACTACTAGGGAATTGAATACCGTTTAACCTATATGTATGTTTTCTAACATTCAATACTAGTATGGGTTATCTCGGGTGACCTTTGTATTTATCTTTATTTAAATTAAATTGATTGTTTTATTGAATCTTTTTATGATTTGGGACTTTTATTGTCATTTTGGAGCCAACTTTTAAAATTGCGAGGACACAATTCCCATAAGGGTGGGAAGGATGTAACATACCAGGTGAATAAAGAATATGGAATTTTTATATTTATTAATATTTGTGAATTAAATATTAATTTTACTATAAAGGGGATTCCATTTTCGATGGCGTATCTGATACTCAACAACAGGTTTCTTTGAAATCCTACGTCGCCCACAATGTTGGCTCATATTGAAAAATAATAATATAATAATATTTTAATTGGTAGTTAATGCCTATATATTTTATTGGTCGGATTGAATAGAACTAACTACCATATTATTATACATGTTGGTTAAATGATTTTATATTTATCTAATAAAATTTATAAGATTAAAATGCGAAAGAATCTGATTATAAGCATAAATATTCTAATATTTACTAAAAGGTTGATTTACAACCTTTTGATGGTGAACCATCTTTAAATATATTTTTGGTCACGTTTATAAGTTCTATTTGAAAAATTATAAATATTTTTTATAATAGGGACATCAAAATTTACTTTTGGTAATTTTTGGTATTTTTCTGATAAAATTCATTTTATAATGGATAGTAAAAAATAATGTATTTTAATTGAAAACTTCCTTTTATTCAAATGTATTTAAATGGTTATATTATCATTTAAATTGGTTTTAAAGTAAAAGTAGATTATATTTTTATCATTTAATCCAATGTTTTTCATTGTAAGTAATTTCACTTTGAAATTTGACATAAACAAGTGCCAATCTTTTGTTAATTTATATTTCGTAAAAACAAGTTTTTCGTTTTGACAATGGGAAAAATATTCAAATTAATTAATGAAACTTCTATGTTTTTAATTTGATAAAAAATATATAATTTATGAATTCATAATATCAAATATATCTTATCCTGAATGTTTTGTATTTTTCTTAAAAAAAATCTATTTTTTATGAATAGTGAAAACACTAAGTAGTAGTTAAAAAATAACTTCTTCATTTAATTGAAATTTTACCACCTCTTTGAAAAGAATTTTGAAAATCATACATAAAGGGTTTTTATCATTATGTAAAATTTGGATTAATATGATGAAGATAATAATTTGTAAATAGTAACTTATGGCTTTTCTTTACCTCAATTAAAGGTAAATGGGTCAATTTAAGGAAAACATAATACAATAATAATATAAATTTATCTTAACACTTTTCCTAATCATACGAGATGATTCATGGCCAAGAAATATGATTTTTGTGTTATAATTTTAGATTTTGAAAGCCATTTCGTTAATATAATGACATTAATAACATTTTATTTAATGTAAAAATAAAAACATTGAAAACAAGTATTGTTTTTCTAAAACAAAATTAATGTGGGGTTATATAATTTATATATTTGATAGTAAATATTAATTAGAAAGCTAAAAATATTTTTTATATCGTGGTATTTTATTTATATTTTTAAGACATCAAATATATAAAATAATTTATTACACAATAATGATGTAGTGTTTACCTCATTAACACATGTTTTAAATAAAAAATACGATAATGATTAAAAAAATATCTAAAACCTATCCAATAATTTTTTTATGATTTTATTTAGTACAATAGTAATCTTATATTCAGATTTATTAATTTTTGGAGCTTTTGAAACTGAAAATAATTATATAATAAAATAATATTTTCAAACCTTCCTAAAGATCCCATCCTCCACTTTTTAAAAATCCCTCAACTCTTACCCATTACTCACATATATAAAGCATTTTTCCTTATCCAACCTATTACCATATAATCTCTCATGATTTTCTCATCCTCATAAAAGCCTTACCTTAGGAAAAAGGAACTTCATGTTAACCTTTTGGTTCAAACTAAAGGGAGATACTCGATTAAAAGGTAACATCTTCTCTTATGTTCTTTTCATTTATTTTACTTCTCAAACGCCCTACACTCTATATATTAATTTCTTTTATAACAAAACCAATATAAAAACTATACTATGTTATTGTTATGATATGTATTATAACTACACTTACACACACCTTTATCTAATGGATACAAAAAAACTATTTCTGTGGATGGCGAACCACTGCTCATGAAACGATAATTGTTCAAATATCTTCCACCGCCTCTCATGGTGGCTATTATGATTATAGTGTAATTATATATGATATTTAATTTATTTTATTTTATCAATATTATTATTTAATTATCATTTAGTACATATTTTTATACATTTCATGTCGTATGAATATGCTAATTTGATTTGAGAGAATGTGGACTACCGCCCCCTCAACATGATATGATTCGTTCATACCATAAATTGAATTTATAAATGATGGTGTTAATGAAATTATGTAACATATATAAAATATGATATTATATGGTAATTATAATATACCCATGTAATATAATGTTTTAATTCATTTAAATATAAAATAGAAATGAAATTAGCATTCATGTGTACGTAAGTCATACCGTCTCCATGAACTGTCCAATTCATTTCATAACTACAAATTATTTGGAATATTTTAAATACAAATAAATAGGATAAATTTTATATATATGATATATAAATCATGAATATCATTATGAAGATAATGTAATTTTGACCACATGGAAAATTTATAATTATATCAAGTTCATTTATACTAAAGCTCCGAACATCGATAAAATATACGATATGATATCTAATAATTAAATTATTGTTATCGAAACATAATAAGTGTTATAAAAGGAATAATAAAAATATGATTTTTATAATTTAAGTATAAATTATCTTATGTTTAATATTAATGAATAACATGGAACATATGAGTTAGGTCGGACACGAGGTAAGGGGTTTCTTATCTACCTTTTAATTTCTTTAGATTCCCATTCTTCACTAATTATTAATTGCATGTGGTGTATAGTGTACTGACATTAGATATATATTAACACGATTCTATTTATATTCATTTTATTATATGATTATTTTGGTGATTATTAACATTTTTTCATATGAATCAATTGATTACAACGTGGTAAGGGGATTTCATCTCACTTTTTATTCCAGTGAGATTCGTGATATATTTTCCACTATTTCATTTTGTGTGGTATATGTATTTCCCATTCATGCAATGGCCCGAAGGCCTTCATTTTTTTATTATAATAATAACAGTCTTCCTTTTAAGGGAATAAGGGAGAAACCCTAAGAGACTTCATAGACATAAAGACAAAACAAGACCCAAAGATTAAAACCATACGAAAACATGGAACTACCCCTCCCCATCATTTGATCATGATGAAGCTCTTCATCATTGCCTAGTTGATCAGGAAGAATGTGTCTTGTGTCATAGAAAAGGCCCGAACCTATGGTTGATGTCATACCCTCTCAAACATCTTAATCCGAAAAGCACTGCAATGATGAACCACTATCTCTAACTCCTCCTTGGGGCCTGATCAATGTGATCGAATCCGGCCAACTTAAATCATCAACAACATCAACAATCCTCCTTGGGGCCTGATATATGTACTTCCCATGATTGTATTATTTTCATAATATACGTAAATTTATGGGAATTTACATTTTTTTATCCTTAATTCTCTTGGTGTATGTTTCATAATTTACCAAATCGTTAAGGGAACCTTTCATCGTACTCTTTTAGTAAAAGGATTATTTTATACCATGTCTATTAAATTATATTTTCTTATGTTGGGATATGTTCTTATATATCTTTATTTTGTTACATTTTATGTCCATTTGATGAGAGTCACTTTTCTCTTCCACCAACTCACTTTCTTAATTATCACGTGACATTGTTGGGATGTCAAATTTCTATAAGGGAACTTCTTAACCCAATTTCAATTCATTGGGTTAAACATATACTTCATGATTATATCATTATGTATATATGTGTGGATGAACTATGATTGTTTCATATTTAAAATCCACTTATATTGGCTGTATTATTATTTTTGACACAAAATTATGTCATTTATATATCCTTTATGTAAGGATATGATCTTTGTAAGGGACTTCATCTCAATTTACATTCAATTAAGACCTATTTGTTGTTATACACCAATTCACATTCATATGGTGTATATAATTCCCTTATACATATTATATAATGAATCTCCATATTCTCAGAATATTATAATCTTTTTTTAATGGTGTTCCACAATTATTTTCATTCAAGCATCTCTCTTTTTGTTAGGAACTCTTTAATTAGAAATCATTTTAAATGTTTTAAAGATGAATTATTCAAAATCTTTCTCATTAAAGTCCATGTATTGAAAATTGATTAAAGGATATATTTATATGATTATGAATGTTTTGAAATTAATGTTTCATTCAAAATTTTCAATATGGTATGGGACACATTGATTCAAAAATAACATTATTAAATGTTTTAAATTATTTTCAAAATGGAATTATAAAAAATTGATTATGTCAATATCTTGAAATGATATATTGTGATTTCAATGAATAAATATTATCTTTCCATTATGATTGTTTTATATGTTATGAATATGTTATGGTTACTGGGAATTGTTTACGTATAAGAGTGGTTTCGTGATAATCCTTGGGTGGGTGAGCTTGAGATAGCTCTCCAATGCATTTGTTAATATGATAGAGTTAACATTAATGTTTCTCCTTAGATATTTAGGGAATATATTGTGATGGGTATTACAAACGTAACTCCCCATGTATCTGTGAAAGATAAATTGTAAGTATGTTATGAGTAACATAAGTTTCCTTTATGATTTATGATTTCTCTATGTTATTCATAAATCTAATAATTTCATTACGTAGGTTACGATTGAAAATAATGGTTTAATTGATTTTTATTTATTAATTGGTTAATGTTTTCTTTCATTATTTTATAACTCTTACGAAAATTTTTATTCTCATCCAATGTTTTTGAAATGCTTTTCATTAGGTATAAGGAAGGGTAAGAGAATGGAGAAACTCAAAAATATTTATGTCACGAAAAGAATTAATGCTTTCATTTGAGAAATCTTGTTTTATGAAAAAAATTGGATACTGAGAAGAAGGGTCTACATTGTTATTTTTAAGATGTAATTTAATAGTTTTGACCTTATTCACTATAAATATAAACATAAAAAGATCCTCAATTTTAATTATTAATTTAATTCAAGATTTTGTAATGTTTTACGACTGGGTCCTTACAATAAAAATTGTTAAATTATAAAAAATTCAATACACCTTTTGATTTTTATCTCATAAGGAACACACCCAAACTAACCTAAATAGGAAAATTTCTGCAACATGATATTTACACATATTTATTTCCATGAACGTGTGATCGATTCTTAATCCTTTATAGTGTCACTAAATTAATTTAAAAAAATTTTAAATCTAAATTTACTTTTTACCCATTATGAGATACTTCATTCTATTAAATAAATGTTAAATTATAAGTGTTTACATATTCCAATTTATAAAAAACTCATACACATTACATTTTAGAAATTTTCTCCCATTAATCAAAATTAATCAATGTAAGATTTTAATCAATAGAAACTTTAAAATTTAAAACAATTTTTAAAATATAATTATAAATATCATTTCATGGATCAAGTATACAGGTTTGAATTTCCCAATTATAAGGTTCCCATACACATTATAACTGTTTCCTAGCTCTTGATTAACCATAACCAATAAATTCAAGCAATGAAACAACATATATTTTAAAATTAAAACATATCATGACATTAAAAGCTGTAAAAAAAAACTAGATAATAAGAACAAAATAATACTAGCTAATGAAGAATCATGTAATTGAATCACATAATAATATTACATAAATATGTATGATAAATAAAATAAGGGCATCGAATAATACTCAAGGGAGACAATCACTATCAACAACAATCTTAAATAATAAAACTACATTTCCTATAATATGCATGACATGTTTATTTCCATATTCCTACTATGATTAATGGAAGGTCATTTTATTTACATACTTTTATGCTAGAAAATATCATAAATCTCATAAATCAATAAGCGGTATAATTTACATCCATCAATCCGTGTGAAATCAAAATAAACTATAATATTGAATATCATATACCACAATTCCCTCATTGGCCACATGGAATTTTCTCTATGGGTGGGGTGACCACCCCTAGAAACAAATATTTACCAAGTTCCGACACATCCCTAGTCTCATATCTACCGACCCAAAGTATTATGAAAAATGAAAAAAATATTGATATCACTTTGTAGAATTCCAACAAAATTGACCACTAAAATGTAATTCGGGAAAGAGGCCATATGTACTCTAGTGAACCTCCCCATACACCAGAGTCTACATACTAGAAGCATGGGTTTAAAGAGATGATACTAGGGAGACTATAGCCTCATGATCATATTAGCACTATGGTATATTGGCTAATAATTTATAAGAAGTTCTAGATGCATTAATAAAATGAACACATAATGGATGATGAAAAATATAAAATGAATAAAAAAGATAACCCACACCAATATACAATAGATGAATTAACATAATAAAGATAAAAAATAAACTAAAATAGTAGACATAAAAGATAGAAAATTAAATACAATAATACAAGAATAATGAAATGAGGAAAATACCTAAAGGTGATATCAATGAACATCATAATCTCCAAATCAGTCTTGTGATGTTTTCATCATGGTAAAACAAATCAATAATAGATAACATCCATGAACCTATGAAAATTATATCTACTCAGGTACCCTAATAAAATGATGGATATGGAGTGGTGTATGATATAAATTCTAGTAGCATACCACCCATTGTGTCTAAAACAAAAAATAGTTCATGAATATATGGTAAAACAATGTATAGGTATAATTAATAATAATAATAATAATAGGTGAATAATGAAATAAAATAAAATAAATTATGTTATATTAGATCACTTGGATGACAATATATATTTTCTCTCACACATGGAATGTTAGTTTTGTAAAATACTAAATATAATGTAATATATATATATATAAGGTATTTATATGTTTTTCATCCACACATATGGACCCAGTGTCTACTGATATAAATTAAAATATATCTAGAAAACTAGTTTTTGGTTGGACTATTGTGAAACTCAGTCATCCATACCCTCTCTAAATGAACCTATAAACAGTAATAGAGGGTGCATTCCCAATAACTCATAATGAGAGGGAGACAATATTCACATCACTTTAGATACTGGGTGGGTCATCATGTCATCACTCTAATAGTTGTATGTTCTATTTCATGCAAAATATCATACAGGACATGGAACATGGAGCCCGAAATATATCTAGTATCACTACTATTAGATTTCATGGATCCACACCCAATGTAATGGAGCGTGATTCCTCTATGCTCAATAGAACCCTTACAATGATACAAAGCATATGTTAAAATCATAATCATATAATAAAAATTTTAGAATCCCTAAGGCATTAACTATCATTCTTTATAAATAACATGTGCAATTAACATTAAGGATATAACATTTAATTTTTGCCATGTACTACAATGTAGTGAAAAAAAAGAAATTACACCTTTCAAAATTAATTTAATTTAAGAAAAATTAATTAATTCAAACCAAAAATACCATATTGATGAATGTCGACTAATATTAGTAATTTATATAATAAATAAAATTAAAAACATTCATGTAAGGAGACACCACATGCAATTACATTCTTTTAAATACATTTCAATTAATCTAGATTTTATTATTAAAAATATATTATAAGGCACTGGAGGACCATATAAGGTATGAAGGAAATTACAAACATGGGAAATTTTATTTATTAAATTATAAAATCTCATAGGAGGAGTGTGGTTTATTAGTCAATTATATTTGAGTTTTCCAAGTCATTTAATTTTATGATATCCCAAAAACATAGACGATTATTTGGTTCACTACAAATTTTAACCAATCGAGGGAAACTCCATGTAAGAAAAATATAAGCGGTCATGTACTAATCATGTATTATATAAAAACATGACATCTCCAAATTTAGAATCACAAAATAATTTATTCAAACATTTGTTAAAAAACTAGTCCCCACATTGTAAATTATAAGATAATGAAAATAATTCAATGATTTTTTTTAAAAAACATGTCATTATTTATCAAAGAACATTATAACTTAATTAAGAATCACAATCTTGAACCACATATAAATTCATGAAAAAATAATTTTATGATGCTATGATACATGTTAATTGAAATATAATTGTTCATCATATCACATTGAAAGATTGAGCATTACATGGTCAATTGCCAACAAGGTGTAGTTCTATTTATAGACTAAGAAAAAATCATAATGGATTTTTATGATTTTAATCATTCATTTACTTAGGGAAAATATAATATAGAATAAAAAATGGGTATATTTAATTGAGTATGGCATCAAATATTTACAAAAAATGACTCAATGTGATTAATAAGAGTTTTGTACACCAATAAAAAAAATATGAACACAATTTTAAGGCATCACGCCACAAAGGATGTCGTGCAGCATGAAAAGACTTTCATAAAATGATATAAAATTAAGGAAACAGTTATATTCAACCTAAAATATTCTAAGGATGATTTATTCATAAATTAGTAAGGTCTAATTTGGTTCGGTTTGGAAGAAATCTATGAATGGGACATCTTCCTTGAATATATGGAAAATGAGATCACACCATGAAAACACAGTCAAGAGAAAATTAAACAATGAAATATTCAAATGGTATAAAGAGCATACTAATGTGGATCCATAGAGACTAGAAACACTCAAATATGATAATGACTGGAGAATATCCATTTATTTAATTGGTTAGGATTAGAGGAGATCCATGTTTCAAGGTATAAAGGGACACCTCATGGAGGAAGAAAAATAAAAAATAATAGAGTTTAAAATATCTCATTATTGGAAATTGGTCAATTCACCTTTAAAACCAGGAAATGGGGTTTTTTCTGCTCAATTTTCCCCCTATATAGAGTATATTGGTCCGACTACATCACACAGAGGTGCTTCCTACTAATCTTGGACTTCTGAGGTACTCCTCCTATCGAGTACCGTGGGTCTGCCACATCACCAAGTCACTCCTCACTGTGGGTCTACCGTGTAACCAATGCACTCCCCATCATGTCCTACAAATGTACCCCTCCTGTCGAGTATCGTGGGTTTTCCGCGTCACTAAGGCACTCGCCATTATGGCTGTCAAGTTACTTCAGGTCGAAATGGTCAGCATTCATCAAGTCTCATCCATCCACTGGGTTGCCACACTATGCTCGCTCGTCTCCGGGAGGATCCACTCCCAAATCTATTTCATGATACTACTACAACAACAAAGTCCATTAATGAAGTATCTCAATGGTCTGCCACATCATAGGGGTCGCAACGTGATAGACGGCGCATCAATCAGATGCCCGGTCTGTGTGTTATTTTCATTTTAGTCCCATGGGATAGGTTGGAGTCGTACTCGATCCAACCTCACCCTTTGTCGTTTAGTCCTATTGGCCTGGTTAAATTAATGAAGAATTGGTAAGAATAGTAAGGGGAAAAATTTGAAAATCCACCCTATAATTCCCAAGCAACAATTATTCCCAACCTACAAGGAAAACATCTGTGGATCAACATGATAATGAGTTGATTTGCGTTCTTTATTTTATAAGGAAATAACATGGGAATAAAGTATTACTTAAATAAAATCTATACATGATCATTTTTTATGTAGAAAAAGAGGGAAGAAGGTGAGGTTGTCGATGTTTGTCTCATCCACCACACACCTCCAATTCCAGGCTCGTGCATCAGTTTGTCGTAGCTGAAGATGTTCATCCTTGAAGGTTGTCCCGAGGATGAATTCAAAGTCGATGTTCTTTATCAGTGGAGCGTTCTTCGTTGGAGAGATTTTTGTCCAAAGGCTCCTCCCTTTGCCAATGATTAATTTCTCCCAACCCACAAAAAAGAATAGATATCCAATAAAATAAAATCTATTGGCATAATTTCAAATTGGAAGATTTAATTAATTAAGATGGCTAAATTAATTAAAGGGGATGGTTTTACATAATTGATGTGGAGGAGGGTCGGAACAACTAATATTGGAGGAGTTTATAAGGATCTACATTATTTAATGAGGGAGTTGAGAGCTTTAGGCCTTGGGTGGTCCCCACCACCATTACCTCTCATGTGAGGTTAATCTCTAGTGGCCCCCACTTTTCAACTTCCATATAAAAGATTTTAACAATTAAAATAAAAATAAAATGTTTTAAAATTTTATTTTCATTCTATTATTTCATGAAAAACCCAAAAACTAACATCCAACCTCGACCAATTTCCGTCGAATTGAAAGTCTTCTAAAGTGAATACGGACACTGCGAGTTCAACAGTGCCCTCAGATTTAAATTCCAAGCACTATTTGAAAAGTCAAAAAAAACATGCTTGTACATTTACTGAATGTATCAGAACAAAAGTCATGAAATTCAGTTCTGCCACTCTGGGCCTTGGAATCATGCTCCAACAATTTTCTCTAACTAGTAAAATACCCATATATTTAAAATAATAATAATTTTCATGGAAATTTTGGGTCTATAATGTTTATGAAACACTATAAAACAAGATACCCACTATTGAATAACACACAATCCAATGTTTCAAATCAAATGAGTGTAAAAAATATGCCAATAAGTTACGAAACCTGAATGTTTTTCATAATAATCAGCATCTATAACTCTTTATTCCTAGATAAAAAGTGAAATCTCACATGATCACAACTATCAATGTGGGTTATGATAATTGTATAATGAAAGAGATAATTATCACACACTCTA
This sequence comes from Viscum album, assembly GCA_963277665.1. Classification (NCBI taxonomy): domain Eukaryota; kingdom Viridiplantae; phylum Streptophyta; class Magnoliopsida; order Santalales; family Viscaceae; genus Viscum; species Viscum album. Next base: position 1,456,819,956 of record OY728158.1, on the reverse strand, counting down.
TAAAAGATAATGTTTTATTTTATTATGGATCTACCCATTCTTATCTCTTTAATGTGGTTTCTATAGGTATGAGAATAACACATAAATGATTTGATTTTAATTAAGAGTTGAAAAAAACTAACGGTATGATGGTGGTGTGATAGTTTATTATTCCTATCCAATTGAAGTATTTAGGATTGTAATTTATAAAACTATTGTGATTCTCTCTTTAGTTGAATTTGATCTGACTCTATGAATTGAATGGATTTGTCTATATGGTCCCATATTAATCATCAAGGAATAGAAGCCTAATTTTATTTTCAAAATTAATAAAACATCATTTATCAGTGTGTGAAATATTACAAACATCAAATGGAAATAACTTATATCATGTAATACATCATTACTATTAATGAATTATATTTATCTCATATTTTTTGCAGATAATGTCAATATTGAGGATATGAATATTGTTCACCATTTTTCTAATTTCTTTCCATAAGAGTTTCCATGTATAATCCTGAATCTTGATGTTTAAATATCAATAGAACATATACATACTATTATTCATATTAAAATACACTATGTAAAATGGATCTGATTAAGTTGTAGGAATTGAATATGAAACTCCATGAAAATATTAATACAATATCCATATTGTTGAGTGTATAACCATAGGATTTTTAATATTATATTTGTTAAAAAAATAAGTATCAATGCATTTTTTTATTGATATTTGGAACATAACAAGACCACTATCAAAAAAATATCCTGTACCCCATATAGATTTTTTTGAACAATTACATGGATCTCCATAATTTTATATGATTAATTTTTTAGATAACATCTATTCTATGTTTTTAAATTTGATATAACCAATATTTCTATTTTAAGAAGTTTGGAGAATTATGAACATATAGTAATTTTTTTGACATACCATGTCTCCATTTGACTTCATAAATTTAATGGATATTTTCATTGGAGATTACATATATCAATTGCTACTAGTCATTATTTAGGATATTATTATAAATTCATATAGAAATGGAGGGAATTGATATTATAATTTTTAATTAGAGACCCAGAAGTAATAAATATTGTATGAAAAATTTAATAATTTTTCCTTTTGGATTCCAAATGGATCATTTTTTGGAGCTGAAATCTCATGAGATGTAATATTAGTTGATCATTCAATGGAAAATGTTATTAGGAAGTATCCTAGAACAATTATGGTGATTAAAATATGATGTTTTATATTTTTTCTAGATATTATTGATCTGATGTGATATATTTCTCATTACTGTCTTGTTCACTAATCGATTTTAGTTTGAAGGTGTTTTTTCTCATTTAAATAGAAAAAATATAAAGATAATTTCACAGAGCTATATGAAGGATGGACTAGTGAACCAATAATCACATGACCCTCTAGTGAATAATGTTATTTGACTTAAAGGGATTCAAAAATTAATTCAATTGGATGTTTTCCCTTGCATAATGATATTATTACATCTTATATATTAGAAAAAATAAAATCAAATGATAAAAATCACCCTACACATTATTTGGAGTTAGTTGAGGTATTTGTTTATTAAATATAAGGAGGAATTAAATCATGGGGAAAGTTTTCACATATACACGCATAATGAAACATGTAATTATATCTTTATTGAGATTGTGTGAATATTCACCGATGAATTTGGTTGGAATTGATTAGAGATTATGACTCCTTGGTACGTTACCACCCTTGGTCAGTGAACATGGTGGATAATGCCTTCAATCAGAAGGACCATGCTTATTTAGCCATGATAAGGATTTTAATAAACCTAATACTTATTGATTTATTTAATATTATACATTTTATCTGAATGAAATGGGATATATCATCTCTTTGTCATGTAAATGTTCAATAATCTACACATATGAATATTTGAGGGTGATGATAGAGTACATAGAAAGATAGAGGAATTTAAGGAGTTATCTTGATTTAAACAGTAATTATGATGGAATAATAATGTTTATTAAATGAGTATAAGTCTCTTAAATACAATACATGAAGAATTATTTAATGTATCAATATCATAACCCATCAATATTTATAACTATTATATGTATAATGATTTCTAGAGATCCTAGAGAATATTTATTCTAGGAAAACATGAAATGGTAAATACAAGATTATGAATCTAGATACATTAGATGTCAGTATGTTAAAGATATGAGATAATGTTATAAGTTTATGTCACATCCACTATCCTTACCGAAATGGAAATGTAAAAACATTGCCCTATATTTCTCCCTTAGACTCTCAAACATTGTTATATGAAATGATGATATTTGGGTTATAGGAGATCAACATATGATGTCTAAACAACCTATTTCAATAAGATTATATTTCAATGATGATCATATTTCTAGTGTATACATTAATAATGAAGTGGGATTTCATATAGTACCATATTCTATTTTATCTAAAAATGATATGTGGTTTAACTCGATTTTTTGGAATAGTATTTAGAAAAAATTGGATTATGAGTTATGGATCGGTGTTTCTTAACATTTTTAGATACATGGTTAGTACGAGAGAAACTTTAAAACAATATATGTTTTTCTGAGATGTTTTTTCTATTTTTAATATATTGTTTGAATCAACACCATCTGCTTTTTGATATTTATTAAAATGAAATATCTCATTCGAGATTTTATTTGGTGTTATATGAATCCCTCTATGGTAGGAAGTGCAGAACATCCTCATGAAGAGATGATGTTATAGAAATAAATCTATTGGGACCCTTGAGGGAGGAGTTGATTTAAAAAAAATATAAATCTATTCAGTATTATATATGGTTATCTTATTATTGATTAAATTTTTATGCAGATAATCATCAGTAAAATATGGAGTTCAAATATGGTGGAAAACTATTTGAATTAATATATTATTGGAAGAATGTAATGAGATTAGAAAATAATAAAATTTTGATCCCCATATATATTGATCCATTTGATATTATTAATCATATTGGGATGCAAGTGTATTATTCCACACTTCAACTGAATCACTCTTAAGTCCACGATGTGTTCTATGTATCTCTCATAAGGAGGTACATACAAGATCCTTCCCATGTACTACCAATAATTGACATACTATTTGAGTGTGATATCTATTATGAGGAAAAAGAGATGTAGATTATGTATCATATACATAAATATCAACAAAACAAGACCACTCATTTGCTTAATGTTTTTATAAAGACAATAAGTTATTGGAATCTACTTCATATCTTCAGGATATGATGAAATTAAAATATCCTAAATTCATTCCATAAGTGTTAAAGAATTATATTGGATAAATTACTTTAATGGGGTTAAATGTGAAGAAATTAGATATTATAATATATTTCTCTTTAATTACATACCATTTCGTTGATATCTTTCATTACATGTAATTCCAGTTTTAAACAAACCGTGATATAATATTAAAATATTATTATTTAATTTTGACTATTATAACATGTCTTTTAACATTTATGGTATGAATTTCAATGAGAAAATATTGATATTTTTTTTTAATTTTTTATATAATTTCTATATAATGATTAATTTATAATAAATAATATTTAGTTTTCTTGTAATGTTACTTGAGGATTAAATGAATTTCCCTCTAAAATGGTTTATGTTTCCATTTTTTAGAATATATTAATAATATTTTATAACATTTAAAAAATTTATTTGAAAAAAATGATATCATTTTTTTATTCATCATATCAAAATTAACATTGGATAAAATATTACTTTTTTTAAAAATGATTAATTAATTAGTAAATAGTATAAAATACTAATTTTATTGAAAAATATGACTTTGTTATAATATTTTAGAAAATTAATTTTTTTAAGTGGTTTAATTAGCATATTACTTCACTAATATTTTTTATAATCCTATTAATATCATTGTAATACATTTTATACTACATTTTTGAATAAAAAAATTACACTTAGGAAGATAGGTTTCTAGAATACCTATTTACTTCATGTTTTATAGGATTAATTTTAAAATTAAATTACTGAACATCTAATAAGTGAATTCTATAATGTATATTTTCCATTTTTAGTCATTATAATTAAAAAATTATAGTTATAACTTCATTATGTGATATCATGTATAGTTACCCTAATAAATATTTTCCACCTCATAACAAGAGGAAAAAATAGGTAAAAACGGTGTCGTAAATCATTAAAATAATGAAACAACTTCAATTTATATTGTTTATTAAGTTTATTTCAGAAACATTAATTCTTATGAAGTTTATTAATGTTTTTTAAATGAATAAGTCTTATATGGTATCCCTAGACTAATTTTATTGGAGATAAGTTATATAATATTAATATAAAAAACCATTTTTTAGTCATTTCATTTAATGGCGTAATTATATAATGAAATTGAGTTCCTTCTTTGTATGAAACTATATAAACATTATTTTTTTGTTATACAACCAAAAAAACATGGACATCAAATTAATAACCCATTTCATATATAAATGATTTTTACATCTAAATCATGTATTTTACTAAAAAGTATTTTCATATATTTTATTATTATATTAAAATTATGTTTTACAATATATTGAAATTAATTCATATAAATCATATTTAAATTTATAAAACATAATGTTAAAAAATTATAATCGATTTTTTGGGGTGAAATAAATAACTAATTATTGTAAAACATTATGAAATATAAGTAAAGGTTAAAATGAGTTTAATGTGGTTTTAATGAACTATTACCACTAAAATATACGTAAATTTTTACCAAATGTGATTCGTTTAGTTTTATAAACCCATTATTACATTTTTTCAAATATTTGGTGCCTTTTTAACTATTTTCATGATTTAATTATGTATATATATATTAATTAATTAATCATGTTAGTTATTATATGTGTTTCCCCCCTATAAAGGGGAATCGTATATATAAAGACCCGGACTTAAAACATTACATAGCCTTGAATTAAATATATAATTCTCATTGAGAATATTTTTAGGTTTAAAGTTTTAGAGAATTAGGACATAACTATTACATCTCAAAAGATTACAAAGTAGACACTTCTACTAAGTTTCCATTTTGTTCATAATATAAAAACTCTCTAAAAAGAAAGATGTCTAGTTCCTTGTTTTAGACAACATGTCTTTCCTTGATCCCATCATTGAACTTATTCATCTTTATGTCCTGTGGAAAACATTTCCAAAACTTTGGATGAGCATAAAAATCTCAGTAAGGGATATATAAAAATTTGAAATAAAACATTAGTCCATGTATACATAAGAATAAAAAAACATACTTTACTCGTAAAACATAAGAACTTAACATTTCTCATGAAATAATAATATTTATGAATCGCTCAGAGAAATCATATGACATAATGGTAACTTGAGACATTAATAACATTCTCATGTAGGTAGTAACCCTCATGGTTACATTTGGAATACCTATCACAGTATATTCCCTAAATATCTTCTGAGGAACCTCAGCGATTAACTCCTTTGCATTACCCAATGCATTGGAGAGCTATCTAAGGCTCACCCGCCCTTAGTTTATCACAGAACCACCCAAATTCATAAAGAATTCCCACAAACCATAACATAATCGTATCACATAAAACATGGATAATGAAAACAAAACATTTCTATATATCAATCACAAGATATCAATAAAAAAAATTGATATAATCATAAAATTATCAAAAACATTTTCAATAAAAAAATAAAAGAAAAGTAAAACATCATATTTATTTTCCATTTAAAAACAATATGGCTTGTAGTGGAAGCCGAAACTCAAATAATGGTCATGGCAGCAAAAAAGTCATTGTCACCGCATACGTAATACAAAAACATTCTTTTTGAATTTTAGTAAAACACTTCATGTAACAAAGATTCCATTTGAATGAAATTAAAAGTACAAATGGTTATTATACAACTAATAAAATAAATTCATTTATAAATTGAAGAATGCCTCAACGAAAGGAGACTGAGATGAAGTACCTTACAAAGACGGTATCCTTAGATTAAAGATAAATCTTTTACATAATTATGTGTGAAAAATATATACACCCAATAGAAGTGGATATTAAGTGTAAAAAAATCAGACTTCATCAACAAATATTCATATAACGATATAATCAAGAAGTAGAGGTTTAACCCAAAGAATTTAATTTGGGTTAAGAAGCTCCCTTACAGAAATTCGACAGCATAACATCGTCAATTTAAAATTCCTTAAATGAGTTGATGAGAGATAAAAGGGGTACCTCATCACTAGGACATAACATTTACCTCAATAATGATATATAATAACATATCCCAACGTAATAATATGTAAATTAAAAGACCTAACAAAAATAAGTCTTTTAAAAAGAGGAGGGTGAAAGGTTCCCTTACCGATTTGGTAACCAAGGAAACAGACACCCCATGAAGGAAGGACCATACAATGAAGATGTAAATACCCATAAATTAAAGTATATTACACAAAGAATACAATCATGGGAAGTACATACACCACACAAAAGGAAATAGTGGCAAATGTAGCATAAATCTCACGGTGATAAAAAGTGAGATAAAACCCCCTTTCCTCATTGTAATCAATCGAGTCGTATAGACAAAAGATAATTAACACAAAATGAATCATATAATACCTTGAATATAAATATAATCATTATAAGATATATGAAATTTCCATACACAATACACCACATGCAATAAATATGTTGCGAACAATGGAAATCTCACCGAATTAAAAGTGAGATAAGAAATCACCTTACCACAAGTCCGACTTGTCATGTTCATTTCTTTATATTCCCGAATAATAAACCTTGGTAAATTTATAATTTCTTAAGGAATTACTTTAATGTTTATTAATCAATTCATATCACAAATTATCATCTTATAATAATTAGTTAATTATGTGAGTTCATATCATATGCTTTGTCGATGTTCGGTACATGAGTCAAAAATGAACTTGTTTGAAGAGAATTTTACAGGTAGTTATAATTACATCATCTAAATAATGGTGTTCATGATTTAAATATCATATATATCCAGTATATGTGTACTTAATAACATTCCATAAATTTTGGAGGTAATAAATGAAATGTACCGTTCATGGTGATGGTAGGCCGTACATACGCATGAACACTACTTTAATTTTTTGTCATATTAATGTTATTTAAAACTAAATGAGACATAGATATATTATTATTATAGTATAACATATTTTATATATAGGTAAAATAATTTAATTAATTACATTCTTTATAAATTCCATGTTTTTCATGAACGAGTAACTTCACTGGAGGGGGCGGTTGTCCACACTTCCTTATATGAAATTATCGCATTTGGACTACATGAAAGCATAAAAGTATGTTTTAAATATAATATACAGAACAATAGAGAGGAAATAAATATAATATATATCATATATAAATATAGTTCCATCATAATGGACACCTTGATAGGTGTTATAAGAAGATTAAACAATCATCGTTTCGTGAGGCAGTAATTCGCCACCCACAGAAACAGTATGTTCTTTAACCATTAGACGGAGGTGTGTGTAAGTGTATGTATAATAATTTGTATCACAACATCCTAGTATATTTAGGATACTATTTCTATTATTGTATCAAATAATATGAATATTTTGGTGAGTGATGAAGTAAAATAAAAGAAAGAAACTCGAGAGAAGTCGTTACCTCTAAATCGGGTAACTCTTTTTCGATTTAAGGCCAAGGCATCATTGGAAAGACTTCTGCCCAAAGTGAGGCTTCTAAGAGTTATATAGGGATGTAGAGAGATAATATGATTAGATGTTGGAGGATCCAAGGGCATGAGAGGTGTGTGTATGGGGGTAGAGGTCGGGGCCTTTTATTAGAAGGTGGTGTAAATCTTTTGGAACGTCTTGAAATGTTACTTTTTTAAAAAATGGTTTTCAGATTTTAAAGGTCCCAAAATGATATATATTTTGGATAAGTTGGCTAGGTTTTTAAATCAACCCATACAATTGGTTTTCTACTAGTTTAAGTCTTCTATTTTACCTAATCTATTAATTTTATTTAAAACATTCATTAATGAGGTAATCACTACCTCATCATGGTGTTATAAATAAATTTATTTATTTAATGTCTAAAAATTATAGAAAAAATACCATGATGTCAAAAATATTTTTATATTCACAATGAATATTTATAGTCTAAGTGAGAATTTAGGTAAACAGAATTAAAATTGTTTTACTTAGGATATACAAACCTTTGTTATATTTCGCTTCTTTTTTAAAAAATAATATTATAAATGTCACTATCACACCCATGTCACTCCATGGGCCCTAAAGTTTGGTAAAAATATACTCATGGTCGGCCATGACTCAAAAAAATAGTATTTGGAAACATTTTGGATTAATTTTATATTATTATGATATTATTTTATTACCCTTAACTTCCCAATTACAATTTAATCACGATAATTAAAGATAATTGTTGTCGTTACTATTCATAATGTACAAAAATAAGAGTCTTAATTACATAATTTGGTCCTTTTGATTCCAAATATGTAATCTATTTTAGCCAATTCCAAATACAGAAATTGTATTAATTAATTTCAAAATAATTCTGGTTGTTAAAACTAAAGGCATGTTTTTAAGATGTAAAATCTATCAAAAGATTTATTTTTTTTACATCCTATTTAAAAGTAAAATTTCATCCAATGAACAAAATTGTATTAAATTATAATAAAATAATTAAATTAATCCTTAAAAACAATTAAAATGACAATATAACTATATAAATAAATTGCACGAAAAGGCAATTTTGAATTAAAATTCTTTATTTTTCACTATTCATTAAAAAAATGTACATTATCAGAAAAATACAAAAAATTCACACTAAGTTATATTTGATATTAAAAATTCAAAAATTATGTCCATTTTACCAAATTAAAAACATATAATTTTCATTAATAAATTATATAGTTAATTCACACTGTCAAAACAAATAGCGTGTTTTTATGAAAAAATATCTATCAAAAGAATGATACTTGAATATGTCCATTTTCAAAGTGAAATTAATTATAATGAACACCATTGGATTAAATGGTAAAAATATATTCAAATTACACTTTAAAACTAATAAAAAGAAAATATTACCATAGAAATAAATTATATTAAAAAGGGGGTTTTGAATTAAAATACAGCATATTTCACTATTCATTAAAAAATGAACTTTATCGGAAAAATACAAAAAAAATACACAAAGTAAATTTTGAAGTCTTAATTCTAAATAAGGGTTTTATTTTGTCAAATATAACATATAAAAGTGACTAAATGTATATTTAAAAAGGTTTTTCCATCAAAAGACGACTAATCGTCCTTTTAAAGAATATTAGAATATTTATGCTTAAAATTGGATTCATTCACATTTTAAGCCTCTATCATTTATTGGGTAATTGGTAAAATATTTAACAAAAATTTAAAATAATATAATTATATTATTTGTATGTAATGTAATATTTCAAATAATCACATTTTTTGTATTGGGTACGTCATCGAACATAGCATTCTCTTTAAAGTAATATAAATATTTTATTTACAAATATTAATAAATATAAAAATATCGTATTATTTATTTTCCTGTGATGTTACATCCTTCCCCCATTTTTGGATTTGAGTCCTCGCAAATTTAAAATTGGGCACGAAAACTTCATTTAAAGTCCCACATCAGAAAAAGAGTCAGTAAAACTATCACTTTAAAATAAAGAAGGAGTGTACAATGGTCAACCGAGTTAACCCATACTAGGATTACATGTAGGAAAAAATGGATATGGAAGTGAAAAAAGGGTCAAGATCTGATGGAGAGTGATATAAAATATGTTTAGGAGAATGTTAACCACCAGAAAATCACAAACTTGTGATGGGTTAAACGGTATTTGATATCTCAGTAGGAAACATTAACATACAATGTTTTTGTTTTAAGTTAATTTTCATTGAGGAATTTATTTATGAGCTTAACTAAAACAAAAGGAAACATACTTACTTGTCATGTAAACTTTCATCTCTTACTAGATTTCATACACAAACTCATATTTTCTCCAAATGATGAGAATTTAGGATGACTTGTTTACATTAAGAGCGCTATGATCAACTTATTGAGAATCACCTAACCCAAAAAGGGGAAATATATATTTCCCATGAATTTAGACCTTAACCAATACTAAAAATGTTAGTACAAGATCAGATAATCCCCAATAGGATAATCCTTTATAAAAATAAATACATCTCTAAATCTCCAAAATTCAACAAAAAGAACCCAAGGTTCAAAAAAGACCATTAAATAAATATCTATCGATAAAAATATTCAAAGTAATCTAAACTAATATTGAAACAAAAATCTCTGAAGGATTTAATAACACAATCTTCCATGATATATCTTAATATTTATCACCAAATAACATCAGTTACTCTTAAAGTCTCATATTGAAATGTAATTAACCTAATAACATATCCTCCATGATAGGTTAATGATTTCAATAGAAATCCTAAAATCAACATATTATTGATTCATAAAATCATCTAACTAAAAATAATTTGTCATACTAACAAGGGACTTCACGTAGTCCAGTGGTAGGAGATAAATACCAGTTGCACTTTGGTTGTGGGTTCGATTCCCACTGCTTCTTCCGACGTAATTGGTGGTCTCATGGTCTGCGTTTTGTCCTTTTTCATAAACTATATAATTTTATAACATTCCCAAAAAGGGATAAATTCATCAAAAATAACCATAACATATTTTAACCACAACGGTTATCTAGTAATATTCTTATTGCATCCCAAAGTATATTAACCGGTAATTGCCTCAAATTCAAGGATCATATAAACCCAAATGGTTCATTATAACTATATCCACAAAAGATAAGATAATTATTCCTTGAATCAAATTTTCATATATCAAACATCAGGGTTAGTCATACCATAAAAAGGCTTCTAATGTAATATCATCATCAAAAGAGCCTTAATACTTTTTAGAATTTCACCATCCTAAAATATATCATAACTCTTGAATCCCTTATATGTTGACTTATTACTCATTCAGCATTCTTCATGATCCATTAACCATTCCTTTCTAACTTATTCTGAAAAAATTCTTTCATATATACAAAATCATGAATCATATACTAAGATTCAATAATAGGAAATCATATGTTAAGAAATAGTACATACATTTCATTAGTCATTATCAGTTTCTTCATCCTCAATCAGAATGGAATTAGGTATTGGTAAATGAATATTTTCACGATCCTGGAGATCCCATTACTGAAAATGTTTCATAGGACATGTGTTTGAGTAATGACCATTCACACCACATTTAAGACATTCAATTGATCTTTCAGAAAGAACTTCTTTCACTTTCCTATAGTCAACTAGATTCTTCATTTTTCCATGACAGGTTCTTGCTTTATGACCTTCATTTCCACATCTATAGCTTCTTTATGTCCCTTTGAAACATTTTCCTATGTGTTTCTTTCCACATTTTTTACACATAGTTTTTTGAACATCCTTACCTTATGATTATTACCTGAACTTCCACAGGGATTTGTTTCTCTAATATATGATGCATTAAAAAAATCACTAAGGTTAAGGTGGTCCCCACCACCATTACCACTCTTGGGAGGTTAATCTATAGTGGCCCCCACATTTCAACTTCAACATAGAGGGTTTTAACAAATAAAATAAAATTAAAATGTTTTACAATTTTATTTGTATTATATTATTTTATGAAGAAACCCAAAAACTAAATTCCACCCTCGACCAATTGTCGTCGACTTGAAAGTATTTTTATGTGAATATGTGCACTGCGAGTTGAATAGTACCCTCAGATTTAAATTCCGAGAACTAGTTCAAATGTTAAAAAAACCTGCTCGTACTTTTTCTGAACGTATCGGAACAAAAGTCCAAAAATTCAATTCAGTCACTCTGGGCCTCGGAATCATGCGCCGTCAATTTTCTCGGACTCGTATAATTCTAATATATTTAAAATAATAATAATTTACATGGAAATTTTGGGTCTTTACAGTTAATGAAACACTATAAAAGAAGATACCCACTATTGAATAACACACAATCCAATGTTTCAAATCAAATGAGTATAAAAAATATACCAATAAGTTATGAAACATGAATGTTTGTCATAATAATCAGCATCTGTAACTCCTTATTCTTAGAAAAAAAGGGAAATCTCACTTGATCACAACTATCAATGTGGGTTATGTTAATTTTATAATGAATGGTATAAATATCACACACTCTATAAAAGATAATGCCTTATTTTAGTATGGATCTACCCATTCATCTCTCTTTAATGAGGTTTCTACAGGTATGAGAATACGATATACATGATTTTATTTTAATTAAGAGTTGAAAACAACTAATGGAATGATGGTTGTATGACAGTTTATTATTCCTATCCAACTGATGTCTTTAGGAATGTAATTTATAAAACTATTTTGATTCTCTCTTGAGTTGAATTTGATGTGATTATATAAATTGAATGGATTTTTCTATATGGGTCCCATATCAATCAGCAAAGAATTAAAGCCCAATTGTATATTCAAAATGAATTAAACATCATTTATCAGTGTGTGAATGATTACAAACATCAAATGGAAATTACTAATATCATGTAAGACATTATTCGTATTAATGAATTATATTTATCTCATATTTTTTGCACATAATCTCAATATTGAGGATATAAATATTTTTCACCATTTTCCTAATTACTTTCCATAAGAGTTTCCATGAATGATACTGAATATTGAAGTTGAAATATCAATAGCACATATACATACTGTTATTCCTACTAAAATACACTATGTAAAATGGATCTGATTAAGTTGTAGGAATTGAATATGAAACTCCATGAAAATATTGATACAATATTCACATGGACGAGTGTATAACCATAGGATTTTTAACATTATTTTTGTTAAATAATATGGATCAATGAATTCTTTCATTGATATTGGGAACATAACAAGTCCACTATCAAAAAAAATCATGTACCCCATATAGATTTTTTTTGAACAATTACATGGATCTCCATAATTTTTTTATGATTAATTTTTTTTAGATAACATCAATTCTAGGTTATGGCATTTGATATAACTAATATTGTTATTTTAAGGATAAAGGAGAACTATGAACATATAGTAATTTTTTTGACATAACATGTCTCTATTTATCTTCATAAATTTAATGGATATTTTCATTGGAGATTACATATATCAATTTCTACTAGTCATTATTGATGTTATTAATATAAATTCATATAGAAATGGAGGGAATTTATATTTTTATATTTATTTAGAGACCCCTAGGTAATAAATATTGTTTGAAAAATTTAATATTTTTTCCTTTTGGATTCCAAATGAATCATTATTTGGAGATGAAATCTCATGTGATGTTATATTATTTGATCATTCAAAGGAGAATGTTATTAGGACGTATCCTAGAACAATTATGGTGATTTAAATATGAGGTTTTATATTTTTTAGGATATTATTGATCTATTTTGATATATTTCTCATTACTGCCTTGTTCACTAATCAATTTTAGTTTGAAGGTGGTTTCAGTCATTTAAATTGAAAAATATAAATATAATTTCACAGTACTATATGAAGGATGGACAAGTGAACCAATAATCACATGACCATATAGTGAATAATTTTATTTGACTAAAAGGGATTCAAAAAAATAAGTCAGTATGATGTTTACCCTTGCATAATGATATTATGACATGTTATATATTAGTAAAAATAAAATCAAATGATAAAAATCACCCTAATCATTATTTGGAGTTAGTTGTGGTATTTGTTTATTAAATATAAGGGGTAACTAAATTATAGGGAATGGTTTCACATATACACACATAACGAAACATGTAATTATATCTTTATTGAGATTGTGTGAATATTCACTAGAGAAGTTGGTTGGAATTGCTTATAGATTATTACTCCTCGGTACGTTACCACCCTAGGTCAGGGATCATGGTGGATAATGCATTCAATCAGAAGGACCATGCTAATTTAGTCAGGAGAAGGATTGAAATAAACCTAATACTTATTGATTTATATAATATGATACTTTATATCATAATTAAATGGGATATATCATCTTATTTTCATGTGAATGTTCAATATTCTACACATGTGAATATTTGATGGTGATGATAGAATACATAGAACTATAGAGGAATTTAAGGAGTCATCTTTCGTTAAACAATAATGATGATGGAATGATAATGTTTATTAAATGATTATAAGTCTCCTAAATACAATACATGATGAATTATTTATTGTATCAATCTCATAACTCATCATTATTTTTATCGCATAGATGTATAATGATTTCAATAGATCCTAGAGAATATTTCTTCCAGGACAACATGAAATGGGATATTCAAGATTATAAATCTTGATACATTTTATGTCAGTATGTTAAATATATCGGATAATGTTATACGTTTATGTCACAACCACTATCCTTACCTAAATGGAAATTTAAAAACATTACCCTATATTTCTCCCTTAGACTCTCAAACATTTTTATATGAAATAATGATATTTGGGTTATAGGAGATCAACATATGAAGTCTAAACACATTATTTCAATTAAATTATATTTCAATGAAGATCATATTTTTAGTGTATACATTAAAAATGAAGTGTGATATCATATAGTACCATATTCTATTTTATCTGAAAATGATATGTGGTTTAACTCGATTTTTTTGAAAAGTATTTAGAAAAAATCTGATTATGAGTTGTGGATTAGTGTTTCTAAACATTGTTAGATGAATGGTTTGTATGAGAGAACTGCTAAAACACTATATTTTTTTGAGATGTATTTTTAATTTTTAAAATGTTGTTGGAATCAACACCATCCTCTATTTGATATTTCGTAAAATGATATATCTCATTCGAGATTTTATTTGGTGTTCTATGAAGCCCTATATAGTAGGAAGTGCAGAGCATCCACATGAAGAGATGATGTTATAGAAATTAACCTATTGGGACCCTTGATAGTGGAGTTCATTTAAAAAAAATATAAATCTATTCAGTATTATATATTGGTATATTATTATTAATTAAATGTTTATGCAGATAATCATCAGTAAAATATGGAGATAAAATATGGTGGAAATCTGTTTGAATTAATATATTATTGGAAGAATGTTTTGAGATTAGGAAATAATAAAATTTTTTCCCCATATATATTGATCCATTTGATATTATTGATCATATTGGGATGCTAGTGTATTATTCCACACTTCAAATGAATCACTATTAAGTCCATGATGTGTTCTATGTATTGCTCATAATGAGGTACATACAAGATCTCTCAAATGTACTACTAATAATGGACATGATATTTGAGTGTGATCTCTATTATGAGGAAAACACAATGCAGATTATGTATCATATACATAAATATCAAAAAAACAAGACCAGTCATTTGCTTAATGTTTTTATAAAGGCAATAAATTTGTGTAATCTACTTCAGATCTTCAAGATATGATGAAATTAAAATATCCTAAATTCAATCCATAAGTGTTAAAGAATTATATTAGATAAATTCCTTTAATGGGGTTGAATGTGACGAAATTAGATATTATAATCTATTTCTATTTAATGACATACCATTTCTTTGATATCTTTCATTACATGTAATTCCAGTTTTAAACAAATCGTGATATAATATTAAAATATTATTATTTAAATGTGACCATTATAACATATCTATTAACATTTATGGTTTTAATTTCAATGAGAAAATATTAATTATTTATTTAAATATTTATATAATTTCAATATAATGATTAATTTATAATAAATAATATTTAGTGTTCATGTAATTTCATTTTAGGATTCAATGAATTTCCCCCTAAAAAAGGTTTATGTTTCCATTTTTTAGAATATATTAAAAATATTTTATCACATTTAGAAATTTTATTTGAAAAAAAGGATATCAGTTTTTTATTCATCATATCAAAATTTACATAGGATAAAATATTACATTTTTAAAAAATTATTAATTAATTATTAATGGGTATAAAATACTAATTTGATTGAAAATAATGATTTTGTTATAAAATTTCAGAAAAATAATTTTTTTAAATTGTTTAAATTGTATATTACTTCATTAATATTTTTTATAATCCTATTAATATCATTGTAATAAATTTTATAATACATTTTGGAATAAAAATATTACACTTAGGAAGATATGTTTTTGGAAAACCTATTTATTTCACATTTTACAGGATTAATTTTAAAATTAAATTACTGAACCTATAATAAGTGAATTCTATAATGTATATTTTCTATTTTTAGTCATTATAATTTAAAAAAAGTATAGTTATAACTTCATTTAGTGTTATCATGTATAGTAACCCTAATAAATAATTTCCACCTCAAAACAAGAGGTAAAACTAGGTTAAAACGGTTGCATAAATCATTAAAATAATGAAAAAACATCAATTTATTTTATTTATTAAGTTTATTTCAGATAAATTAATTCTTCTGAAGTTTATAAATGAATTTTAAATGAATAATTCTTTTATGGTATCCCTAGACTAATTTTATTGGAGATAAGTTATATTATATTAACATAAAAAAACTATTTTTTGGTCATTTCAATTAATGGCGTAATTTTATGAAGAAATTGAGTTCCTTCTTTGTATGAAACTGTATAAACAATATTTTTTTGTGATACAACCAAAAAAACATGGACATCAATTTTATAACCCATTTTACATATAAATTATTTTTACATTTAAATCATGTATTTTACTAAAAAAATTATTATATTTTATTATTATATTAAAATTATGTTTTATAATATATAGAAATTAATTCATATAAATCATCATTAAATTTAGGAAACATAATGTTAAAAAGTTATAATTAATTTTTTTGGGGTGAAATAAATAACTAAACATTGTAAAAATTTAGGAAATATAATTGAAGGTTAAAATAAGTTTAATTTGGTTTTATTGAGTAATAACCACTAAAATATATGTAAATGTTTACCAAATGTGATTCGTTTAGTTTTATAAACACTATATTACATTTTTTCAATTATTTAGTGCCTTTTTTACTCTTTACATGATTTAATTATATATATATATATATATTGATCACATTAGTTATTATATGTGGTTCCCCCCGGTAAAACGGAATTGTATATATAAGGACCCAGACTTAAAACATTGCATAGTCTTGAATTAAATGAATAATTATCTTTGAATATCTTTTCAGGTTTAGAGTTTTAGTGAATTAGTACATAACTATTACATCTCAAAAGATTACAAAGTAGACACTTCTACTCAGTTTCCATTATTTTTCATAAAATGAAAACTCTCTAAAAATCGAGATGTCTAGTTACTTGTTTTATACAACATGTCATTCCTTGATCCCATAATTGACATTATTCTTATTTAAGTCCTATTGGAAACATTTCAAATACTTTGGATGAGCATAAAAAGCTCAGTAAGGGATATAAAAAATTTGAAAGAAAACATTAGTCCATGTATACATAAGAATTAAAGAAAACATACTTTACTAATAAAACATAAGCACATAACATTCCTCATGAAATAATATGATTTATGAATCTCTCATAGATATCAAAAGACCTAAAGGTAACTTGAGACATTCATTACATTCTCATGTAGGGGTTAACCCTCATGGTGGAATACCCATCACAGTATATTCCCTAAATATATTCTGAGAAACCTCAGCGTTTAACTCCTTTTAGTTACCCAATGTATTGGAGAGCTATCTCGGGCTCACCTTCCCTTAGTTTATCACGGAACCACCCAACTTCATAACCAATTCAAACGAACCATAACATAATCATATCACTTAAAAAATTCATAAAGAAAACAAAACATTTCCATATTTCAATCAAAAGATATCAATACAACACATTGATATAATCAAAACATTATCAAGACCATTTTAAATAAGAAAAGAAAAGAAAATTAAAACATGATATTTATTTTTCATTTAAAAAATTTGTGTCTTGTAGAGGATTCTTAAACTCAAATAATGGTCATGGCAACAGAGAAGTCGTTGTCACCGCATACGTAATACAAAAACATTCCTTTTGAGGTTTAGTAAAACACTTCATGTAAAAAATGTTCATTTTTAATAAAATTAAATGTCCAAGTGGTTTATTATAAAACTAATAAAAGAAGGTCATTTATAAATTGAAGTATGCCTTAACAAATGGATAATGAGACGAAGTCTCTTACAAAGACGATATCCTTAGATTATGGATAAATCAATTACATAATTATGTGTGAAAAATATATACACCAAATATAAGTGGATATTAAGTGTAAAAAAATTAGATTTAATCCACACATATTCATATAATTACATAATCAATAAGTATAGGTTTAACCCAAAGAATTGAAATTGGGTTAAGAAGTTCCCTTACGGGAAATTTGACAGTATAACAAAATCACTTTAAAATTCCTAAAATGAGTTGATGAAAGATAAAAGAGGTATCTCGTCACTATAAAATAAAATTTACAGAAATAAGGATATTTAAGAACATATCCCAACATAATAATATGTAAATTAATAGACCTAACAAAAAGAAGTCTTTTAACAAGAGGAGGGTGAAAGGTTCCCTTACCGATTTGGTAAACTACGAAACATACACCCCATGAAAGAAGGACCATACAATGAAGATGTTAATACCCATAAATTAAATTATATTACACAAATAATACAATCATGGGAAGTAATTACACCACACAAAAGGAAAGAGTGTCAAATTTAGAATAAATCTCACAGGAATAAAAAGTGGGATAAAAACCCCTTTCCTCGTTGTAATCAATCGAGTCATATGAACAAAAGACAATAAACAAAAAATGAATCATATTATACCATGAATATAAATAGAATCATTATAATATATATGAAATGGATGCACACAATACACCACATGCAATAAATAAGTGTCGAACAATGGAAATCTCACAGAATTAAAAGTGAGATAAGAAATCCCCTTACCTCAAGTCCGACTTGTCTTGTTCGTTTCTTTATATTCCCGAATAATAAACCTTGGTCAATTTATAATTGCATAAAAAATTTCTTTAATTGTATTATTAAATTCATATCACATATTATCATGTTATAATAATTATATTATTATGTGAGTTCATATCATATGTTTTGTTGATGTTCGGTACATGAGTCAAAAATGAACTTATTTGAAGAGAATTTTCCATGTAGTTATAATTACATCATCTCCCAAATGGTGTTGATGATTTAAGTATCATATATATCAAGTATATATGTATTTAATAACATTTCATAATTTTTGGAGATAATAAATGAAATGTACCGTTCACGGAGATGGTAGGCCGTATGTACGCATTAACGCTACATTCATTTTTTGTCCTATTAATGGACATTAAAACTAAATGAGAAATAGATATATTATAATTCCAATATAATATATATTATATATATGTAAAATAATTTAATTAATTAAATTATTTACAAATTCCATGTTTGCCATGAATGATTCACATCACTTGAGGGGGTGGTTGTCCACACTTCCTCATATGAAATTATCATGTTTTCACAACATGAAAAGCAAAAAGTTATGTTTTAAATATAAAAAATAAAAAAATAAAGAGGAAATAAATATAATAAATATAATATATAAATATAGTTCCATTATAATGTCCACCTTTAAAGGTGTTATAAGAAGATTGAACAATCATCGTTTCGTGAGGCAGTAATTCGCCACCCACAGAAACAGTATGTTCTTTAACAATTAGACGGAGGTTTGTGTGAGTTTATGTGTAATCCTTATCATAAAAAATCATAGTATATTGAGGATACTATTGTTATTATGGGATCAAATAATAAGAAGATATTTGTGAGTGATGATGGAAAATAAAAGAATGAATTTCAAGATAAGACGTTACCTCTAAATCGGGTAAGTCTTTTTTGATTTGAGCCAAAGGCTTCATTGGAAAGACTTCTGCCCAAAGTGAGGATTCTAAGAGGAATAGAGGGATTTGGAGAGATAATATGATCAGATTTTGGAGGATCCAAAGGCTTGAGAGGTGTGGGTAAGGGGGTAGAGGTGGGGGCCTTTTATAAGAGGGAGGTGGGTAACTTTTGGAAAGTCTTGAAATGTTACTTTATTAAAAAATCGTTCTCTGTTATTAAAGGTCCAAGAATGATAAATAATTAGGATAAGGTGGTAAGGGTTTGAAATAAACCCATAAAATATGTTTTATATTAGTGTAAATCTTATATATTACCTTATCTATTCATTTTATTTTAATCGTTTATTAATGAGGTAATCATTGCATCAACATGGTGTCATAAATAAATTTATTTATTTAATGTATAAAAATTATAAAAAAAATACCATGTAGTCAGAAATCGTTATAGCTTTAAAATTATTACATATAGTCTAGGGGATAATTTATGTAAAAAAATTTAAATTGTTTTACTTAGGATATACAAACCTTTGTTATATTTCTATTTTTAAAAAAATAATGTCATAAATGTCACTATCACACCCATGTGACTCCATGGGCCCTCAAGTTTGGTAACAATCTTCTCAAGGTTGGACTTGACTCAAAAAAGTGGATTTGGACACATGTTAGAGTCATTTTATATTATTATGATATTATTTTATTACCCTTAACTTCCCGATTACAAATTAATCACGATAATTAAAGATAATTGTTGTAGTTACTATTCATAATGTCCAAAAATAAGAGTCATAATTACATAATTTAAACCTTAGGATTCCAAATATATAATACATTTTATCATATTCCAAAAATAGAAATTGTATTAATTAATTTAAAATTTATTCCCATTATCAAAACCAAAGACATGTTATTAAGATATAAAATCTATCAAAAGATTGATTTGTTTAACATCCAATTTAAAAGTGAAATTTCATCTAATGGAAAAAATTGGATTAAATGAAAATAACATAATTAAATTACACATTAAAACCAATTAAAATGAAAATATAACTGTCTAAATAAATTGGATAAAAAATAAATTTTGAATTAAAATGCATTTATTTTACAGTATTCATTAAAAAAAGAACATTATTAAAAAAATACACAAAATTGACCATAAGCAATATTTGATATTAAAAATTAAAAAATCATATCCATTTTACCAAATTAAAAACATAGAAGTTTCATTAATAACTTATATAGTTAATTCCCGTTATCCAAACAAATAGCGTGTTTTTAAGAAATAATATCTATCAAAAGATTGATACTTGTTTATTTCCATTTTCAAAGTGAAATTAATAATAATGACCACCATTTGATTAAATAGTAAAAATATATTCTAATTAAACATTAAAACCAATAAAACATATAACCTTATCATAGAAATCAATTATATTAAAAAGTGGTTTTAGAATTAAAATACATCATTTTTCATTATTCATTAAAAAATGAACTTTATCAGAAAAATACCAAAAATTTACACAAAGTAAATTTTCATGTATTAATTCTAAAGAAGGGTTTTATTTTGTCAAATATAACATATAAAATTGATAAAATGTAGGTTTAAAAATGGGTTTCCATCAAAAGGTGGTTAATTGACCATTTAAAGAATATTAGAATATTTATGCTTAAAATTGGATTCATTCGCATTTTAAGCCTATATCATTTATTGGGAAATTGTTAAAATATTTACCAAATATATATAATCATTTTGTAGATAGATCTATTCATTCTTTCCATTTCAATGGCTATGCGTTAACTAACATTTAATATAATATTATTATATTATTAGTGTGCAATGTAAGATTTCAAAGAAACACATTGTTTTGTATTGGGTACGCCATCAAACATAGAATTCCATTTAAAGTAATATTAACACTTTATTTACAAATAGTAATAAATTTGAAAATTTCATATTCTTTATTTACCTGGGATGTTACATCCTTCCCCCTTTTGAGAATTGCATCCTCGTAAATTTAAAATTGGGCTCGGAAACATCATTGAAAGTCCCACATTGGAAAAAGAGTCAGTAAAACTATCACTTTAAAAGAAAGAAATAGAGTACAAAGGTCAACCTAGTTAACCCATACTAGGATTAAATGTAACAAAACATTGATATGGAAGAGAAAAAAAGGGTTAAGATCTGATGGAGAGTGATAGAAAATATGTCTAGGAGAAAGTTAACCACCACCAAATCACAAATGTGTGATGGGTTAAACGGTATTTGATATCTCAGTAGGAAAAGATAACAAACAATGTTTTTGTTTTAAGTTAATTTTCAATGAGGAATTTATTTATGAGCTTAACTAAAAAATAATGAAACATACTTACTTGTCAGGTAGACTTTCAGCTCTTACTAGATTTCTAACACGATCTCATATTTTCTCCAAAAGATGAGTATTTAGGATGACTTGTTCACATTAAGAGCGCTATGATCAACTTCTTGAGAATCACCTAACCCAATAAAGATGAAATATATATTTCCCATGTCTTTAGACCTTAACCAAAACTATAATTGTTAGTACAAGATCAGATAATCCCCGAAAGTATACTCCTTTATAAAATTAAATAATTCTCGTAATCTCCAAAATTCAACAAAAAGAACCCAAGGATCAAAATAGACCATTAAACAAACAGCTATTGATAAAATTCTTTAAAGTAATCCACATTAAGATTGAAACAAAAATTTCTGAAGGATTTAATCACATAGTCTTACAAGATAAATCTTAATATTTATCACCAAATAACATCAGTTACTCTTAATGTCTCATGTTAAAAAGTAATTAAGCTAATCACATATCCTCCATGATAGGTTAATCATTTCCATAGATTACCCAAAATCAACTTATTCTTGATTCATAAAATCATCTTACTAAAAATAATTTGTCATACTAAACATGGACATCACCTAGTCCAGGGGTAGGAGATAAATTCCAATTACACTTTGGTTGTGGGTTCGATTCCCACAGCTTCGTCTAACGCGACGAGTTATCTCATGGTCTACGTGTTATCCTTTTTCAAAAACTATATAATTTTATAACAACCCAAAAAAGAGAAAAATTCATCAAAAATGACCATAACATATTTTAACCACATCAATTATCTAATAACATTCATATTGCATCCCAAAATGTATTAACAGGTAATTTCCTCAAATTCAAGGATAATATAAACCCAAATGGTTCTTTATAACTATATCCACAAAAGATTGGATAATTATTCCTTGAATATAATTTTCATATATCAAACATCCGGGTTACACATATGATAAAAAGGCTTCTAATGTAATATCGTCATCAAAAGAGCCTTAATTATTTTAAGAATTTCACCATCCTAAAATCTACCATAACTCTTGAATCCATTATATGTTAACTTATTACTCATTCAACATTCTTCATGATACATTAACCATTCTTTTCCAACTTATTCTGTAATACTTCATTTCTACAAACGAAATCATGAATCATATCCTAAGATTCAATAATCAGAAAAAATATGTTACGAAATAGTACAATCCTTTAATTGGTCATTATCACTTTATTCTAATTCAGATTGGAATTAGTTATTAGTAAATGAATATTTGTACGATCCTGCTGATCCCATTCCAGAAACTTCTTCATAGGACATGTGTTTTCCTAATGACTATCCACACCATATTTAAGACATTTAATGGATCCTACAAAAAGAACTTCTTTCCCTTTCCCATATTAAACTAGAAGCTTCGTTTTTCCATAGCAGGTTCTTACTTTATAACCTTCATTTACACAGCTATAGAATCTTTATTTCCCTTTGAAACATTTTCCTATGTGTTTATTTCCACATTTTTGACACATATTTTTTTGAACATCCTTACCTTTATGATTATTACCTGAACTTCCATAGGGATTTGATTCTCGCATATATGATTCCTTATAAGAATCACTAAAGATTAGTTGGTCAATCACAACTCCGGATAGTTGGTCGATAATAACCACAAGAGTTCTCATTATAGCTCCCATATAATTCAGTTTATCATTTAGAAACCCATCACAGTTTTCTTCACATCCGCTGTTACTTGGGTGCCTGCTAGATCCATCCATTTAATAAAACCAAAAAGGTTAGTCTGAGTATATTATTAAAATCATCATATAATAATAAGATATAAATATTTAACCTTAAACTCATTCACTTTATCTAGAAAACCAATGAAACTTTCTGAAATCCTAAACATTATGGTAATGTCACTTAAGCTTAATGAAAACTATATCCTCTAAAGTTATCAAAATCGACCTCTAATGCCAACTATAAGGACCCAACCATAAAACATTACATATTATTGAATTAAATGAATAATTCTCATTGATGATATTATCAAGTTTATAGTTTTATAGAATTAGGATATAACTATTACATCTCAAAGGATTACAAAGTAGACACTTCAACTCAGTTTCCATTTTTTTCATAAAATAAAAACTCATTAAAAAGAAAGATGTTTAGATCAATGTTTTAGATAGCATGTCTTTCCTTGACCATATTCATCTTTAAGTAATGTGGGAAGCATTTAAAAACGTGGGATGAGAATAAAAATCTTAGTAAGCGATAAAAAATATGGAATGAAATAATTTGTCCATGTATACATAAGAATCAAAGAAAACATACTTTACTCATAAAACATAATAACTTAACATACCTCATGAAATTATAATATTCATGAATAGCTCATTGAAATATTAAGACATAAAGGTAACATGAGGCATTCAAAACATTATTACGTAGGTAGTAACCCTCATGGTTACATTTGGAATACCCATCACAGTATATTTCCTAAATTTCTTCGGTGAAACCTTTGTATTTAACTATTTTACATTACCCAATGAATTGGAGATCTATCTCAGGCTCAGTATCCCTTATTTCATCACATAACCACATAAATTCATAAATAATTCCAAAGAACCATAACATAATCTTGTCACATAAAACATGCATAAATAAAACATTACATTTCCATATTTCAATCACAATATATCAATACAACACATTGATATAATCAAAACATTATAAAAACCATTTTCAATACCAAAATAAATGAAAATTAAATCATGGTATTTATTTATCATTTAAAAACATATTGTCTTATAGAAGAATCCAAAACTCAAATAATGGTCACGGTGGTGGAGAAGTAGTTGTCGCCACATACGTAAGACAAAAACATTCCGTATGTCCTTTAGTAAAATGTTTTGTTTAAAAAGATTCCTTTTGAATGAAATTAAAAGTCAAAATGGTTTATTATAAAAATATTAATAAAATGTCATATATAAATTGAAGTATTACTCAACGAAACGAGATTGATACGAAGTCCCTTACAAAGACGATATCCCAAGATTAAGGATAAATCAATTACATAATTATGTGTGAAAAATATAAATACAGGAAATAGATGTGGATATCAAGTGTAAAAAAATAATAGGTTATCCACACATATTCATATCATGACATAATGAAGATGTAGATGTTTATCCGAAATAATTGAAATTGGTTTAAGAAGTTCCTTTATAGAAATTCGGCAGCCTAACAACATCTCTTTAAAATTCAAAAAATTGTTCTATGAGTGATAAAAGGGGTATGTCATAATTTCGACATAAAATTTATAGAAATAAGGGTATACAAGAACATATCCCAGCATAAAAAGATGTAAATTAAAATACCCTACAAAAATAATTCTATTAAAAATAAAAACGGTGAAAGGTTCCCTTACTGATTTGGTAACCAACGAAACATACACCCCATGAATGAAGGACCATACAATGAAGATGTAAATACCCATAAATTAATGTATATTACACAACTAATACAACCATGTATAGTACATACACCACACAAAAGTAAATATTTGCAAATGTATCATGAATCTCATGGGAATAAAATGTGAGATAAAAACCCCATACCTCGTTGTAATCAATCAATCCGTATGACCAAAATATAATAAACACAAAATGAGTCACATAATAACATGAATATAAATTTAATCATGATAATATATAAAAAATTTCAGTACATAATACCCCACATGAAACAAATAAGTGGCGAACAATGGAAATGTCACGGAATTAAAAGTGTGATAAGAAATCCCCTTACCTAAAGTCTGACTTGTCTTGTTCATTTCTTTATATTAGTGAATAATAAAACTTGGTCAATTCATAATTTCTTAATAAATTCCTTTAATTTTTATTATTGAATTCAGACCACATGTTATCATGTTATAATTATTATTTAATTATGTGAGTTCATGACATATGTTTTGTCGATGTTCGGTACATGAGTCAAAAATGAACTTGTTTGAAGAGAATTGTCCATGTAGTTATAAGTACATCATCTCTAGAATAGTTTTCATGATTTAAATATCATATATATATAGTATATATTTATTTAATAATATTCCATAATGTTTGGAAATATGAAATGACATGTACTGTTCCTGGAGATGGTAAGTCGTACGTACACATGGACGCTACTTTCATTTTTCTCATATTAATGGACTTTATAAATAAATGAGACAAAGATATATAATAATTACATTAAAATATATATATTATATAGGTAAAATATGTTCATTAATTGCATTCTTTATAAATTACATGTTGGGCATGAATGAGTCACGTCACTTGAGGGGGCAGTTTCCCACACTTCCTCATATGAAATTATTGCATTTACACAACTTGGAAAGTATAAAAGTATGTTTTAAATATAAAATACGGAATCATAGAGAGGACATAAATATAATATATATCATAAATTAATATAGTTCCATCATAATGGCCACCATGATAGGTGTTATAAGAAGATTTAACAATCATCATTTTGTGAGGCTGTAATTCGCCACCCACAGAAAGAGTAAGTTCTTAAATAATTAGACGGAGGTCTGTGTAAGTGTAGGTAGAATCCTTATCATAAAAACATCTTAGTATATTGAGGATACTGGTGTTGTTATGCGATCAAATAAAAATATTATAGTGGTGAGTGAAGAAGGAAAATAAAATAAAGAATCTTGAGAGAAGACATTACCTCTAAATCGGGTAACTCTTTTTTTATTTGAGCCAAAGGCTTCTTGGAAAGACTTCTTCCAAAGTGAGACTTCTAAGAGTAAGTGAGGGATGTAGAGAGATAATATGGTAATATTTTGGACAAGACAAGGGCTTGAGATGTGTGGTTAAGGGGGTAGAGGTTGGGGAATTTTATAAGAGGGAGGATGGTCACTTTTGGAAAGTCTGGAAATGATAATTTATTATAAAATGATTTTCAGATTTTAAAGGTCCCACAATGATATAGTTTAAGGTGACAAGGGTTATAAATCCACCCATCCAACAGGTTTTCTACAAGTGTACGTCATATATTGTACCTTATCATTTCATTTTATTTAAATCATTCATTAATGAGGTACTCACTACATCATCATGGTGTTATAAATTTATTTATTTATTTAATGTCTAAAAATATTAAAACAAATACCATGATGTAGGAAATGTTTTTAGATTTCCAATTACTATTTATAGTATAAGATCTAATTTATTTAAACAAAATTAAAATTGTTTTACATAGTATATACATACCATTGTTATATTTCTCTTCTTTTTTATAAAATAATGTCATAAATGTCACTATCACACCCATGTGACTCCATGGGTCCTCAAGTTAGGTAAAAAGATACTAATGGCCAGCCATGACTAAAACAAGAGGATTTGGACACATTTTGTGGACAGTTTATAATATTATGATATTATTTTATTACCCTTAACTACCAGATTACTAATTAATCACAATAATTAAAGATAATTGTTGTCGTCACTAATAATAATGTCCAAATATAAAAGAGTCCTAATTACATAATTTGGAACTTCTAATTATAAATATGGAATCCATTTTACCAAATTCCAATCATTGAAATTTTAGTAATTAATTTAAAAATAAATCCAATTGTCAAAACCAATGACGATTTTTTAAGATGTAAACTCTATCAAAAGATTTAATTTTTTACATCCAATTTAAAATTGAAATTACATAAAATGACCCACATTGTATTAAATTATTAAAAAAAATATATTTAACCTTGAAACCAATTAAAATGACAATATATCTATATAAATAAATTGGATGAAAAGGCAAATTTTGAATTAAAAGGTTGTATTTTTCACTATTCATTAAAAGATGAACATTATCAGAAAAATAGAAAAAATTCACCCTAAGAAATATTTGATATTAAAAATTCATAATTGATGTACATTTTAACAATTATAAAACATAAAAGTTTCATTAATAAGTTATATAGTTAATTCCCACTGTCAAAACAAATAGCGTGTTTTTAAGAAACAATTTCTATCAAAAGATTGATACTTGTTTATGTCCATTTTCAAAGTGAAATTAATTATAATTACCACCATTGTATTAAATGGTAAAAATATATTATAATTTAAATTTAAATCCATTTAAAAATATAATCTTACCATAGAAATAAATTAGATTAAAAAGGGGGTTTTGAATTAAAATACATCATTTTTCCCTATTCATTAAAAATGAACATTATCGGAAAAATACCAAAAATATACTGAAAGAAAATTTTAATGTCTTGAATAAAAATAAGTATTTTATTTTGTCATATATAATGTCTAAAAGTGAAAAAATGTGGATTTAATAACGGGTTTTCCATCAAAAGGTGGTTAATCTACATTTGAAAGAATATTAGAATATTTATGCTTAAAATTGGATTCATTCCCATTTTAAGCCTCTATCATTTATTGGGTAGTTGTTAAAATATATAACAGACATATATAATCATTTTTTAGTTATATATGTTCATTCTTTCCATTATAACGGCTAGTCGTTAACTACCATTTAAAATAATAATAATAATTTTTTAGTTTGCAACGTAAGATTTCAAAGAAATTCGTTGTTGTATATTGTGTACGCCATCGTACATAGATTTCTCTATAATGTAATATAAAAATTTTATTCACAAATAATAATAAATATGAAAATATCATATTCTTTATTTACCTATGATGTTACGGTAAATCCTCTCTTATTCACAAAACATGAGCCTTATATATATTCTAATAACTAAAATAATACCTTTTTTTTCTTCTTTAACAATAATCTAGTTATTAATAATTTCCTAAATTCTATCCTTTCAATTATTAAGGTGTAATCAAAATGTTTTCGATCCATAATGAGTTATAACTCTAAAATGAGTGAAATAAATTTTATTTCTTCTAATATTAACTATAAATATATATAATTCATTAAATACTAATTACAAAAGTATCTAAAATATACTGAATTGGAATTATGGTTATGTAAAATCCCTTTTCCACCTTCCTCCAATACATTTTATTATACAAATGTTCTCATGCATACATGTAAACTACAACCTTCATGAAATGATATGGTTCATATTTTCACTCTTCCTTAAATTGATGGAAATGCTACTAAATATAAGTAATTTATATTATATATATTACATTTAAATGATTCTATAATGTTAATAACTTTTTATCATTATTTCATTCCATTAGCTAAAATATAAAAAAAACGTCCAGGAATACATACAACATAACATTTCCATGAACAACATAATTCATTTTTTTATCTCTACATTTTAGGGATGACTCTAAATTTATATATATATATATACAATTAATAAATATTTTATTTCAATCATTATTATCATTCAATAAATGATATAACAATGATCAATGTATATAGGTTAGGAATGTCGATATGAAATATTCTTGATAAATGAATCAATTATCACCTGCAAAAGTAATATTGATTAAAAAAATCAATACACTAGTGATAAAATGTTTTAGATATAACATATATGGTATAATATATATAATTATCCTTCTAGAATATATTTATAACAAATATTTACTAATTATACAAGAGATTTAAATGCATCTGAATCGTGATGAGTTATGATGTATGAGATTTATGTTTGAATCCAATTTTAATCGAGATTGCTTTTGATGGAATTTCCTTTAGAGAAAACTATATTATAATTTTTCAATAAATTGAATTGTAATTCCACATCCTTTGGTAATTTATATAGAATAATTGTTTTTCAATTCATTTTCCCCTCTATATTAAAACAAGTTACAAAAAGAATTATTTTTTGGGAAGACTGAATATGATTTAATATTAAGTCTTGAATATTTTTCTACCATGTCATGGTTTTGATAAAAATGATTTAAAAATTAATTTAAAATAATCTATAATGATTTTTAATTTTAAAATATTTCATGTTTTATTTTTTATATAAATGTTTTACTATAATAGTTTATTCACTTTCCAAATGTTCTATATTGTACATCTTAACAAAAATATTATATAAATCATTATTTTAATATAAATTAAATGAATAGAATTTAATATCATAATTACTAGTCAATTTTAAATTTTTCATTTCAAATAAATGTTTTTCATTAATACTTTAAAAATATTTTTATTTTAGATAAATGATTTCAAATTGAAAATTGTATCTTCCTCAAAATATATTAAAGTGATATATTGAAAGAATTATCATTTATATTTACATCCATCGAAAAAAATTATTCATTACTAGGGATACAATGAAAATATACCATACTTAATCATTATTTAAATCGGATGGTATTATTATGACAGTATTTTTATGAATTTCATATTCATTCCATGTATTTTTTTATGATGTAGTTAGTGTTGTATGATTTTGTGTCACTACTATAGTTATAATTTTTTATGTGAGAGATGGTATTGGAATTATATAGCAGTCCAATTAATTGGAATGAATTTTATATATCATGTGATTATTATATAAATGAATCAGATATGAATGATATAAAATAAGAATGAATTTGATGTGTTTGATCATCTATGGGAAACACATAGTGATTCATAATCCACAATGTGAAATTTGTGATGATTCATGGTCCTTTATGATTTTTGAAATAATTTTTCGTTTCTGATACACTATGACTTAATGATCGATTAAGTTATCCTTGAAACATTATATAATTTATATACCTTTTATGGTTCCAAAATTTAATGACATTTGTATTATATAAACAAATTTTTCATTATATTTTTTATGATGTGATATCCATTTTATGATTCCGGACATTTTAAATGTTAAATTTTTATGATATGTCTAATATTTATGATCAATGTAAAATGGGTTGTTACCATTTTATGTAATTATTATGAAATCATTCAATTATTATTACACTATTATTTCTTATGATCTTCATCTGATATCTTATAGTTTAACCATTACTAAAAAGTTGAGGTTGGCCTCACTTATGTACCCTTTCTCAATTTTTTTTAATAATGTATTTTAATAGGGTATTCTAAGAAGGGTACAATGTGATATGTTTTGGATAATTATAGGTTTAATATTTTATAAGGGGATTAATATCCATATAAAAAATTAAATAAAAAATATGTCATGGTTTTATTAGTCAAAGAAACTATATTGAGTGTTGTGTTTCTAATATTATGTTTAGATGAAATAAATGAATAATGAAAATGATTTTATATTGGTTCTGATATACGTGATCCATTCCACCCATCATCCTTATTTATTTTATGATAATATTGGTACACACTAAAAAAACTCACTTTTAGAGGTGTACATCCAGTTACAGACAATTCCTTTAACTAATACCCAATGGTATAACACGAAACATTTATAGGAGTTAGTAACCAAGTGTCAACCTACAATTACCTAGTCCCTAGTAATCGAAAGCTTGTGTTTGTATTTTTACATTAACATAACATACAAGGAATAGCATCCTTAAGGACCAAGTAGTTTTTTAGTCATAGGTATCTACATACATACATGAATTATATTTATGTTTTAATCCATAATATATAAAACAATGAAAATACCATTATTCCCCTTATAATATCATTTTATATCAATCCTAATATTATTCTTAGTATCTTTGGAGAGATAAAACATAAGAAATGGTTAAGCTCAGATGTTCTGTATAGGTTAACATAAGCATTGAATAAATATGTCATATTAATAATGGAAAGGTTAATAATAGAAACACAATCAATTTAATAACTAACTAGAGAATAATATATCATGAATACTTGATGATCAAATAATTATATATAAATTACAAAATGACCCTGAATCATAACTCTGGATATTGAGGATAATTGAAAAATCACATGGAATATCAATAACTAGATCTATAATGATTTAATTCATAATAAATATTGTATGAAATTTAAAGATCAATACTCAATATAGGTGGTTTAAATATCATTCCTCAATATCATAATTTACAATATCTATCCTAATGTTAGTTTAAATCTATCAGTATAAACCTATCTAGTTTGGATAACTAGTTTTCTAGCGAGACATTTTGATGAATGATTGGGCTATATAATGTTTAGGACCCACTCGTCACATACTAAGCCCCTTCATTTTTCATATGAATTGGATACACATTAAAAAATCATTCATATTTATTAACTATCATATGAAAGGTGAAGAAATTCATGAATCAACAAACATTACACTAAACTCTATAGAGTAATATAGATAATAGTATCAAAATAGAACATCTATAGTCAAAATTGTCATAAAATGTCTAAGTAAATAATAAGGATAAAATTAAAAAAACATTTCCATAGTAGATCATAAGAAATATTTAGTGTTAACTTAATTGATGAAAAGAAATACTATAAAAAGTTCACTTAAAACATTCACGAAAATAATCTTCTTTTCAATTTTGAAAATTTTATCAAAATATTTCATTATAAAAATAGTATTTCTATGAAATTTTATTAAAATGATCCCTAAATTTTCAATGGATGCTTCAAAAAAATAATTTTCATGACTGGAGGTTATTCAATACATATCATAAAAGATTAAATGAAAATAAATTTTTTAGGAATTTGTTTTATTATTTTTATTATTCCTAAATTTATAGGTTAATTCCATCATATTATTCATTAAATTTCAAACATGATTTTATTTTGAAAATGAAATAATATTCATTTGAAAATATTTTTAAATGAGTAAAAATGGGTCCAAATAAAATTAATAAATAATTTTGAAATATAAAAACTAATTTTTATAACATTTTATGAATTCATTATTTGGGATGAAATTAGATTTTCAACTAAAGAGGAAAATCAAGTTTTGTTTTCCTAAAGACTTGTTCACAATTAATTTAATGAAAAAATAGTGGTAAAATTTGTCATGACCCATCCCTCAGTGCCCATGCCATGACTACCCAAGCTTGTCTTCCATAGGCCATGGGATGGTGACTATCACTGGAAAGGCATATCCCTGAAACTCAGATAGAATATCCTTTTTAACCTGCAAACTACATAGTCCAAGCACACAACAAGATATAATCACAAGGTAAACTATATAGTAAAATGGTGTGTACAATAAGAAAAGGTGGCCTGAATACAAGCCCTACCAGAAAGTATGTGTAAAATTAAAAATAGCTTTTGTGATCCCCCACTAAGGATCCTACTTGAATGGTAGTTATAGCTCTCAAACAATCACCTCTATAGTACACCTCCTCTAATGGTCAACCTCCAAGTATCCTCTAAACCTGGTACCCTCTTCATTAGTCAGTGTTGTCTTTTGTCTACACATGTCACAACAAGGAGCTGGCTTAGCCTTTGTATGGTTGAGTAAAATAACACTGATTAGGGACCCCAAGACCCCCTATGGTCGCTCATAATTATCAAAGGGTAAATCACAGAGAAAACCTGTAATCCCAAAGCACCAAACAAAATTGAAGCCTACTTAGGTGTATGCCCATCCATATATCTATGTTATCATGTATACCCATATTATTTATGAGGAAACACAAGTCCCAACTCATTATCCCATAGAACAACTGTTTCACAAAGGAAATAATACAACGAAGTTTACACCAAGAAGGTAGGAACCAAAAATGTAACATCACATAGAAGTATACCACGTAGGAATCACCACAGAGGTAAGTACCACAATGGTAAGGCCGCATATAATATTACCTCAAATGTATCACCACACAAATGTGTACCACATAGGTGAGGACATATCTCATACAATGTATATCTTATGTAAAAATTTATATATTATTTTCTATATTTCTAGATCATATTACATCATTGATAAACCCTATTGTTTACCCACATAAGATTGATGATGACCAACACAGGACCTAATGATGACCCACAGAGGATCTGGAGATGACCCACACAGGATCGGAATGCGCTGACCCACACAGGATAGCTGAGCACTGACCCACGCAGGATTCGAGGATGACCCACACAGGATCTGAAGATGCCTCATATACAAACTTCCATAAGATTCCCGCACTAATCATGCTTGATTCCGAGAGGTTAAAATCAACATGTGATCGGTCAATACTTCAACCGCCACACAGTCCAATGAAAAATTATCCCAAAGGTCTACCACGCCATATAGAACCCAACACAATAGACGTCTTGTCAATCAGATGCCTGATCTATAAGTTATAAACCTTTTAGTTTTGAGGTCCCCATTGGAATCAAGTTCGATCGATCCTGGATGTACCCCAAATTTATCCAAAACTCAATTGGAGTATACCAAAATGACCATATCGATCCATGGAATACGGTGCCACCAACAATTAGTCAATGGGACGTCCGGGTCACAAGTTATAGCAAAAAATATGTAACTAGGTCCACATGTGTTCAGGTTCGGTCCGAGTTAGACTGGCCAACCCGACCTGACCCGACCAGACCTGGTTTGGGCCAACATAACCCAAATTGCGTCAGCTCGGTCCGCGACGGCTGCAGACCATGGTGCAGCTCACATGCAGGGTGGTCCCTTGTGTTGGGGTCTTCCCTAGCTGATACCCGAGAGAGGAGGCACTCCCCCAAGGTCTCCTAAATGACCCTTTGTCCGTTCAGTATTCACCAACCAGGCTACACCACGCGGTGCCACTGGTTGCCACATGGGACTCGTGGGAGGAGTCCTGCTCGATGAGACCCAGCATTTTGTCACAACTGTCAATATATCCAGCATTTAGTCTCCACATACTCTTGTGGCACCACCGGTACCATAGTACGTCCTCTAAAGAAAATTAAATGCTCCCCACCTTATGAAAATCCATTTGGTGCTTGTCATGTGTATATTTGGGAACGTCGAGCCTCAAAGTCAGTGTCCACAGGTTCCACCTCCTTGACACCCTGATGGTGTAAGGGAGTGACTGTTAGAGATTGAATATAAGCATCTCCATCTAGTTCAGTGTAGGATATATGCAATGTGGCTGGCAGCTATGTTTCATCACTCAACAACTGTATACTAGATCTACTACTATGTACACATTCGGTTACGTTCTCCTTCCCAAGAGTATAAAGTATATCAAAGTCATTGTCTTGGAGGAACTAAATCCAACATTGTTGTCTCATGTTCAGGTCCTTCTTAGAGAAGATATACATGAAACTTTTGTGATCTATGTAGAATATAAAATGTTCTCCCATCAAGTAATGTCACCTCATATTCATGGACGAGACCACTGGTGCAAACTTCATTTCATGGGTTGTGTAGTTCGTCTCTTGTTGTCTCAGATGCCAAGAACCATAGGTGATCACTACTCCCTCTAGAATCAGGACACATCCAATCCTATTCCATGATTCATTACATCAAACTACATACCCACTTCCCTCCTTAGGTATCCTCAAGATGGGGGCACTCAACAGTATCTGCCTCAGATCCTGGAAACTATGTCGGATCTCTCTGACCGCACGAAGGGTTTCCCCTTCTTTGTAAACATTAATAAGGGTTCTTCAACTCTGGAAAAGTCAGGGATAATCCTCTGGTAGTAACATGCCAAACCTCAGAAATATCACACCATTATCACACTCTTGGGTGGCTCCCAAGAAAGAACAGCCATAACATTCAATGAATCCACTGCAATTCCAACCTCCGAGATGATGTGTCCTAGAATGTTTCCCTCTCTGATCCAGAAGTGGCACATGGAGACCTTACTATGAAGCTGGTTCTCTTGGAGTGTGTCCTGAACTATCTGTATGTGATAAGTGGGCTCCTCTTCTGTAGCTGAGTATATCAAGATGTTGTCGATAATGACTATGACAATGCGATTGAGGTATAGATGGAAGATCTAGCTCATGAGTCCCATGAACACTTCGGGGGTGTTGGTTACACCAAATGGCATAACCAATAACACATAATGTCCATACCTATATTTAATGGTCATTTTTGAGAACATTCTTGTCTCATACCTTGAGATGGTGATAGCCTGACCTGAGGTCTATCATTGAAAACTATCGTGCCCCCTTCAACCGATGAAAGTGATCACCAATCTGAGGTAGTGGGTACTTGTTCTTCGTGGACACCTGGTTCAAGTGTCGATAGTCCACATAGAGTCTCAAACTCCCATTAGACATCTTGGAGAACAATATTGGGGTTGCCCAAATAGAAACACTCGGCTTAATGAACCCCTTGCTCTGAAAGTCTTCCAGTTGTACTCGTAGCTCTCTAATTTCCGTGGGAGACATCTGATATGATAGTGTAGATATCGGTGACGTCCTGGTGTACAAGTCGATAAAAAGTCCACTCTCTACAAGAAGGTATACCAGAAACATCATTATGGAAAACATCAGCATGTTGGTCCACCACTACCAGATAGATCAGACTCTCAACATCAACCGCTCTGAGGGTAAGGCTAGCCAACTGATGTGTAATCGGCTGAACCCTCTTTCGGGTAAGTCCATCATGTGCTGCAAAGGTTTCCTTCTTGCCTGTGAATGAAAAACTAGTCCTTTCCTTTTGGACAGACCACACGTTTTGCCTAATACAGTCAATCTGAGCATGGGTTTTGGATAACAAGCCCATACCCAAGATGACATCATAAGTCCTCGACGCTGCTACAAGAAAATTTCAGCCGAAGATCTTGACTCATAGAGTAAGATCACACTATCCGTAGAAGTGTGTAATCATTGAATCCACTCCCATTGGATTTTCATGTGATATGGATCGAACCAACGACTCCATAGAGAACTCTGAGCTACGAATGAGGGTGCTTTCAAAAAACAAATGACTAGAACTGGTGTATATAAGTAATACATCTAAGGTGGAGTAGACACATATCATACCTCGTATCATGTCTGGAGCGATGTGGTTGTAGGCCCCAGCTGCCTGGAGCTGAGGTCGTCCCTTTCCACATGTTTTATGTGGTCATGGTGGACCACATAGAGGAGGTGGTGGTAGAACCTCGAATCTCTACACACTGCCTGCTGCATGACCAGCTCCTCTGCCACTTCCACCTCTAACATTATGTCCTCCTTTATTGGATATTCGCATCTACCTAGGAGGTCCTTTGACAGTCTGCATGTCATTTGTACGGTGGGTTGGGCAGTCATGAGCCATGTGACCCTACCTGCCACACGAGTAACACTTCTTGATCCTCATCTATCCTGCTCTGTCTCGAGATCCCTGCATGACAGACCCAGTATCCTACGGCCATCCACCTGTAAGTATGGTGAACTTAAACCTCCACATCGTATGTCTTCTTCCAATAACAGATGATTCTTCTACATCATGACTAATGGTGGGTATCGCTGTCGGTGACCGCTCAATAAATAAAATATCCACTGAGATTGCTTGCTCAAACACCCCCACCTACGTCGAGATGCTATGAGAAATCATCGAGGTTATAATCTCTAGTCTAAGCCCTTAATCGATGGTCTGGGCCTTGAAGAAAGGATCCCTCACCCTGTTAGTGGAGTAGCATGAGAGGTCGGTGCACCATGCTAAATATTGAGCCACGGTCTTGATTCCCTGGTGCAAGTGGAGAAGCTCTTACATACGCATATAGCGTAGGGTCACTAAGACAAACTCTACCCTGAAAAGGATCTCAAAGTCTTCTTAGATGAGAGTGATCTCATCGTGAACCATAAGCATTAAGATCCACCATCAACTCACTCCTTCCTGATGAAGAAAGGCATCATGGATCACCATGAGATCATATGGTGTCCCTAATAGTCGAAAAAATATAACCACAGCCTCCTGCCATTCCTCAGTCTCCTGTGGATCCATCTCTCCTCAGAACCTCAACAGCCATTGGCATTGAAACTCATCCAACGCGATGAAGTGGCATGCACCATCTACTCTAGGGGATAGTGGGATCAACTTCCCAAAGAATAGTGGTGCTGCTACACCACACGATGGTACAACTGTCATAAGGGGGAACTACACCGATGCCTCGTCGCTCAGTGGGATGTCATCACATAATCTACCTAGAACCCTGGATGGCTGTCTACGTGGAGGCATCCAAGAATGTAACAGGAGTTCCACATTTAATATGTTATACTTGGTGTGCTAACTCAAATATATCCCAAAGAAAACTCTTCAAAAAACACATTCAATCAGTGTTTTCATGCACTGAGTTTGAAATAAGAATTCAGTTTCATGGTGTATGGATATGTTAGCCACCGCAGCCACACATGATTCCCAAAACTGAAGACCACACTCATCACACATAACACTATTTCTGAATCAAAATATTTGAGTCCATGTTATCTGGTAGAACTAACTCCTCGGATACCAATTCGTCATGACCCGTCCCCTGGGGAACATGCCGTGACTACCCCATGCATGACTTCCATAGACCAAGGGATGGAGAAAAGTACCATAATGTCATATCCTTGAATCTAGGAAGGCATTTCCTTTGTAACCTTGAATCCACACAGCTAGGCACACAACAAGATAGAAGAAGATGAAAAACAATATATTAAATGGGAGTGTACCATATGTAAAGGTGGCTGGAGTACAAGACGAACTAGAAAGTAAAAGTAAAACTAAAATCAACTCATGAGAACACTCACCCATAATCCTACCTGAAGGGTAGGTACAACTCTATAATGGTCATATCTACCGTACACATCGTCTAATGGTTCACCTCTGAGAAGCCTCTAGTTCTGCTACCCTCATCCTCAGTCAGCACGGTCCATCACCTGCACAAGATACAATAATTTTTGGTCATATCTCGTGTAGGGGAGAATATAAAAATACTTAGTAGGACCCTGAGACCCCCAAAGGTCTCTCAGAATCCACAAAGGGTAAAACACAAAAAAACCGTAATCACAAATCACAAAACAATAGTCAACCCTACATAGGTATATACCCATACATATAACTTTGTTATCAAGTATACCCTTCTTATTAATAAGGAAACACAAGGCCCAACTCATTAGTCCAATGAATATCTATTTCAAAATGAAAATAATACCATGATGGTAACACCATTAATATAAGAACCACAAATGTAACACCACATAAAAGAATACCGCACTAGTATCCCCAAAAAAGTAAGTTCCACAAAGGTAACACCACCCAGAATATTACCACAAAGGTATCACCACATTGAAGTGTAACATAATGTTAAGAACACATCTCACACCATGTATAACCTAAGAATGAAATTATAAATGATTAGTTGTATTACTAGATCATCTTACATCGTCAAGAAGCTTGATGGTTAACCCTGAAAGGTTCAAAGTTGTCCTGCATAGGATCTGAATATGAACCACACAGGATCTGGAGATGTCCCACAAAGGATAAATATGTGCTGACCCACATTGGATCATTGAGTGCGGACCCACACAGGATCCGAAGATGACCCACATAGGATCTGAAGAGTCCTCAAGTACAGCCAGCCATAGGGTTCCCGCACTAAGCAAGCTAGATTACAGGAGGATCCTCTAATAATTTCATCAGTTGATACTTCGACTTCCACAAAGTCCCACGAAGAATTATCCCCAAGTTATGACAAGTCATAAGTAACCCAACGCAACCGAATGTGGGTCAATCAGATGTCTGATCTGTATGTTATTAACCTTTTAGTTCTGAGTGCCATGTTGGATTTAGGTTCGATCCAACCCAGTTGTACTACAAATTTATCAAAAACTCAAGTGGATTATACCAAATGGACCGTCTAAATCCATGTATGCTAGTGCCATATACATTTCGCCAATCGGATTCCCTGATCACAAGTTATTTCATAAAAATGTATCTACGTCTGGATGGGTCCGAGTCCAGTCTGACATGGTCGGATCGACGCGGCGTGGCCCTCGGCTAGGGTGGACCCATGTGGTGGGGTCATACATACCAACCACCTATTAGGGAAGGTGATCCCACAAGTTCACCCGAATGAACTTTTGGTCGTTCAGTTTGGGCCAACCTAGCAATGCCACGTGGCACCGCTGGCTGGAACGTGGGACTCACCGGAAGCGTCCCGCTCGGAGAGACGCAGATGGCTGGATTCCTAATAGATTATCCTCACAGTGGTGTGATGGCTCCACACTCTTCCTAGTGGCCAGCGGAGTCCCTATCACCCTCTGTTTACCGCCGCAGCCAAGTGGTCGTGGTCTCCATCTCCGACGGTGCGGACGAATGTCAACACTTTTCCACGCAACTGGCAGTCGTGTCAGCCACCACTCTGATCCGCCATAGCCAACTATCTGTAGAATACTATTTTGGTGTCATGGAAGTGCTGCCACCATCCTTGCGGCTAGTCGGTGTGCCAGCCGCCGCTTGTTCCCTAACATTACTGGTCGCCCGCAAACATCCTTAGGTCTTTAGGGGAGATCCCGTGGCCCGTTCTTCAAACTGAAAGAACTGTTGTGGGTTTTGGGATGTTGACATCATTCCTAGACCGACAGGGTCATATTACATTCAACTTGAAGTCTCTCTCATGAGGATTACATCATTCAGCGAATTAGCAGAGGGATCAGGCATGTTTTTTTTGCCCCACACTCTCCAGGTTAGATCTGTAACAGGCAGATTATGAAGAATGAATCACAACATGGAATTATAATGAATAAATAAGAACATCCAAA
This sequence comes from Viscum album, assembly GCA_963277665.1. Lineage (NCBI taxonomy): Eukaryota > Viridiplantae > Streptophyta > Magnoliopsida > Santalales > Viscaceae > Viscum > Viscum album. The sequence continues at coordinate 1,456,778,998 of OY728158.1, read as the reverse complement.
TTGAAAACCCCTACCTTGATGTTCGTTGGATGTGTAATGGGGAATTTGGTTAAGATGGAGATGTCAGAGTTTCATTGAACGTCAGATCGTTCATCATTGGGGATGTTCTTCATTTGATGATCTTCTTTGTTGGAGGATCTTCATTCAAGAGTTCTCTACCACAACTAGTTTCAAACCCCAATTCTCCCTATAAAAGGTGAGGATACAATCATATTAAGATTATTTTTACTAATTAATCAAATAATGTAGGAAAATTTATTGGGGAAATTCCAAGAGTTACCCCCTCCCCATTAAAGAACGAGTTCGGGTGGTCCCAACACCAAGAATTAAATTGGGAGGTTTCAAATAAGTAAAAAAAATAAAAGTATTTGGTTTTATTTTATTATTTTTTATCTCTCCCCAAAAATTCCAAAAAACTAACTTCCACTCTAGACCTACTGTGGTCGAGGTGAAGGACTTTTTAAGAAAATATTGGTGCCGTGAGTTCAACAATTCCATAATATTTCAATTCAAGGAACAAGATCAAATGATACAAAAATCCTCTCACACATTCACTGAACGTAGCTAAAAATGCTTATAAATTCATTACGGGAAAACTGGGACTCAAAATCATAGGCCGTTAACTTTCACGGACTCGTAATTTTTTCATATAATTATAAAAACATTTACATAGGAAAATATGGATCATTTAAAAATCACACTGTCATAATAAAATATCATGAATAATTTGGGGTAAATAAAATGAAATGGAATTAGTAGTAAATTTTCAAATAATTTATTTCAAATAAAATTTTTAAGCAAACAATTTTGATTAGAATGAGGTTGCGGAATAAATCATTACAATGATCATAACATTGATGTGAGAATTAGTCGTTGAATCAAAATTTTTTAATTTAAATCAAAATAAAATTATTTTAAATTCAATATAATGTAATGAAAATTTATTATAAAAATAACTGTTGAATAACATAATTAATGAATTATAAGATTAGTCCAATAAAAAAATAGAGTTGAGAAATTACATAAATCACTATTCTATTTGATAAAATGTTATTTAACATCATGAATTCTGTTTTTAAACATTTTTTTTACTAACCCCATAATAAAAATAATATTTATAATATCATATACAATCCTTTTAAAAATATTATTACCCATTCATTAATAATCATTCTTTATTTTCAATGTTTTGGGTGATAATTTCCTTATTTTATCTTGTGTGTTTTTTGATGAAAGATTAGGTTATTTTTATTATTATATAGTTTTATTATTTTGTTAAAAATAATTATGAAATAATAATCATATATTTAAATCAATTATACTTTTAAATCAAATTATGAGTGAAATTTATGAAAAATTATTTATGTTATGAACATTTAAAAGGTACAATATATGTACACATTCTTAACAGTTGAATTTTTTATTAATCATTATGGAAATAAGATAAGTGTTCTGTAATTTTTACATATTTTTTATAATATCATACAAAACATATTATATATATATTCCATGTGTTGTGGTGAGAAAAATAGAGTCACATAACTCCATGAAGGTAGTATTCCACACCTACATGAATTGTGTTATCATATTTAAGTGACTAAAAATATAATGAGTAAAATGATATATAATTTAGTTATTTAATTATAAATATGATATAAATGTAATATTTATGTTATATATATCACATATAATCATTAAAATTAACTTTATTATTTTTCATGTAAATCATTTCTAAAATATGATTTACATTACTTCGCAAGACTGTAGTCCATCACACACATGGGTGTCATTATAGTATCCACTATAGAATGTAAAGTATGAATATATTTATATATATGATATAATGATTATAGAGGTATAAATACATTATAAATATCACATATATTCTTTAGATACATCATCATTCCAAACCATAAATGAAGGTAATGGAAGAATGAATGACATCAGTTCTTGTGGTGGTAGTCCGAAATACACACAAACGATGATTTACTAACCCATTTTATAGAAGTGTAGATTTTTTATGATGACATAATATTATAAAAAATATTATTTACATGTAATTTAAATATATTTTTATATTAACATGGTTTAATAATAATAGAAGGAGGTATAGAATGTAATAAAATTAAGATTATCATTGTAGAACATTACAACTTCTTCGAGTATCCTTCTTATGTTTTCCATAATACCTTCCTAGGATACATTTATTCCCATAATATGTATAATAGGAAGACACATATGATTTTTGGATGTTATTTGGCAAGTTAATGGATAATCCAAAAAGATTATGATATGTGGCAAAGAAAGTATAAGGGGTGACCTTTTATAAGTGGCAGAGAGGCCAGACACGAATTTTTAAATTGATTTGATTGAATCCACATTTTTCATTTGAATTAAGGCTAAAAATAGACCATTATAGAACCATATATGTAATATTTCATAAATATGGACATATAATGTTATTTATACATGATTATATTTTATTTTTACCCTTGTATGTTTATTTTAACCCCACCAGTAATCCCATTTTTAAGATAACCATAGTAATTACTTTGTATAATTATCACTATTAATTTTGGTAACAAAAATTATGTTCAACATAATATTCTTTATAAATTTTGATTATTTAAAATAATAAATCCATTTTTAGAAATTTAGTTAACATAAGATGCAATCTGTAATCTAATACTAATCCCATTGAGTGATGAAAATGTGTTTTTTTTAAATAAAAATATTAAAATATTTGAAATATATTTATTTAAAAATTAAATAAGATAATGATTTCAATGACCTAAATTATAGTAATTGGTATATAATTGATCTAATTTTACAAAAAAAAATTTCCAAATATAATTTAACATTATATGTAACTTAAATGAATTGTAACACAATAGAAGGATAAATGGTCAAAATAGAAAAAATATTTTGATTATACCAACAAGATGGACCATTATTTTTTGGATCCCACCTGATTTTAACTCCAAGTTAATCGTTCAAGTCATGGATTAATAATCATAATGGGGGACCTTCTTGATGTTTCCCATTAGGTATGTGAGTGTGGACAATGCTCACTAGAAAAAACTTGTGATGTAATAAGGGGGCATTAATTTGTCGGAAAACCCGTTTAGGAAAGTTGGTGGGAACTAGTTAGGGGATGAAATGTTTGTGGGAAAACTCGTTTTAACTGGTGGGAAAAGTCCCGAAGGACATGATAAGCCATTGTGTTTTTGTTGTTAGTCGGGACAAATTATGACATTGCTATCATAGTAGAAACCCAGCCATAATTGTATTCGATGTGCCTGAGATGAGATGTAGGTTACAAAATGAGGATGTAGAAGGGTTGAATGTAACATCCTGTAATGAGAAACGGTTAAAAGAAAAAAATGAAATTACTAATTTTAACAAGGTTCACCTTTATTTTTAGGGGAATCCCAGATTATAACTCGGTATACATTCATACTTAGGCTGGAGTAGTGATCACGATGGATGAACACCTTTGATGTTTCCCATGATTTGTGTAAGTGAGGACAATGAACTCTAGAATGAAAATGTATTGTCATATAAGTAAATTATTTATTCAGGGGACCCATTCAAGCACTTGGGTGTGCCATAATATTGGGACCATGTGACTACAGGGAAACTGGCTGTAGCCAGCCGGGCAAGACCTGATGACCATGTTATGGAGATGTGTCTGTGCTATCAGTGGGGACAATTTATTACACGAAAAGATTTCATTCCATTAAAATCCATTATTTTTTACCATTAATAAAAAAAAAATTTAAAGAAAAATATCAATAAAGAAACGAAATCTAATTTGGGTATTGTAATTTGAAATATTTATTTTTGGAATAAATATTCAAAATGTGGTACAAATTTAATTTTAGATGATGTGTGTAATGTGTGAGTAATCCATATTTAAGAAGAAAAATATTTCTCCAAATAAATTTCTTTTTTTAAATAATTCACATTTTATTCTTAGTCAATTTATAACCAATTTTTTAATAATTTAGTTAGTACAATTAATATCAAATAATTTAACGTCCGGGTTATAATTATTATATTATATAATAATATTTTATTAATTTTTGATACTTCATTTAAACATGTTGTTATGTGTAAATAATGATAAATTGACTATTTCGTGTAATGAAATCTAAACTAAATGTTGCTTCAAACACAAGATAAACTATGGGTTTTATGTAATCCTATTATTTAAGAGATTGAATTGATTTAAAGATAAATATATCATAATGTCTCAATGTGTTATATTTTTTCTATACATTGTGTTTCATGCCTCATATGCTATCAAATTAACTATTCTTATTTTTAAATATCATTTTTTTATATTCTCCCCTCAACAATAAAATTTCATCATTGAAATTTAATCTTGATCTTGGTAATCAAGTATTTCACAATTGGAAATTCCTTGGTTAAAAACTACATGTCATTAAAAAGATAATAAAACATCCTATTAATAATAGTGAATGGCATGTACTAAGGACATCTAGTGTCAAAATATAAGTAGGATTGTATGTATGATAGAATAGGTGGAAAAGAAAAACATATATATGAAATAATTTAATAAATCTAAAGGATTAATATACACTGATAGAGATTGTTGATCAAATAAATTGGGAGATCCAGAGATGGTTTATGACCAAAAAACAACAAAAAAATAGTTGTGAAAAAAATTTATTTATATCATCTACAATAAATGTAATAGGATAACATTTTATTTCATTGTTTCTTTCCCAAAAGTGGATGAATTTTCAACAGTATATATACCTACTTTATATCATTCCATTTCATTATCACAATATCATTCTTTGGTTGTTCCTTGATTAACATAAAATTACTCCCATTATTCAAAATTTGAGAATCAAAAAATGTATCTTCTGTTCCTAAGGAACTAATATTCCCTTTTAAAGGATTGTATGATATATAATGGAGTTATAATTTATTCCTTCTATATCTTGTTATTCTTTTAAAAAATGGTTAGTATAGGTTATCCAATATGAATTAATCATCATATGGTGATGTAATACATTGATTTCTCAAACCTCATCGAATGTTAAACTTATACTATTTGGTAAATTTTTACCCTTGTGATCAATTTATAAAGGCCACGAACCCAAACATCTAAAAGAAGATAACCAAATTTCTAAAATTAATATTCGATTAAACTCTCAAACTACATCATGTAGCTCTTAATTATCACAAACCAAACATGTGAATATCTTCATCATGTATTCAATTGAAACATAAAAATTAAATGAATTACCATAAACTATTTTTAAAAAATGAATAATATTTATCCATTAAGTAAACCACATATTACCAATATATTTCTTAAATCTAAAAAAGTGCCTTATAATCCATCAACCATAACCCATTATTTTAATATATTATTAATTACTCCAATAATAGTTAGTAATATCTAATTTTAATTATCCATGTTAATATTATCATTATCCCTACGCCTTTATATCAATTTTAGGAATATATTATTGTTCTTGAATCATGGATTCCCCAATAAAATTAACACTCCATATACTATTTTTTATTTTTCCCCAATAACATTGAACACATTCTTTTAAATACTTAATAATAATATACAATAGTAACAAATATTATATATTTCATAATTTATATAACCAGAAAATTGAGGAAAAATATAAAATGACATAATTCTTCAATCAAAACACAAGAACATTAACCATTCATCATCATATAGGTTAATGTCATTAGATTGACCATGATCCAATATCTTTTTTAGTGGTATATTCAATTTAGTATTTGTAAACTAATTTCAATAGTTCCCCATCCCCATATATTAGAATAATTTTACGTTGGAAACATTTTTTATAATATTTCAATCATATGGACTTTTGAATTTATCTCTACACTTTTATAAAACCATTCCTTCCCTCATGAATGTACCATGGTTTATCTTCCAACTTTTATCACATATTGGAAAACCCTTCTTCCCCTTCATCAACTTATCTATCCTTTTTGGTTTTCATAATTTTCTTATGTTTCATACCTTAATATACATAATATATAGATAACTATTCTTATATAATTTTAGAACATTAAATTATGTCATCTAATATTGATAATGTTTGGGAGAGTAGTTCAATTCAAATTATTTTCATAAAACCATCAACGTAATAATCATTCATGCCCTTCGGATTATGATCACTGATGAATTTATGATTCCTTATTCTATGAATTGACTTCAAAGGAAGACATACTATACATTATACCACATCATTATAAAAGGTAATGTATAATCCACAATATTGTGAAATACATAACATTATTTGAAATTTTTATTCATATATAATCTAATAATCATAAACATTGTTTCTATAGGGATATTTCTTTTCTAAATTTTTTTATAATGGTTTGTATAGAAAATAGGAATTATCCTAAACATAAATCCAATGAGTGTTAAACGAAATGAATAATTAGGCCTAATTTCATGAACAAATTGAAGATCAGGCCAAGAATAATGCTCATATTTCCATGTTATTACCCCTATGTACATATGTTCAAGAACCACATCAACATGTGGAATCTAGATAGGGAGGAATTTTAATGAAAAACTAAATAATCACTACCTTATGAAAACATTTTGATTTTTATCATCTCTTATCCTCAATGTATATCACAATGTTACAATCCATTAAAAATGATTTTACAATATATAGTTACAATGGTTTATTCAAAATATTCTATAATATAAAATTTAATTACTTGGAAACCAATATCTCAGAGACAATGTCTTCTTTATTTCATTGGCATAAGATACCAAGAATATCATCATAAAGGACCAAATAGTTTAGTTGTCTTTGTATAATAGATGCACACTTGAATCAAATATGATTATCAAAACATACAATATATAACGTATTTTCATGATAGTTCTACATTTACCATTAGTATATCCCTAAATATAAATCTCAAAATACAACCTAGTATCCTAGTTAATATAAATCATAAGAAATCACTGAGTTTATATTTTTAGTGATTGTAGGAATACAATGGTAGCTATGAAAAATTAATGCATTATCAACAGGGAAAGGTAAATAACTAAAACACATTCCATTTAACAAATAACTTTACCCTAATACAGTAAGAATAAATAACAATCAAAAAATTATATATAAATAATCTCTAGATCAAGAAACATAACAATGGACATTCCTACTAATCAAATAGTCACATAAAATATCAATATATCATTCATAATGATGAAATGCATAATTTCAGACATATAAACTATGATGAACCATCCTAAATATTTTTACTATCAATAATATTCCACAAGAATGTTACTGTGAATATCTACCCTTGTGAAAGATTAAATCTCTATGTAGAACCCTTTATGATTTGGAAATATTATTTGTCTCATGAAACTGATTGATTCATATAGGTGCTATATAAATTCAATGGCCCACCCATCACATTCTATGTTCACTGCATTATTAATTGGAACCAAATAAAATAAACAACATTGTAATTAATTTTAAAAAACTAGAATAAAAATTTTGAATAGATTCCCCAGTCAAAAAAAATATTAACCATCGAGAGAGATAATGAGAATGGTAAAAGCATATCACATCCATACTTAAAAAGACCATAATCCATACAAATAATGAATAATGATGATATCAATACAACATGTCCCCATTTTAATATATGTATTATAAAGGGTTTACTTCATTGATGAATTTAAATAACATAAAAATTTCATTAGAAACAATGTTGAGAAAAATATCCATTTCATATTGAAAATTTTTTAAATCCATTTCTTTTAAAATCATTTTTATTAAAAAGGAAAAATTAGAAATATATTTTTAAAATTACAATGGAATCTTCAATGAAATGATTTTCATGATTGAAGGTAATTAAAAATAAGAAAAAAACATTAAAACATCATTCATTTTCATATAAAAAATGTTATGAATGTTCTTTTATTAGAAAATGATATGAAGATTCCTATCATGATTTTAGACAATGAAAAATGGTAATTGTTGTGATCATGACATAATATTCCTATGAAAAATATTTCAAAATATCTAAAATGGGTTATATTTAATTGAAATAATCATTTTCTTATAGGTAAAAATATTTTTTGGATTTTTTCCATAATATGGTTTTGGATGAAAACAAACATCCTACAAAAGAGACAAATGAAGTTCGCTTTAATAAAAAACATTCCAAAAATTAATATAATTAACAAAGATAATATAATTTATCTATAAATTTAAAATTACATTAATATCTAGACTATAAGAAAATTAAATGGGGTTATCAAGAAATTTTTATGTAGTTTCCATCTACATAAATTCATGAATAAACATTCATGATTAGAGTGAGGTTTTGAAATAAAATGTTACAATGATCAGAATATTGTTATGAGAATTAATATATAAATCGATTATTTATTTGAACTAAAAAAACCCCATTTAACAAGTTTATATACAACATAATCTATTAATAATTTAATATAAATGTAATCTATGAGTTATGTATTAAATTATGTAAAAGATTAACCCGGTGAATATAAATTTATTTTATAAACCCCCTACCTTGAACATCATTTTTATTTAATATTTTTATCCTCATGTTAAGTGGTTTATAATATGGTATTAATTGTAAATTCCTGTATTTTTTAACGAGGTATGAATAAAATATTTTTCAAAATTTTCCATATATCGATGGGTCGGTTTTTAAAAACTCCCTAGATCATCCATGCATTGTATAACATCATTATTGGCCATTTTGTATTATTCAACATTTAACAAAACTACCTTCTGATGATTTATCATTGATTAGACTGATTCCTCTATTTATTTCTATTTTATATTATTGAACTTTTAAATGAGGGTATATTCTCCCCACATATTATCCAGAAACCCTCACTGCTAGTTGGCACCCTCTAGTGTGTGGGAGGACGCGCTTGAGGTCATGTGGTGACCGGTCCGACCACCGCATTAGGTGTTATCCGAGTTGGGAAAATACATTAACATTCAAAAGAACATAATAATTATATTTAATATCCTGTATTAACTTTTTTAACATTTTATTACCCACTCATTGGTATTCATTCATTATTTTCACTGTTTCAAGTGTAAATTTTCATGTTTCCCATATGTGTTTCATCATGAAAAGATTTATTCCTCAATTTATGGTATATTTATATCATCTACATAATAAAAATAATGAAATAATTATCATATTTTTACCTCAATATAACATTTAAAACAATTCAGTAATGAGGGTTAAGAAAAATGAAGTACATTATGATCGTAGAGATGATAGGTTGTACATACACATGACTAAGGGTTATATTTTTCAATGATCATCATGGAAATATGTTAAGTAATTTATTATATTTCTATAATGATAATAATTTCATATAGTACATATAATATACATATATATCATTTATATAGAGTGATCATGAAAACCTAGTCACATCAGTTCATGAAGGCTTTAATGCCCATGTACACTAAAGATGTCACCATCATTAAGTGCGTGAATAGGTAAAAAAGAATATGAAACATGTTGAATTTATAAAATTTTAAATATTTTATTATTATCATAATTATGTTATATAGAGTCCCAAATTTATCTTTTTAATACTCTGATATAATTCAATATATATTTCTCGATATAGACGGTGAGACAGTGTGAAATTCTGAGCCCTAGTGTCCGGAGAATTAGTTTTTTCAAAATAAAAAGTATATTTTAAATTTAGTTTTTATAATAACTCTAGCACAATAGAATAAATAATAAAAGTTTGATTGATTCATCAATTTGAGACCTCAGTTGGGTCTGTAATGCAGTGTTTACCATAGACACAATATAAAATTAGTCGTTGTATGATGTTCGGACCCCTCACTCATTGCTGGTTAATTTAAGTTGATTAATTATTTTCTAAATTAATTAATTAATTTTTTTCATAATTGATATATTATAAATATATCACAATATATTATTTACTAGGGTTGGCCCATAATTCATCTATCATTAGTGAAGCTCTCCATCCTCCCATAATAGGCAGATCTCATCAATCGATGACAAAAACCCAGAATTGAGCAGATCAGGACACATTGAATAAAATGGCTCATCCAAAATCATTATTGAATATGTTATACATTAAATATTGATCCAAAATCAAGTAGGACATTTCAATTTACATTTATATTCTCTTTTGATTAAATAGATGATAATATCCATTATCATTCAAAAATCTGTACAATTATAGAACTTTTATGTGCCCAGGTATTGACATATTGATTTAATTCATTTTTTTCTAGCTCATATTCCAATTAAAGAATGTTTTTCAGAAAATCCTGTAAAATTTTGTTTTACAGTTTTTGGTTCCTTTTATATAATTTCTATTCACATTCTTCACTAATTGGACCCCTTGTTCACGGTTCGACTAAGCGGTGATGTATAAATATCTTTAGGACCCTCGAATACATGTTGGATTGATGAAAAAAGAATATATTGGTGATAATAACATTTATTTGGAAATAATGTGGTATTATTATTCTTGATTTTAGGATTTATGTTCATGAAATTAGGCCTAAATGATATGGTGTTATACCGAATTTTCTGTGAAACCCTCAAGGACGACCTGAGCCTTTTCTCACAGAATGATGGCTGAGATCCATGTTTTTCCTACCCATCCATAAATTTTGGTTGGATATAAGGATTAAATCAAATATGGATCAAATATATAGGTTCATAGGAATCAGATCTGGGAAAATAGAGAAAAAACACACTATATACTGTTTTCAACGAAGAACACACGGCGTGTAGTCACCTCAGTTGTGGTGATAGTGTGTTAGAAAAATTATAGATTACATTTTATGTGGCCCCTTTATACATGCCATGTACCCAATCCTTGGTGGTAAAACACCTCTGATGGGTCACACAAATATGAACCTATGTAGGATTACACAATGTTTGATACATAGTCGTGTACTACAGTACGCAGACACATCGAGCAGCACACGAACCCAATCCTAGTTCGACAAGACACGCCATTTAGTCTACCTATAAGACAATTGTTTCTTTATGGTTAGGAAATAATGTGCTGATCCGGGACTTGATCGGGCTGTTATTTTGGGAAACACATGAGGTGGTCCCCATCGTATGTTATGTACACCACTAGTTTCATTTAAAAAATATCCATGATATTTCAGTTACATCCTTTAATTTTTTATATTGTCCCCTGAGTTGCATAACCTGAGTGTTTTTTTACATAAAACATGATGGTTCTATAGGTTGGTAATTTTTTAGATATGATAGAAATTTTCTAGGCACAAGACCTTTTGAGGAGACTCTGATGAGGACATAAATAAAGTAGGATCGCAAGATTCCTACTCATGAGTGGAACTCTTCAGTAGACCTTGGGATGGGTACTTGATATCATCTAGAGTGGAACCCTCTATCCATTATGTTAATGGGTCATTAAAATATTACCAGGTGGAATCCTCTAGCTGGGATGAGTGTGTTTCTATGATGGAAATCTGAGTAGAACCCTCTTGATAGGCTGAAAATGGGTCCTCGACTTCCCAAGTGGAGTCCTCCTCACGTTCCTGGCCACAAGTCATTAATTACATAGAGTGGAACACTTTTACTAGGATAGTCAATGTTCCTAGACTTCTAGAGAAGAACCCTACTATTTTAATAGAGAATTATTCCTCTTCTTAGTTTTTTGGCCCCTCAACTATGCATAAAAGTGGTGAGATTTGGATTAACGTAGCTATTAAATCATAAGTAAGATGAACACTTTTACTAATGAGAAGCATTTTTTTGATGTGACCTAAAACTATGATAGTGATTCTGTTCCACACAAAGTATATTATATCAAGGTGTGGTGAAGTATGACAATATATTTCTATTATTTGGGAAGAAAAATGGGATATTTGGAATCATTTTTTTTCATTTTAAACTATTGTCTACTATTCTTATTTGGGTGACAATGATGTAAAGATCACCATACTCCATTTTTTGGGATTCACTGACATTGCATATACATATAAACTTTTAGTATATCTACTCCTTGGATTAAGAGACTCTCTTTATAGGGGAGGTGAAGATAGGTTGATATGCCCCATGATTTCTATATCTACCTTGTCATGGTCAGATGAGTTTACTCATCTGCTATATGAAGAGAAATATCGATTGATAGTTCATCAACTCATCATATTAATCACCATGTGTATAGAAGATGATATATTAATTTTTTCGAATGAGTTTTACTATATAATTGTATTTTTTTATTTATTATCTATCTATTTTATTGTATCTTTTACTACTCCCCTTTATCATTTTGGGAATCTCACTAGGTATGTCTATACTCAATCCTTCATGGTAATTTACCACACTTTTTGAGTCTTATCTAGATGACAGATCGGTTTACCATGACTATAAAAGTGCTTAGGGATATTGTGTTCATGGATGGAATTCTATGGTTGAAGCTTTCTATACATTAGCTAATCTCTTTTATTTGTTCATTTCTTCCAGTTCTTTGTCATGTTGGGACACACTTGTGTGTGTGTGTTTTTCCCCTTTATATTTCATTTTAAAGTACCATTATTTTATATTATCTATAGGTTCATGACTTCATAGTATATCATATGTTAGTTTTATATATTTAATTATTTCCCATAGGCACTTTTTCATAGAGTTTCACATTTTTTAACATACTGGTACTTAGGAAAAGGCCTCCACAAGTTAGTTATTTCATTTGTTCTAGTCACCACACCAATATGTATGATGTTAGGGTTTGGGTAGTTGGGGATTGATCCCTTTCATGGTTTGGGTTGTGACTTATTAATATCATAGTTGAAGAGCTTCATTATCTCTATGGGATAATATAGGATATTTGTAGTAGAACTATCTAGAATGGAAGCCCCTTTGCTAGACTGATGAAAAAAGGGAATCTATTTACCTATTTTCAGTATTACTAGTGGAACATTGATGAGTTGATCTAGAGGTTTCTATTTCTCATATTTTTGACTATACCATAGATGGGATTTGAGTTCTAGTATATTATTATGCCTCAAGAGTTGGGATCATCTAAACATTTATGCAATAGTAGGAAGTAATCGTATATGGGTTGAACTAGTTGAGACACCATGAGTAAAACTATGAAACTCAAGACAATGAGCGGGTGGTAGAGTTCTTCATCCTATAGATGTGAAGACACTACCATATATGTGATCTCTTTGTTGTTTACACTGACCACATGTGTCTCATGTCTGTTGTCACTTAGAAATAGTTTATCCTAGTAAAGAAATTCTTGTTGGAATTCTTTTTAGACTACGACATCACGAATGTCTACACACTAGGGAGGAAAAATGTTATAGTATATTCACTTAGTACTAAGTCCATCGATTTTATAGTGCATGAAAATTCAGTCCAGTTTTATTTCATTTATCTATCCCTAGAAGAGGAGGGTATATATATTCTTAAGTGGATGGTGTTAACTCCTTTACATCATGAGTGTGTTTGACAATCCCTACTAAGAGACATAAATTATGAGGTCCTACCTAATCAGATATCCTAATGAGACTCATCCAATTGATAATATGAATTTGGGATTAAGAAAAACATTTTTAGGGGAAAAAAGTTGTTCCATTAATGTTTTCGGAGGAGGGGACGTATTAATTCAAAAATTCACCCCTAGTTGTACATCCTAGTGGAGAAATGATGTACAGATAAATTCAGTGGAAATTATGGGTGTCAGTCATGAGACGATGTGTAGATTAGTCCATCTCTCTATATATCAAATACCATGATGTAAATTCTGAGCATAATATTATGGACAGTGTGTTTAATCCCATTGAGATCCTAAAGTAGAAATGTTATGAACAATAAATGGATTTTTTCACAGGATGTCAATATATAATGATGGGTTATAACTTCTTCTAGGTGATAGTTGATAGACTCTTGAAATTAGAGAACTTCCTTTCTATCACGGTGGAGAATTTGGGTGAGGGTTTGGGGTAGTTATATATAAAATAGATATTTCACCATCATTGGGTACCCATAAATATTGTCTCCAATTGACATGCATGACTTAGATCATGATTGTATAGAGTCCTATATGAGGAAATTGAGAGAAAACTATTGATGAATTCATCCTTTCACCCTCACACTGATGGTTAGAAAAATTTAACTATCTATGTATTAAAAAATATATTGAGATATTTTATGTTTGTCTTCTTCCAAAGCTAGGAGGATCACATTCCCTAGGTGATGTTTATGTGCGACAAACAATACCACTCTACCATCAGCACGGGACATTTTGAGACCCTATATGAGAGGCCGTATAGGTTTTCATTTCTTTATAAATAGATTGGAGAGTAATATATTCGGACCTAGAGTTGTGGTGGTGACCACATATAAAGTCTATGTAATTCATGAAGAAATGTGGGCATCCTAGACCAGACAGAATTGTTATGTAGATCAACAATGTAGGCCCTCCAAGTTCACGTAGGGATAACACATTTTCTTGAGAGTCTTTCCATGTTGAAGAATGTGAAGGTTTGGGTGAAGAGGCAATATATCTCTATGTTTCTTTTGGATGTATAATATCATGGGGAGGGTTTTTGAGGTTACCAATGGCCTCACCCTACATGAATATCTTGAGTGGGAACCCAATGTGTTCCATGTCTTTCACTTTAGGAGACAATGTAATGACCCTACACAAGGAATATACTATTGGGAGATATAGATTGAGGATTAAGACACATTTATAGAGAAACATAGGCGATCAATGAACGAACAAATAAGACTCTTCATGGATGGACCATCCCCATGGTTCTCATCCTTTCTCAGCATGAAAAATGTGCAGAAATGTTCCCAGGAGAGGGAGATCCAAAGTCATGATCAGTATATTATGTTGTTTATCTAGTTTATGCTTATTAAGGACAAAAATATTAATGCATAGAATGATAAAGTGACTTGTTTTTCCTTTGGTATCATTGAAATATTTCTATACATATTTTGAGATATAGTAGATGAGACAATGTGATATTCCGGGCTTCATTGTTCTAGGAATTAATTTTATAAAATTATTATATATGTTTTTTATTGTGCATGCATGATACCTCAAAAAAAATATAAGATTAATGTTAAATGATTGATCTAATCAGAAATATGAGACCATGGTTGGTCTAAAACTTGGTGTTTACCCTAGGCATAACATAAAATGAGTCTTTGTGGGATGTTCGAACCGCTCGCTCATTAGCGGTACATTAAAGGGTATTAATTAATAATGAGATAATTAAATAATTTATTTTAAACCAAAATTATATATTATTAATACATTTCTTGAGATAATCATCCATAATTGTCTCATAATTTTTCAATATTTAGAGATGTTATCCTTTCTACCTCTATAGGGAGATATTAACAGTTGAGAACAAATCATCAAAATTGAGAAGATCCCAATGTAATGAAGGCAAAAAATCAAACAAAATAATTGTGGGACATTTTATTCACCATAGATTGATCCAAAACCAACGTAAGACTCAAAAATTGATTTTTATCCCCTTTTGATTAAATGGTTGAGATGATCCATAACCATTTAGGGATTTTAACCAATTATAGAACTTGAATGTTCCCAGGTATTGAAATATTGATATATTTCATTTTTGTCTGACATCAAATCCATATTCTGTAATTTTGGACATGAATTCTTGGTCAATGTTGTTTAAAAAAATTTAGTGGTTCCTTTATCCATTATTTATATTCGATTTCTTCACCAATTATATACCTTTGTACTGATTCATCCTTGTCGGGAGGTATCTAGGTTGATCAGACCCCCATATATATATATGAATATTGTGGGATGAGGATTCTCAATATTGTTGTCTATGTTTATAGAATCGATCCTGGAATCTATATCGGCATGTGGAATGGTGGTGAATCCCATTTTTTAGACTATAACAATTTTCTGGTGGATATCATTGGAAATCCATGTTTTTGGGATATAACCTTAAATTTAGGAAGTAGATGAAGTCAAAATCAATAACAGATAGATTAGATCGGCCCACAGGAAATAAATCTAGAAAACTTATAAAAAACATGGATATAATCCATGTTCAATGAAGTACAGAAGGTGTGTAGTCACTTTAGCGGTGACAGTAGGGTTTCAAAAACAATTAAGGATTATATGGAACATATACCATTTCTACATAGTGTGTACCCTATCACTGTTGGGAAACCCTATGTGATGGGTCACACAAATAGGAACACATGTTGGATTATACAAGCTTCAATACATGGCACTGACAAGGCGACCAACACATGGCCCTAATCCATGATATCCAGACACGACGTATAGTCCACTTACAAGACATGTACTACTATATGGATATAAAACCTTGTGTCAATATTGTCCAAGCAGTGATTGTGAAGTTGGGCCACACAATGTGTGGAAAACCTCCTATCCTTGTACTCTCTTGGATTCATTGAAGAATCCACCATGATTTATATCACATTCATTTAAACGCAAAATTTTTCCTTTGAGTATCATATTCTAAGTGTTATTCAATTTATAATGTGATAGTTATCTCAATTGTCACATTTTAGATACGATGATAAATTTTCCTAGAATGAAAAATTATACGGTGACCCGGATGATGGAAGTGATCACAAAAGATCATGAGATTTATAAACATGAGTGTAACCCTCTATCTAGGATATGTATTTGTCCTTGATTACTTCTATAGTGGAACCATACATGTGAAAGGGGAATGGGTCCCCGATAAAATCATGAGTGGAACCATCCAACCGGGTTTGGCATAGTTCCTCAACAACTATTAGAGTCGAACCCTCCAGTTGGGATGGGCAGGTGTCATTGACATCTCGAGTCGAACCCTCTTATTGAATCAGGGCTTGGGTCGTCGATGACTATGAGTAGAACCCTTCAAATCAGATGGGAATGGTTCATCGACATTATGAGAGGAACCATCATGTCATACCACAAAATTTTCCCTTACCTAGATTTTATAGCCCCTCTACTGTGTGGATTGATAATTAGATGTGGTTGGATATAGCCTTGAACTCATGAGCTAGATGAATACTTTTCCCACTAAGACGCATTTTTGTGACACCATCTAAAACTATGTGGGTTATTTAGTTATTCCCAAAGAAGATAATATCAAGGAGTGGTGATTGAGTTTCTATGATTTATGTGTTCATTTTATATATGTGGGATGTTGGGAAACATTTTTTGGACTTTTGGAATAATTAGATACTCTTATTATTTGACCGAATTTTGAGATAGATATTCCCTTAGTCTCCCATTTTATCTTCTTTAACTCATTATATATATATATATCCTTTTTCCATATCCACTCCTTATATTTGGACAGTCCCCTTCTAGGAGAGGTGAATATGTGAAGGGTATTCCACATACAATTCATGCCTCTAGTCTCATCATCTCATGAGTCTAAACTCCTTTTATAGGTGGAAAAGGCTCTATGGGTAGTTCATCTACTCACATTGCTTATGTCATTGTGTCTAGATGAAATTAACTTCAAAAAATGTTGTGTTGAGATATAATCTTTCACTGTACTATTTACATCTACCATATTTCTCTTCAATTATATATCTTACTGCTCCATATTCAAAATTTGGGGTGTCTTACTAAATATTATAATACTCACACTTGAATGGGTTTTTCCAGCACATGTCATGTATTGTGCATAAGATAGGATGGTTGAACATTACTATAAAGGAGAATAGGAATACTAGGTTCCTAAACTGCATTTGGTGGTTATATATTGGGATTCTAGATCTGTTCTTTCTCAATTGTTTATTTTATCATGTTCATTTTTAGTTTGGATCACATTTTTGGTCGGGTGTGTATTTTTCCCTATTACTATTCAGTTTAAAATATCGTCTCTTGTTACATTTTAGAGGATCAAGACTGATTTGTTTAATTTACAGTAGTTTTGAATCTTTTATTCATTCGGCTCTTCAATTATTTCATTGAGTTGGTTGTGTGCTTACATACATGTACCTATTCAATTGCCTTCTTGATTTAGTTATTCCATCATCTCTTCTCTACCATCCTAGATATAGAGGTCAAATTGGTATAGTTCTTATTCTAGGATCATCATGGTTCAGTTCATGAAATTTTATGTTTATCATGTATATTCATTAAATTTAAATTTATTACATTCCATTTAATGATTTACTGAATTATGAATCACACTTTGGAGGTGGTAGCCTTCCGTACACATGATTGATGTCATTTAATCCCCTATGAATTGTAATGTAATGTAATATATATATATATATATATATGGTATATTAAATCCTTGTCCATAAATATTTTATATATATCATATATGCACACCTTATCCATCATCATGCCCATCCCAGAATGGTGGAAATGGATGAATAGATGGCATTGGTTCTTGAAGAGGCAGTCCTCTGTACATATGAACTATGATTACTTAACCAATTTTGAGGAATATGTGATGGTTTTAGGATATGAACTTATTAAAAAAATCAATATATATTAATGATAATGATGTTATTATATAATTATTTTTTAATAATAATATTAGGTGATGGATAATGAAATAAAATAAAGATCATCGTTGAAGAACATTACCTCTGGTTCAGCTATCATCTTAAAATGTTCACTAATACCTTAATTGATTGGACTTATGCCAAAAACAACGAATATAGGATGAAGGGAAGGACATTTGGAAGTGGTTTGGGAAATTCGTGGCCAATACAAATATGTTTTATTTTTTGAATAAGATATGTATGTGGTGGCCTTTTATAAGTCGGAGAGAGAACTCATTTGGAATATTTTTAAAAAAAATTATGCTCCCATGTTTTTCTTTTGTGATAAGGGTAAAAAAAGGAAAATTATAGATCCATATAGGTCCCATGGTCCAAATACATATATAAAATCGTTTACATAAAATATTATAGGACATGTATACATTTATCATTTTAGGTTGGCACTTCGTACACCCATTTTTTTTATAGTGGAAATTAAAATTTTCTTTTATCAATATTAGTTTCAATGAATAATTATGATGAACATATTCGAAATTATAAATTATATTGATTATAAATATGGTCTAAATTTATCAAAATATAACAAATATTGTTGTAAAAATATAATTTAATATAAATCGCATATACATGGCTAGAAAGAATGTTTTTAATGATTATTTTTAAGATTTTTGCCACATTTTCAAATGGAAAATAAATTTTAAAATGATTAAAATATCATAAGGTGGATTAATTGGTAAAAATTTGAACTGATTTTAATTTAAAAAAATAACTAAATAAAAAATTAAATTATAAAAAATTAAAATTAAAATGGATTTTTCAATTAAAATTCATTAGTTTTCATAATTCATCATACAAAATTATTTTAAGATAAATAGCAAATATTTAATATATGATAATTTAGGTATCCTAGTTCCAAAAGTGAGGTTATTTTCGGAATTAAAATTTTTAAAAATAGTTCAAATTATATTTAATGTTTTTTCTCAAAGGGAGGTTAATCCATTTTTTTCTAAAAAATATTATTTTTCAAAAAACATATCTTTTTAATTTAAATGATTATTATTTGAATCATAATAAATAAATAAAATTTATTATTTATAATTTTATCAATAAATTTAACACACAAAAATTTAATGGGAATGTTTTAAATATTATGTTGAATAATAAAATTTCAATTATATTTCACTTTTGTTATTCTCAGTATCACGTGTAAGGAAATAGGAATTGAATGTTTCATTTAATGAAATATAAACTCTATTTTGATTATAACATTTGATAAACACAAAATTTATTATTATTAAATCTAGTAATGTAAAATAATTTAATTAAAAATAGATATATCCTAAATTCTAATAGAGTTATGTTTCATTCTAAGAATTCAGTTTAGAGACGCATACGCTATTGAATACAAATTTCATCTTCAAAAATTACAGGTCATTATAAGACATTAATTTTTTTCAATAGTCACAACCCAAAAAATATTTTTGGGTTGTAGAATGTGTAATAAAGAAACAATAATTCATTATGTGAATTCAAAAATAGACATGAAAATTTATACAAAATGAAGAAAAGATTTACCCGATGAAAAATATAAAACAATGGAAACAAGTAGAAAGATCATATGATGATGTAGACGAAGTTTTTTGATTATCATAAATTCAATATTATATTATGGTATGTTTAATGTCTAATTTTTATCTCATCAAAGTGACCTATGTTGAATAAAATCTTGATCATATCTGCAGAAAGAATTTCCATCACAAATATTTTGTGAAATTTTTATAAAAAAAACTCAAAATTTTTTTTATACCTTTATTCAATATTAAAATGACTTATTCGGAATCATTAATTAAATAATATTCTCAATGTTTAATCAATAAAAGATAATTATTTAATGATTTAAGTAATAAAAATAAAAAATATTACCATTTATTGTAATTTAAAATGTTGCACTGAATATATAATAAATTTAACTCGGTTTCATTCTATATGAAATAAGACCATAATATCCTCCAAAATGAGTGTTAGTAAAAAATAAATAATATTAATTTATAAATTAAATAATATATATTATAAAATATACATCATAAGAAAATATCAAAAATAATCCAAAAAAGATTATCATAGACAATATATACAACAAGTTTAAATTTTTATAAAAATATTCTTCTTATATTAAAAAAACATTTAATTTTATTTTAGAAAAATATAAAGAATAAAAATTAAATTAAATTTTAATTAATCATGAAAAAATGAAAATTAAAATAATTATATTTTTCTTAAAAATTAATTAATGGATGAGGTAAGAACCCATAGTGTTAGAAATGTGTTAATACTACTATCAGGCTACCATCACACAGATATACCATCACTAAATCACTATACTATAATCTACCATGAATAACATGATATACTATTATTTAATGATATTCCATTGGAAAAAAATATTGATCCACATGTGTTGAATATACCAACCACATCACTATAAATAATGTTAGTCAATACTATTTTTGGTGCATGGTTATGCTACTACGAACAAGGTTAGGTAGAACTACTTCCACCATTGAACAAGATCCTCAATTATACAACAAATCTATTTCTAAAAAAAATAAGTTCACTACTACTGGAATAAAACTAATATCATTGATAGAAAAAAAAGTATAATAATAGTTAGTTTTACCGCCACTATGATGATATTCTACTAGTTTTTTAGCGGAGCTACAATGAAGGAAATCAAGCGTTTGATTGATTTTTCTATTATGAGAATATAAGTGAGATGAATTAAATGATACGTTATGAAACTTCATTGGATGATTGGTTCTTCATTAGATAAGAATAACTCATCCCTGAAAATTGAATGTATTAGAGTCTTTCTTCAACTCTATTAAAAATATTTAGGAATATAATACATTGAATACTACATGCAAGAAAATATAAATACTTTTGTGATGATGAGAACACATCACCTAAATATATTGGACAATAAATATCATGAACAATTCCATTCGATATTGGATCGATTATTGAAGAAAATTAATATATAAAATATGGTGAAAGGTATCCATAAACAATGCTATAGGTCAATGATTAATTAGTAGATCGATTTAGTTGGCGTCATTTGTTGGATCGGATTATAGATGGAAGGTTTATATATTTTAATATGAAGAAAATGAGTTATAATTCATTGTTATGGGACATTGGGTTTTCATATCATGTTTTATACTGTATTTTATCAAGCTCGTTCTACTGCTGATTCAAGTTAGAAGTGGGGGATCATCACCTACACACACATATTTGACATGTTTTTGTCTCTTGTAAACCTATAATGAATGATTTAATTAAATGATGGTTATTTTGGTGTGAAAATTCTATTATCTCTTATAGGTCAAATGGAACATTTCATTTATATTGTCTAATGTTTAAAAAAGTTCCATGTCTAGAAAATAATTAGAATATTCTTTTGATAACATTTTTTATAACGGTAAAATTTATAAAATATTCAATAATGAATCATTATGAAATAAATAGATACATTTTGGAGATTTTTTTAAAATTTTTTTTTTTACGAAAACAAATTTGTAACTAAAGAGTGATACAGAAGAATATTTTTCTAAGAACGTTTAATAAAATATTTTAAGTACAAAATAGTGGAAATATTGTATTATTACATGATAATATATTGAATTTCTATATAATAATGAAATAAAATGGGTTTACTTTGTATATTATTTAATGATTTCAATTAACTAAAATTCAAGAATCCCAATCTTGATTGGAATGTGATTTTTAAATAAATCCTTACCATGATCATAACGTTTAGTTTAGAACGGACAAATGATTAGATTATTCCCAAAAAATGTAAATACAAATTAAAAAGAGAAAATGATAAATATGATGATAGAAATCATTATATGCTTAATTATATAATATCAATGACGATGTATAAGTAATATAACCCAATTAAAATAAATTTAGCTATGAAAGTCTTTATTAGTTAGTAATTTTTAGTTCAAATTCAATTAAGTGAAATTACTCAAATAGAAACATAAAATAATATAAATTTTCAATAAATCATGATCTGATATTTCTATGGGTTATATAAACAACGTATAATAAAAATTGTGTTCATAACATTAAAATATGCCTTATGAATTAAAATTGAGACAAAATCCCATTACATAACGCTTCATATTTGGAGAACAAGATTTAACCTCAAATAAAGTTGTTTTAAAACATTTTATAAACATAAAACAGATCCATAATAATATTTATAATATAATATATTATCTGTTTATAACATCTTATCACATATTAATTAATTATAATTCATTGTGTTCATTGTTTGGGTATTCATTGCATTATTTTAACAAGCATGTTTTCTCCTTAATTTTCTTATTTGTTTGTATAGTTCATAGTTAATAAATATCATGAATAAAAATCATAAATTAATTATCATCTTATTACAAATATTATACTATTAAAACAAATAATTAATTAAGGTTATGAAAAATGTACTATATTGTTATTATAGAAACAGTATGTCGTACGTACACATGAGTAATATTTATATTTTTCAATTTTCATTATTCAAATGAGTTATGTAATATTTTATTATTTAATAATTATAATAATATCACAAATATTATATTATTTACATAAATATACTTATATATCTCATCAATGTTGTGCGGTGATGATCATAGTGTCACATCGCTTCGTAAAGGCGGAAGTCCACCTTTACATGAATGATGTTATCATTATTCAGTGTAAAAACGATTTATTATATATTATAAATGATAAATATTTCATTAATATCATAATTATATCATTTATATCACACATATTCATTAATATTTTATTTTTTAAATTCTATGTAAAGCATTATTGAGAGACGAATGGCATTGCTTCCGGAGGTGTTAGTGCATTGTAAGCACGTATGATATTATCATATACCCTAGAAATTGGAAACCTAAAATGGAATATATTATAAAATAACTTAATATATATTAATATGTCCCACATATAATATACATATACTTTGTATATACCATCATATCGCATAATGGGAGGTACTAATGAAAAAGGAATTATATCTGTTTGTGTGGCGGTAGTCTGACGCAAACACGAATGAATACTTTGTATCCCATTTTATGTCAGTTGAAGTTGTTTTAGGTCATAGATTTAACATAAGAAATCATAGTATATTTAATATAATGATATTGATATATCATGTCTTTTAATAATAATTAAATTAGTTTGATAAGGAAATAAAATAAAAACTACACGTTGAATAACATTATATCTTCTTTGGGAATTTTCCTTAGGTTAGTAACCAAACCTTACTATGTAGGATTAAAAAAATTATTTTATAGGATAATGGTAAGGATTTTGGTAAGTTATTTTATAGGTTTTTTCATATCCAATATTGTTTCAATGTATTGTTTAGAGATGAGAGTGGGTTACCATTTATATGTGAGGTGAGTTTTTTAATTGTAATTACTAAGATGAATGATCTTTACCCATTATTGTTTATTTTAAAAGAAATCCATAAATGGACCATTATCTATAAAAACGTTACAGTTTCTAAATATCATTATAAATGTTATTTTATAATTTTTTTTGGTTATTTTGATGAATATCAATCTAGTTTATTTAAGTGTAAATCATTATTTCATTAACCACAATAATTTATTTTTACTATTTTCACTATAAATTTTTGGTTTAAATTAATTCTACATTGTTATAAATTATAATTTCTATACTTTAATAACATATTTTACATTTTTATAATAAAATTATTATAATTTTTATATTTTATTTTTATATTAATCCCACATACATGATGATAATGTGAGTTTTCAAAGTGAAAATATTCAAAATTTTACAATTATTTTATATGAAAATTCAATATGAATATGATAAAAATGATAAACTAAATAAATTTAATATAGTTTTAAATAAACATTATTTTAACATTATAATTTTTTTAATTTAATTTTAGTTTTCAATTACAATTCATTATTTTTCTCAATTCATAAAAAATGAAACATTTAAGAAAAATCTCTATAATTTATCCTAAAATAATTTTAATATTAAGATTTTAAAATTGATGTGTATTTCAACAAATAAATTATCATAAATTGGTAAATAAAAATTTACATTATGTGTGAAAAGTATGACTAATTGGTTTTTTAGAAAATTATAGATTTTCAGAAAACATTTTCCTTCTTTTAAATGATTATTATATTATTTGTAGTCAATTTATAATAATAATTTTCATATGTTACTTACTAATATTCATATCATCCAATTTAATGGCTAGTTTGTAATGGTATATTATATTATGGTTCTCTTATACTCAGTTTTTCATGATCTGAGATATAGGAAAGAGATTTAATTTAAATAAATATATTTATGGGGTTATTTATGCTCGATTTAGGTTGTCATATTCACTATTAAATTAAATTTCTTATATATGATTTTCCGCGGTCTATAAAGAATGTGTTTCTAGGGGATTTAATTTCTTCCATTGAATGGAAGTAGTTTAATAGAATATTGTTTAGTATGTACTTCCCTAGTATTATATATATTAAAATGGTAATGTAATTCATTGAGATTAAGAAAAAGGATTATAAATCAATTAGTAAGAATATAAAAAAATTTAAAAAAATTTAATGTTAAGATTATCGTTTAATTAACATCATTTCAATAAAGACTTATCAATTTTCAATTTAAAATGTACCATGTATCCAAATGTATATAGCTATAAGATAATTTTGAAGCTATGGATAAATTTTTTATGTAAACTAATATTATAAATTGAAATTATACCTTCCCACTACTCCAACAGTATTGATAATTAAAGGGTGGTGGAGCCCCATGAAATGTTGAATAAATCATATTGTCGAATAAAATTAAATATATCTACATGTTATAAATTTTGGATGAAATATCAATGGAATTTCTTGAATTGAAATGGAAGGTTAATAAAACATGGAAATTCTAGTCATAATGTTATTTATTGTTAAAAGTAAATGAATATCCTAGTTAATGTATTAAAGGAGAAGGATATTCCCACTAATGAACCACCCAATACTCAAACGATTCAAATAAAAAAATTATGGTAATTACACCAACCAGTTCTTATACCCAATGTATTTTAATAACTATCCAATTCAAAAACCATTAAGATCAATTAAAATTTTAAATATCATTTTATCATGTCCATTTAAGTGAGTTATGAAAATTAAGTGGTTAAGTACAAACATATAATCCAATACAAAACAAATAATTTTTAATTTTATTACAGATATGCCCCTAAATTTAAATCGAAGTATTTTTAAATAGGTATCATAATAAAATCACAATTATTAAAAATTTTGTTTTATGTGAAAAGTCCAATTGTTATGATGGTCACATTAAAATTTTATAGTTACATTATAAGGAATGTTTTTGGGAAAGTGTTTCTTGTAAATATTATAAATCTTTTCGTAGATGTATTTTATGTGATTATATTCTTTTATTATATTTGTTAATATGGTTACCCAATGAATTTTTAAAAGAATTTATGTCACACATCACATTCTAAATTAAACTATTGTCATTTATTAGTGTGATGATATATAAAAACATCAAATAGAACTTACTTTTTTATATTTTGTGTTTAAATCTTATACATGAAAGGTATTTTCTAATAAGGATGGAGAAAAACTCGCGATATAAGATTTACCTATTGTATACGAGTTTATATTTTTAGTTATATAATTATAGGGTATCCTTCATTTGAATCATGAATTTGAGTTTCAATAGAACTTATATGGCATGGAACACTAATTTTTAAGACTCTTTATGTAATTTCCCCAATGGAGTTATAGGAATTTAAGAAGAAACCCAAGAATAATATATAATAGTGATTTATATAAATGTGCCTGTAACCTTAGGATTCCCATACTATTTTTTTATAAATAAATATGGGACAATGCATAATTTCATTGATTATCATGAACATAACAAGATTATTGTAAAAAAAATGTTTCTTGTGCCATGCATCTATGAATTTATTGATCAATTAGAAGGATATCAATACTTTTTCAAGATTTACTTTCCTTTTGAATATCATCAATTGGGTTATAACATTGTGGATATAACTAAGTTAGCCTTCCATGTGATTTATATGAATTATGAATTTATAGTCATTCAATTTATACATACTAATTTTCTTTTTATAATCATATATTTAATGAATATAGTCTATAGAGATTACCTTGATCAATTTGGGGTAGTCTTTATTGTTAATATTATTATATTTTAAAAGGGAAATTAATAATATTTGAATCAATATTTAATTGTTTTGGTATCTGTGATAAAGTATAATTTATTTTTTATGTTCACCATCTGTGAAATTTTCTTCAATAATATTGAATCGTTTTGTAAGGACCCAACCTTAAACCTTAAATAACACTGAATTAAATGAATAATTCACATTGAGGATCTTTTCAGATTTAGAGTTTTAGAGAATTAATACTTAACTATTACATCTCAATGGAATAAAAATTATACACTTCTACATAGTTTACAATTTTTTTACAAAACATGAACTCTTGAAAAAAATAGTCATGTGTAGTTCCATGTTTAAAATAGTAAGACTTTTCCTTGATCCTATACATGACCCTATTCCACATTATGTCCTGTGAAAAACATTTCAAAAACATGGGATAAGCATAAAAATCCCAGTAAGGGATACACAAAGAAGGAAAACTGTTAGTTTTTCAAAAATAAATTAAACCATGAATACATTGACATAAGTAATACTTTTCACCTTTATGAAGTAGTAAATAATCTTCAATGAATAAAAGATCATTACTTACCATTTTTGTAACCAAACTATTACCATAAAACCCATATAAAGAACACATAACCTATAAAGTTAACTTGGGACATAAATATACTTAAATGGAATAACCATAAGTTCTACATCCAAAAAATATCATTAAATGTAATAGCCTTACGGCCGACTTCCATAGCCAATGCATTGGAGATTATAACATAACGAACCGTCCTGGTATTCACGGCACCACCCATCATTTGGTTTATCACACAACCACCCGTCAAATGTCCATGTACCATTATAAAATCATAAAAATGAAAACAAATATAAAGGAAAGAAAA
The DNA here is from genome assembly GCA_963277665.1 of Viscum album. NCBI lineage: Eukaryota > Viridiplantae > Streptophyta > Magnoliopsida > Santalales > Viscaceae > Viscum > Viscum album. Next base: position 1,456,751,251 of record OY728158.1, on the reverse strand, counting down.
AATTTCCACATTTCAATCAAAATATATCACTTAAATATATTGACATAACAAATCCCTTATCAAAACCATTTTCAATACCAAAATACACAAAATAGTATATGGTATTTATTTTCTTCTAAATACATTACAACTTATTAAGGAAGCCAATGATCAAATAATACTCGCGTCGGTAGAAAAGGTCATTGTCACCACATATGTTAAAATAAACATTACTTTTGGTCATTTAGTAAAACTCTATGTAGAAAACTATTCCGTTTGAAGATTCAAGGGTGTTTATATAGCATATAAAAGAAATTCGTGTGTTAAAACAAAATATTCCTCAATGAAGGGAGATTAAGACGAAGTCCCTTAAATAGTGTGCGACATGACTCTATCGTTCTTTAATCTCCTAAATAATAAACTAATGTTAGTTTATACTTTCCAAAAACCTTTTTCTAGTTTATTATTCCTTTTATATCACTTATTATCATGCTACAAACATTATGTAATCATTTAAGTTAATAACGTTCGTTATGTCGATATTTGGTACTTGAGTCAATAATGAACACCTTATATTTACAAGTTGTCCATGTGGTCAATAATCCATTATATCCAGAATGATATTAATTATTTAGATATCATATATATATAATATGTCCAGTATATTCATGTATTCATAATAGTAAATATCATTTGGAGGTAAGAAATGAAATGCACCGTCCTTGGAGACGGTAAGCCTTCATATGCATGAACGCTACTTTCATTTCTATTTCTTATTTTTATGGAATTAAATGATAATTAAACATAGGTATATTTTAATTAAAATATAATATCATATATAATATCATTAACTCCATCCTTTATACATCCCACATAAGTCATTAATGAGTCACATCACTTCGAGGGGGCGGTAGTCCGAACTTCCTCAAATGAGATTATCTTATTTACCCATTATGGAAACCATAAAGGTGTGCTATAAATGGAAAATAAATATGCATAAAGAAAACATAAAAATAATATATATCATATATAAATATAGTTCCACCATAATGGCCTCCATGAGAGGTGGCAGGTTATAATCGAACAATCATCGTTTTGTGAGGTGTTAGTTTTCCATCAACAGAAACATTATGTTCATCATCCATTTGACGGAGTTTTGTGTGTGTGTGTAGTTATAATCCTTCAAATAAAAAAATACTATTATATTGAGGATACTGTTTTTGTTACAAAAGAAAAGAATAAAAAATAGTTTAGGGGTTGGAGAAGTAAAATAAAATAAAACAATTTAAGAGAAACTGTTTCCTTTAATTTGGGTTACTCCCATTGGTGTGAACCAAAGGACTTATTAAAGTGCCTTATGCATAAGGTAAGGCTTCTATGGGGAGGAAAGGGATGTATAGAGATTAATTGGGAAGAGTTTTAATGGGCCAAATAGCTTGAGAGGTGTGAATAATTCGTTAGATGTGGTCTCCTTTTATAAGTGGGAGGAGGGGCTCTTTAAGAATGTGTGAAACTATTATTTTATTATATAATTATATTCAATTTCTAATAGTCCAATAATCATTAAAGATGAAGATAAGAAGACTCATGGTCGAAATAAAATAATCCAATCAGAATTGGACATGTTTGGGATAATATTTTAATCATTTTAATCTTATTTATTTAAATCATTTATTAATTAGGTAAATACTGCATCATTATTGTGTCATGAATAATTTATATTATTTTATGTCTAAAAATTATAAAACAAAATCCATGTTGTAGGAAATATTTTTATATTTCCAATTAATATTTATAGACAAAAATATTCTTTATATAACACCATATAAACATTAATTTACTATAGGATTTTTGATAATGTCCATTTTGTCTTCACATTAAATTAATTAATCTAAAGTGTCATTATCATTCATAAGTGGCTCCATGGGATCCCACAGTCGACCCAAAGATGACCATGGTCGTTAATGACTCAACCAATAAGGTTTAAACTAGTGTTAAGGTAATTTCTAATTATTATAATACTGTTTTTACCTTGAATTAACCTATTTATCTTTAACCGCGGTAAATAAATGTCAAAAGTAACTATTCACCAAAAAAATATTTTCATCTTATTGAACCACATTTTACTTATTTATAACAACCATGTATGTTTAATTTTCAGAATTCAATTCACACAAGTGGTAAAAAAAATTTAGATGAAAAAGTCAATTTTTTTCTAACTACTACTAAGTCGTTTCACTATTCATAAAAAATTATATTTTTCAGAAAAATACCAAAAATTCATCCAAAGATTTATTTGATATTCAAAATTCAAAATGATGTTTATTTTTACAAATTCAAAACATAATTGTGTCATTAATTAATTTTTAAAATTAATTGTAGTTGTTAAAACAAATAGTATCTTTTTAAGAAACATTATTTATCAAAAGATCGACACTTGTTTATGTCCAATTTCAAAGTGAAATTAATTTCAATGAAAAACATTGGATTTAATGGTAAAAATATATTCTAATTACACGTTAAAAAAATTAAAAAAAAAATATAACCGTATAAATAAATCAGATTAAAACATAGTTTTGAATTAAAATACAATATTTTCAATATTCATTAAAATATGAACTTTATCTGAAAAAATCAAAAACATTACACAAAGTAAATATTGATCTCCCTATTCTAAAGAAGGATTCTATAGGGTAAATTAGAATGTATTAAGGTGACCAAAATTATTTTTAAACAGGGTTTTCCATTTAATGGCGTTAAATCGACCTTTTAATATAAATTATGCTTAAAATTAGATTCATTAAAATTTTAAGCATCTAAGTTTTATTGGAAAAATTTAAATACATTTAAAAAACATGTATAATCATATTGTAGTGATTTTTGTTCATTCCCACCAATAAAATGGCTAGCATTTAACTACCATTTAAAATAATAATATTATATTATTAGTCTGTAATGTAAGATTTCAATGAAACCTATTGTCGCGTATTAGGTATGTTATCAAACATAGAAACCACTTTAAGGTAAAATTAATATTTAATTCAAAAATATTAATAAATATGAAAATCTATTATTCTCCATTTACCTATGATGTTACATCCTTACCCCCTTTTGGGAATTCTGTCCTCGTAATTTTACTTATCAAAATAAGTGGGCTGTTTATCCCTCATAGCATTTTCAAATTCCCACATTGCCTCTTCAACCATATGGTTTTTCCAGAAAACCGTTACCTGGTGAATTAACTTATTCCACAACACTTACTCCCTACGGACAAAAGTCTAGACCGGTTATTCTTCATAAGAGAGATTCTCTTCCAACTGAACTACCTCTAGGCTCAAAACATGAGATGGGTCTGACATATACTTTCTCAACATCAAAAAATGAAAAACATTGTGTATGTCAGAAAAAAATGGAGGTAAAGCCACTATGTATGCAACTAATACAAATTTCTATATAATTTCATAAGATCCAATGAAACTCAGACTCAATATTCCCTTCTTAGAAAAACATATCTCAATTTTCCATGGAGATACTTTGTGAAAGAAATGATCACCTACCTCAAAAGAAATGTCCTTCCTCCGGTTATCTTCAAAACTTTTCTATCTTATCCGAGCTATTCTAATGTGATTCTGAATCAACTGATCTTTATCTGCCATCTCTTATACAAATTCAGGTCCCATAAGCTTCCTTTCACCTACACCATCCCTAAAATCTAGAGTTCGACAACACTTTCTATATATTGCCTCAAATAGAGCCATCTGTATACTAGAATGAAAACAGTTATTATAAGAAAATTCAACCAAAGAAAGATGTTCGTCCCAACTTCCCTGATAATCTAGTGAACAAGAACGTATTATATCATCCATGGTCTGTATTGTTCATTCTGACTACCCATCTGTTTGTGGATGAAAATCTGTACTAATATTTAATTCAGTACCCAACGACTTCTAAAGTCCTTTCCAAAAGTTAAAAGTAAACATGTGATCACGATCAGGAACAATGGAGAGGGGAACACCATGAAATATGACTATCTCATTAACATACAACTGAGCAAGTTGATCTAGAGAATATGTTTTTTTTAATAGGAAGGAAATGAGAAAATTTTGACAATTGATCCACAATAACCAAGATTTCATTATTACCTCGAGATGTCTTTGGTTATCCCACAACAAAGTCCATGGATATATTTTCCCATTTCCACTCTGGAACTTGTAAAGGCTGAAGCATCCCTTTTGGTAACTTCTGCTCTGCTTTAACCTTCTTACAAGTCAAACACTTTATAGTAAAATCAAAAATATCTCTTTTCATTCCATCCCATCAGAAATACTCCCTAAGATCTCTATATATCTTAGTTTTACCTGGATGAACTGAAAACAGAGAACTATGAGATTCACATAACAAATCATTCTTAATCTTTTAATCACAAGGTACACATAATCTTTTCTCAAATTTGAAAACAAAATCATTATCAATGTTAAATTCATGCAACTTACCCTTCGGAACCAACGCTACCTTTTCTGCAACTCACTATCTTCTTTCTACCCTTTCTTTATTATGTCTGATAGAGATGATTTCACTAACACCTGATACAAAATATGAGAATTTCCTATACCAAAAACTTCTATGACAAAGTTCATCAAATCAAAAACAAAAGGATCTCGTTCTAAACAGAATATGGTTAATAAAGTATTGCTTTTTCGACTCAATGAATCAGTGACTTTATTTTATTTTCCCGGATGGTATTGGATCGTGAAATAATAATCATTTATTAATTCCAATCATCTCCTCCATCTCATGTTCAATTCATTTAGAGTGAATATATACTTCAAATTTTTTTGATCAGTATATATTTCACACTTCACTCCATACAAACGATGCCTCCATATTTTTAAAGCAAAAACAACAGCAGCTAATTCCAAATAATTTGTAGGGTAATTTAACTCATTGGGTTTCAACTGACGTGAAGCATAAGAAATTACCTGATCATTCTGAAATAGTACACAACCCAGTTATATCAACAAAGCATCACTATAGATAACATACTCACCATTTCTGGATGGAAGTTCCAAAACTGGATCATTCACCAATCTTTTTTTCAGTTCCTGAAAACAATCATCACATTCTTTTGTCCAAATAAACTTAACACATTTTCGAGTTAACTTAGTCATTGGACTACATAATGGTAAAAAATTTTCAACAAACCTCCAATAATAACCTATCAAATGAAGAAAACTATGAATTTCGGTTATATTTCTGGGTATTGGCCATTCTTCAACTACTTTTGTTTTAGCGAGATCAACAGTTATTCCATTTGTTGAAACTATGTAACCAACGAAAGAAATTTATTGTAACAAAAACTCACACTTGCCGAATTTTCCATAAAGTTCCATTTCTTTTAAGGTTTTCAGGTCAAACCATAAATGAATTTCATGTTCCTATTTAATTTTGTAATAAACCAAAATATCATCAATGAACAAAACCACAAACTTATCCAAGAACTCACAGAAAATTCAATTCATAAAATCCATGAATACAATAGGTGCATTGGTTAACCCAAAAGGCATAACTACAAATTTGTAATGGCCATATCTAGTACGAAACGCATTCTTTGGAATGTATACTTCTTTTACTTTCAATTGATGGTACCCCGATCTCAAGTCAATCTTCGAAAAATACTATGCTCTGTGGAGCTGATCAAACAAATCAACTATTTGAGGTAAATGATACTAATTCTTAACAGTGATGTAATTTAATGCTCTATAATCAAAGAAATGTCTCATGGAACAATATTTCTTTTTAACAAACATGATAGAGGCACCACATGGTGATGTTATAGTTCGGATGAAACCTTTATCTAATAACTCCTGTAATTGCTTCTTTACCTCTAAAGGTTCAATTTGATCCATTCAATAAAAGGGTTTTGAAATTGGATTAGCATCAAGAACTAAGTCAACAGTAAATTCAGCATCCCGATCAGGTATAATACCAGGTAAAACAATAGGAAAAACATCTAGGTACTCATTTACCACTAGCACATCATTAATCCCAACACTTTCTTTATTTTCAACAATATGATCAAGGTAACATTCATTTCATTCTTTTACTAGTTTCTCAACTTCCTGGTATGTTATCAAAATCAAGGGTTCATTATTGTACACAAACTGTAAATCAATATGAAATGAAAACTCTTTATCTCTTCAGTCAATCATAGCATGATAAAAAGAAAGTCAATCCATGCCCAAAATAACATCAAACTCTACTAGAGGTAAAACGATAAGGTTTACAGGTAGATTCTTTTTGCACACAATGACATGATTGTTCTTATGTTTTCTTTTTGTCTCAACATTTCTTCCAGGTGTTTTTACCATAAGTTATGTATTCATATGTTGATATAGAATTCCAAATTTACTAGAAAACTTTTCAGAAGTGGAAGAGTGTGTAGAACCTGAATCAAACAACACATTGGTATAATCTGAACAAACAAATAGTTTACATGATACTACTTCGTTTAATGGACCAACATCGGCTGGAGAAGTTTCAAAGGATTTCAAAACCCCTTTATGCTTTTAGTCTGGATGATTTCTCTTAGTTTAGGTCTTCTTTGGACACTCATTTGCATAATTACCCATTTCATTACAATTAAAACATCTTACTGATGGTTTTTCATTGCCTTCTTGATCATCTTCCATAAAGTTACGAGCAATATGACCAGACTTACCACACTGGAATCACTATCCAGACTTCAAAAAACATTCTCCAAGATTATTTTTACCACACATTTCAGAAGTTGGATATTTAGTTTTCTTACCTCTATGCTTCTTTGATGAACTCTTTCCATTTTTCTTCCAACTGGACCTCTTATTCTATTGTTTTTCAATGAACACCTCATCATCGTCGAACTCCATTTACACCATCTCCACACATAGAACAAGTTTTTCATAACTTTTAAACTCATTAGAAGATAATTATATTCAATATCGTGGCTTTAGACTTTAGTAAAATAAATTTATCTTACTATCAAGATCTCAGATGAAATTTTGTGAATACCTTGCCAGCCGAGTGAAAATTGCTTCATAAGCGGCCACTGTGTCATCCTCCTGCCTCAATTCAAGGAATTATTTTTCCATCCTAAGACGAACCACCTTAGGAAAATATTTCTCAAGAAACATACCTTTTAATTATACCCAAACAAGAGCATCAATCTCATCATTATCCCTGATATTTTTCACCATCGAACACCACTGATCAGCTTCACCTTCTAAATGGTAAACAGTGAGACTAACCTTTTGAGGTTCTGGACAACCCATGGCATCAAAAATCTTCCCCAGTTCTTTAATCCACCCTTCAGCTAGAACAGGGTCCGATGATCCTCTGAATGATGGGAGATGTTGCCTTATGAAATGCTCCACTACTGACATGTTTCTATGTGGTTGATCTGGCTGATCTCGTACATGGATACCACCACCATTTATAGCCTGAGTCAATTGTGTCATAATTTAAACAACTTGTTCGGTTCTGATTCTGATTATCTTAGGTTACTGATTTGGAAGGTTTTCTTCCTCAGGGTGTCTTCCCAACATAGTTTCCATGTGTCCTCTGCGAAAAACCATTCTGAACATTGAAATATCTTAGTTGAAGCAACATGGTAATATGTAAATACTTTTTGATTTCAATATTAACCTAAATCAATTTATGGATATTAATTTAACAATACCCTAACTCCTAATGTTATCTTAACCGACCTCTAATACCTTCTATAAGGACCTGGCCTAAAACCATATATAACATTGAATTAAATGAGTAATTTACATTGAGGATCTTTTCAAGTTTAGAGTTTTAGAGAATTACGACATAACTATTACATCTAAAAAGATGACAATGTATGCACTTCTACACAGTTTCAATATTTTTTACAAAACATGAACTCATGAAAAAAAGAGTCATGTCTAGTTCCATGTTTATGATTGTGTTACTTTTTCTTGTTCCCATCCTTGAATGTTATCCAAATTATGTCATGTGAAAAAAATTTCAAAAACATGGGATGAGCATAAAAATCTTAATAAGGGATACACAAAGAAGGAAAACTGATAGTTTTTCAAAAAAACAATTAAACCATGAATACTATAACATAAGTAATACTTTTCACCTTTATGAAGATGTAAATACTCTCCACTGGATATAAGATCATTACTTACCATTTTTTTAACCAAAATAATACAATAAAACCCATATAAAGAACACATAACATATAAAGGTAACTTTGGACATAAATATACTTAAATGGAATAACGATACGGTCTAATTCAACACATATCACTAGATAGAATAACCATACGACTGACTTACATAAAAATTCATTCAATGTAATAACGTAACCACTCGTCCTGGTATTCACGGCACCACCCGTCATTTGGTTTATCACGTAACCACTCATCAAATTTCCAAGTACCAATATAAAATAATAAGAGTAAAAAAAAATATAAAGGAAAGAAAACATTTCCACATTTCAATCCCAATATATCACTTAAATATATTGACATAACAAATACATTATCAAAACCATTTTCAATACCAAAATATATAGAATATTATTTGGTATTTATTTTCTTTTAAAAACATTACGGCTTGTTAAGGTAGCCAAAGATCAAATAATACTAGTGGAGACAGAAAAGGTCGTTGTCACCGCTTATGTTAAAAGAAGCATTCCTTTTTTTTAGTAATACACTTCGTAGAAAAAGATTCCCTTTGAAAAGTAAAGGGTTTTTATACAACGTATAAAAGAAAGTCATGTATGAAAACAAAATATTCCTCAATGAATGGAGATTGAGATGAAGTCCCTTACCTCCTGTCTGACTTGACTCGATCGTTCTTTAATATCATGAATAATAAACTAAAGTTAATATCTACTTGCTTGAAATAATTTTTCATGTTTATTATTCCTTTTATATCACTTATTGAAATTTTATTAACATTATGTAATCATTTAAGTTAATCACGTTCATTTTGTCGATATTTTGTACTTGAGTAAATAATGAACACCTTATATTTATTAGTTGTCCATGTGGTCAATAGTCCATTATATCCAGAATGATATTCATTATTTTGATATCATATATATCTAGTATATACATGTATTTATAATAGTACATATCATTTGGAGGTATGAAATGAAATACACCGTTCATGGGGACGGTAAGTCGTACGTACGTATGGATGCTACTTTCATTTGTATTTCTTATTTTTATGGAAGTGAAGCATAATGATACATAGGTATATTTTAATTATAGTATAATATCATATATAATAACAATAACTTCATCCTTCATACATACCATATAAGGCATTAATGAGTCACATCACTTTGAGGGGGCGGTAGCCCGCATTTCATCAAATGAGATTTTCGTATTTACCCTCTATGGAAACCATAAAGGCATGCTTTGAATGGAAAATACTGAAGCATAAATAAAACATAAACCTAATATATATCATATATAAATACAATGTCATCATAATGGACACCATGAGAGGAGATAGGAGATAATCAAACAATCATTGTTTCGTGAAGTGTTAGTTTTCCATCAACAAAAACATTATGTTCATAATCCATTTGATGGAGGTTTTTGTATGTGTAGTTCGAATACTTATCATAACAACATCATAGTATAATGATGATACTGGTGTTGCTACAAATGATTGGAATAAAAAATAGTTTAGGGGTTAGAGAAGTAAAATAAAAGAAACCAATTTAAGAGAAATTGTTCCCTTTAATTTGGGTAACTCCGTTTGGTTTGAACCGAAGGAATTCTTGAAGTGCCTTATGCCTAAAGTAAGGCTTCTATGGGGAGGAGAGGGATGTAGGGAGATTAATTGGGAATAGTTTTGATGAGACAAATGGCTTGAGAGGTGTGAAGAATTGATTATAAGTGGTCTCCTTTTATAGGGGGGAGGGGCTCTTTAGGAAAGTGTGAACCTATTATTTTATTATATAATTATATTCGGTTTCTAATTGTCCTAAAATCATTAACAATTAAGCTAAGATGACTCATGGTGGAAATAAAATAATCCAATTAGAATTGATTTTTTTTAGATAATATGTTAATCATTATAATCTTATTTATTTAAAGCATTTATTAATGCGGTAAATACTACATCATTATTGTCTCATGAATAATTTAAATTATTTGATGTCTGAAAATTATAAAAAAATACCATGATTTAGTAAATATTTTTATCATTCCTTTAAATATTTATAGAAACAATTGTTCTTTATATAACACCATATAAAAATTAATTTACTATTTTTTTTTGATAATGTCAATTTTGTCTTTACATTAAATTAATTAATCTAAAGTGTCATTATCTTTCATAAGTGGCTCCATGAGGTCCCAAAATAGATTAAAATATGCCCATTGACGTTAATAACTCAACCAATAAGGTTTTTACAAGTGTTAATGTAATTTTGAATTATTATAATATTATTTTTACCTTGAATTAACCTATTTAACTTTAACCACGGTAAATAAAAGTCAAAAGTTACTATTCACCAAAAATTATTTTCAACTTATTGAACAACATATTTATTCGGGATAGCAACCGTGTATGTTGGATTTCCGAAATTCAATTAACAAAAGTGGAAAATATAATTTAAATTAAAAAGTACGTTTTTTTTCAAACTACTACTACGTGGTTTCACTATTCCTCAAAAAAATGATGTTTATCAAAATAAATACCGAAAATTCAGCCTAGGATTTATTTGATATTTCAAATTCAAAAATGATGTTTATTTATCCAAATTAAATACATAACAGTGTAATTAATTAATTTTTAAAATTAATTCCCGTTATTAAAACAAATAACGTGTTTTTAAGGAACAATAACTATCAAATGATCGACACTTGTTTATGTCAAATTTCAAAGTAAAATTAATTCCAATGAACAAATTTGGATTAAATGGTTAAAACATATTCTAATTAAATATTAAAACCAATTAAAAAGATAATCTATCAATATAAATAAATCATATGAAAACATAGTTTTGAATTAAAATACAATATTTTCACTATTCATGAAAAATGAACTTTATCTGAAAAATTCAAAAATTTTACACAAAGTAAATTTTGATGTCCCCATTCTATAGAAGTATTTTATTTGGTAAATTATAAGTTATTAATGTGAACAAAACTATATTTGAAGATGTTTCTCCATTAAAAGACGGTGAATTGACCTTTTAATGTAAATTATGATAAAAATTAGATTAATTCACATTTTAGGCCTCTAACATTTTCTGGACAAATGAAAATACATTTAACAAACATGTATAATCATATTGTAGTTATTTTATTTCATTCCCGCCAATACAACAACTACTAGTTAACTACCATAAAAAATAATAATATTATATTATTAGTGTGCAACGTAAAATTTCAAAGAAACCTGTTCTTTCATATCAGGTAAGCTATCGAACATAGAGAACTATTTAATATAAAATTAATATTTAATTCAAAAAATATTATTAAATATTAAAATATCTTATTCTTAATTTACCTAGGATGTTACACATGTGTCATGTAATATTAGGTGAGGATATATTGGCAGATTCTTCAATGATGGAATATATTTAAAAATATCCAAGAATGAAAATGGTAACTGAAATATTTTTTTATCATAGTATGACGGGATATTGACAATGTTTTTTTTGTAAAATTTATCACTACTATGTAATTCACAAACCAAGATGACGTAAAATTTGGTTATAATCATGTAGACAATTTAATGTATTCTATATTTCAAGGAGATGAAGAGAAGATTGGTCAATAAATAATATCTCACACTACCCTATACTGGAAAAAAGGTTATGATATATAGTGATACATAAGAAAAGGGTTTGGTAGTATACATAGATATAATAATAAAGTGATAGAACATGACACATTAAAATTAAATATACAATATAAAAACATCCCAGATCATGATTTGGAGCATGCAGTATTAAATTTTTCATTAATGATATGGATACACTGTATTTATAGTGAAAAGTGTTACATATATATGGATTATAAAATATATATATATATATTGAAATATAATGGGTTTAATTTATGAAAATGTTTTTTAATTGATTAATTACTTTAGATACATAAAACATTAACACCATGGGAAAGTGAATTGTGGTGAAATTATTTTAGTCTAATGGACCATTCTAGTTTTTCCATGATGTGTATTGAAAGTGATCCAGTATTTATGGATTTATATAATAACAAACATTTAATCTTTATAAAGGGTGGATATCCCATCATACCCATATAAATATTTAACTATCCATCCATGTGAATAATAAATAGTTTTTTATGGAATATATAGAACTACAGAAAGAAATAAAGAGTGGTCCAGAGTTCAACCATGATAGTGATTGAATTATACAGTCATTGAATAGAGTATATTTCTGGTCAATATGGTAATTAAATGACTATATATTATATGAATCTCATAGTATATAGTTATATATATATATATATTTTAAGAACATATATGTATGGAGTTCTATATGAAAACATTTTGTGGGACAACATAAATATGGTTATTTTCATAGTACATATCATGATTCCTAGTGTGATAAAATGTGAAGGATAACTAATATAAGTATAAAGGGATTATAAAATAACATCCCATACATTATTGGAAATGTGAAATCATTACTATATATTGTATAGTCATACTTCCCAAAAATATAACGGGAATAATGTTACTTGGGTTGTATTCGTTCTCATAAAGATTTCAACACACTTAATTAACATTAGTGAATATAGTTTGTCTATGTGATATTGCTACATAATATAATTTGAAAGTGGAGATATTTCATGGTGTGTGAAATTCTATTTTTTATGATCTATACTAAAAGTTTCTATCAATATTCTGGTGATGTCTTCATCAAGATCATGACTAAATGTTGTGTTTTCATATAGCAGTTCATCATCTGATAGATGGTTTGTTAAAGATAGATGTTCACACATAAGAGGATATGTTTAGATATTATTTTCCTAATTTATGAGGTTTTTATGTTCAAAACCATCCTCTAGAAATAATTTCTTAATACAACAACTTTAATTCAAGCATCTTTATGTCTCCATATGAATCCATCAATTGTAGGAAGTGAAAAAATATAATGTGTTGGTTTGAAGTTGGATAATGATGCCTATTAGAACATAATAAATATTTTTTATTATAATAAAACATTAATTCAATTAATTTCCATATATGGGCAGCTAATGGTGAACAAAATTGTTATGATGACAACTATTGGGGAGATCTAGAGTTGTTGGTTTGTGAAAAGTTATTCTTATGATTTTCTCCATGGAACATGTATATGAGATTTTGATTGAATAAAATGAAGATAATTTGATATATTGATACCTTTTAAAATTTGGATCATATTGGTATTGTAGATTATTATATGGAACTTCCGTTTAATCCCTTTCATGATTATTATGTGTTCCATGTATCTCTTCTGAAAAAGTACATATCTGATCCTTGGCATGTACTAAACTCATAGGTCATAACATTAATGGAAGATCTCTCTTTTGAAGAATAACTTGTGTAGATTATGTATCGTAAGACTTTCTACAATTATTCCACTCAACTAGTCAATGTTTTTTTATATATACCATTTACTAGGGGAAGATACATGGAAACCTAGTGATCTAATAAAATAGATATATCCTAAATTTTTTAATCAGAGTGATATTATTTTATTTGATAATTTTTTTTAGGTTTTTATAATTTAGAACTCAGATATCTTATGAAATTGTTCTCAATAAAAAAATTATTTTCTATTATAGTTTTCATTACAGTCAACACCATGTTTAAATATATCATGATCTATAGTTAAAATATTACTACAAAAACATTACCATTATAACATTATCATTAAAATTGACATCATGAATATTCATAAAAACATTATGAGATATATGAATAATATTTTATTTTGATGAAAATATTTTTATTATTTTGTAATAAATAGGTATCAAATTGTATGTAATGTCATTTTATTTCCAATAAATTTGGTCTCTAAAATAATTTTTTTAAGAATTTTTTTAATATAAAAATTAAATGCAAATTTTTCATAAATCTTACTCAAAAAAATTAATATCAGTTTTTTCATCATATTGAAATTAACATAGGGTTATATTTTTTTATATTTCCAAAAGGATAAATTATCATATAAAAATAAAAATTTACTAATTTTTATTCAAAATTGTCTATTATATTCAAGAATTCAAAATGATACATTTTGATTTAAATTGTTATCAAAGATAAATTAGTATATTTATATTATTTGTAATGAAATTAATATATTTTCAATATATTTTATTATCAATTTTTGTATAAAATATTTTTACGCAAAATAATTAATTTTTTTATGGAAAACATATTTTCATCGTGTTTTAAATGTTTAAATTTAAAATTATTTATACCAATATCTGGAAATTAATTTGATAAAAAAATTTGAATATTTTTAATCAAAATTATTACTATAATATAATATATTCAAATAAATGTTTTTATTATGAATAATAATAATAGTACATAATTTACAGATCAATAATATAGGTAAAATTGGTTTAAATAATTGGTTAGCCTTAAAATAAACCTACTAGATTTATTTATCCGACTATATATGTGGTTCTTAATGAAATTTACCCTTAGTAATTTTAATAATTTTTACTATTCATAACTCTGAATTTTGGAACCCTAGTCAGTCATTTGATAAGATATATTCTATTTTATTAGAATTTAAATGTATTTTTTGTATTATTAGATTTAACATAATTTTTGGAAGATTATATTTATAATTGGATTCCAAAATATTTCTAAAACCCATATTTATTTTATTATATTTCCAAAAAAATCTTGGAAATAAATTCATTACACTACTCCATAGTAAAATTATTTATAGTCATAAATGTGAAATTTTATTAAAAATAATTTCTCATGTGTTTTGCATTCTTATATTAAATATTATTACTACGATATAATGTAATGAAATATAATATAAAGATACATAATTTATACTAAATAATTCATATTTGGTTATATGGCCTCCCTTATTTTTGTAAATATAATTCTTCCCAATTATAGTTAAAATGGGTTTAAAGTGTACTATAAACAAGATAAGGCTTTAATTTTTTTCAAAACTAGAAAAAATATGATTTGTGGATATTTTTTAGATCAAATCATATCTTTTATTCAATATTATACCTGGTTCAAAATTACATGGCTAATATATATATATATATATTATAATCATTAAAAAAAATAAATCTTGTTTCCTCTCCCTACCAATAAATGGATACATCATATCCACTATTATTCACGATTGATGAAGCTTGTATCACAAAAAATACCAACAGTAATTCAATATATTATTACTTAATAATTTTTTTTCTTATTTTCTTTCCAAAATATTATTCTCTTATGTCTTAATGTGTAATCCATAATAGGTTTCTCCATAACGATGTAACTCTAAACTGAGGGATTTCAAATTTATTTCATCTTATAACTCCTATAAATCTGTGGTATACATTCTAAAAATATATATTTGATATCTAAACTATTATTTATATTTTTTTATCATGATGAAAACCAATATCCACCTTCACCCCATCCATTATATAATGATAATATCACTTCTATGTATTTGAAGAATATTATCTCCTTGATGTGATGTGATTCATTTTTCATTTATGATTTATATCGATTGTCATAAGAACAAGTTTAATTTATATATCTCACAGAAATTATATAATTATTACTCTTTAATGTTAAATTATAATTTAACTTTCTTTCCTTCTATTCTTCAAAATTTGAAGACACTAATCTTCTTTACGTATGACCTACCATCTCCATGAACATTATAAATAATTTTTCTATCTCTATCTTCTTTGTATTTCTATATATATTTATTGAACATATAGTATATTTAATCATTAATAACATTATACATATTATGGGTCTAATATCAATGTATAATGGTCGACACTTATTCATGGAAACCAAAGCTATTATAACCATGAATAGTGATTTTAATGAAGAATTTTTTAACACAATTGATAAAATGTTATAAGAAATTTAAATACGGTATGATATATATAATTTTCTTTATTTAATATATGTGTAATAAATATATACTTATTATATTTTGTGTTCAAACATATACGGAGAAATGTTGTATTTGGTGTAACAAATTTAAATCTTTACAAAATTATATTCGACATTTCTTGTACAAGAATTTTCATTAAGGAAATTATATGATTCCAGTATGGTAAATCCATTTAATTTTTGTTATCCATTTTTTATTTATACAAAATATATGTGTTCATTTCAATATCATTTCTTTTTTTATAAAACTGACTGAAGAAACTTTTTTATTAAAAATTTACAATGTATTATGATTTAGTTCGGAATATTTTCTTTCAATATCAATGTTTTCCATAAAATTCTATAATAAATTTATTTGAATATTCAATTCCATTTTTAATTTTATTACTTTTAATAAAAAATAAGGTGAATATTGTTTTATTTCTTTATATGAGGTACATTTAATATTATTATTGAGAATGATAAAGGAATATTTGGGTTGACATATGAGATATGAACATAATTTCTCACTACTATAACTCCTCAATGATACTTTGTTATACTTAATGATAAATTATTTGTTAATATTGTAGAAATATTAGGATAGCAAACAAAAGATTTCAAAATTAAAATCTTATTTTCATAAATAAATATTCTAGTGATTTTTAATGAAATTTTTATCTATGAAATCATAATTTGATGATAATTATGATTTTCTAGGAATATAATCTAGTGATTCCAACATTATTACTTCTCTAGGTAGTTTATGATTATTATGGGGAGACTTTTATATAACATATTTCTAACAATAGATAATTTTATGTTGATATGATAGTTTTTATGAAATTGTAACAGACATTTGTTTGTTTTCATTATGTAATGGTTGGGACCAGAATTATAGTTCCCTCTAATACATTGGGTAATGTTTTATGTCAATTGATATAATAATAGTAAACAAGATTTTTTTGGATCATGGTCCCCAAAGACTTGATGATTTTGTAGTTATCCCTAACAAGTAAAATTGTATTTATACCACTGGTAGTGAAACATTTTTATGGATTCTTTAGAATCTTATCTAATGGTCCATGATCATTTTATAATTTTTTCACAATTTGTATTCATGTATATTAAAATGATAATTTTTTCCATGAAGATGAAATTATGATCCATAACATACCAGTTTTTAAATGTGTATTTTATTTTCTTATTCTCATACCCTTATGATTATTTATGTTTTCTTATGATCATCAATTTATATCTACCATATTTTCCCTTATAAGGATTTGGATATCATTTTTTTATGTTTCGTTTCCCTGGGCTGTGATGTAATGTATTAAGGGGTATGCCAAAATGGGAACTAAGTGAGATAACCTTTATGATAGATGATGGAAAATATAAGTAAATAACTTTTTATTTTATCTCATCTCCAAATACATTAATCATTTATGGTTCATGAATGGGTTAAAATATTTAGTACTGAATATTCATTTATCCTGATATTATATCTATGTATTAAATATATATTATTCAATATAGTTCATAACAGATAGGGGTTATATAATATTTAGATATTAGGATGAGAAAAAACTAGTAAGAACCCTGAGGATATATCTAACAAGAAAAATACATCATAATTGTTTATTAATAAGTATATTATTTGGGATTCATAGTTATATTTTCTTAACTAAATATTACAAGTGAATATATTATTGGAACTGATTGATATAGTGTTAATTATGATAGGGAAGTGTGGGTCATGTATATCTCGACCATCATTCAAGTCATTGGTGAATATTCCCCTACTATACAGCTAATTTGAAACTTATATGGGATATTCTAATGTGATATCACATTTTCATTACAATACATTATTATTATTTTAATATATTATGAACCTAAATGACCTACGGTTTCATAGAAAAAAAAAAGAAATGTATCATGATTTAGATAAAAATGAAATTATTATTCTGTGTTATTTGGATATCAAATTTTGTTATTTTTTCTCCTAATATGTTTTTTTTGTTTGTAGTCACTGGATAAAATTCCAAATAATGAGATTAATGATGAATGTGAAGGGAAAAAAATTCCTCCAAATCAACCAAATGTTATAGTATCTTGAATAAATAATCTTATTTCCATGACTAGGAAAATTTCGTAAAATAGTAATCCATTAGAGCTTCAAAACAATCAAAAAATCAAATAATGTACTATTGAATAATTCATGATGAAATCTTTGTCCAATTTTGTGGGATACTTGATCTATTTTGGGATGAGCAATAGAGAAACACTAATGAGGAAATAATCATGGTTCCCTAGTTCTAAAAAGTTGAAATAGCTTTCCTCTATATTTATCTAATAAAAGATAAGTAAAATCATTATAGGAATACAATTATAAATATAATGTGATAGTATGATATGTAATTCCATTAATGAGATGATATTAAGAAGAAATATTTCAATAATTATATTCCAAAAATTCAATATAATACATTTATGATAAATTCCTTGATCTTAGGTTGAAGGAGGTTGAATCCATTAGAACCTATGATGATATGTTTGCAATAAATTCAATATATGAAATTAGTTTAATCATTATACCTGATATATAAATAGTTTTATTATTTTGAGACCAAAAAAATCTTTAAAACGAAGTACCTTTAATATTCATTAGAAGCTACTACATTATTATATTATGTACACTCAATATAGAAAAAGAAATTTGAGATTCCCACCATTACTATGATTTTAGATAAGAAAAAAGTAGATGTAGTATCATAGAATCATTAATAAATAAAATGGTGGAATGAAATTAAATACACAATTTACTATAAACTAGGGACATGAATATATAATGAAATTCATGAATGTAATTGGTATGTTCTTTAAATGTGTAGATTTTTTTCATAATGTCCTTGATTGTGGAATGGTAAATATTATGCTGGTTAATATAACAGAGGAACTGAATAATATTTTAGTATGCCACCCACAATCTAATGTTTCAATTGTAATGAGTATCAGCATTACAGTAACCAGTAAATGAATCTAAATTTTTAATATTTTGAATATAATCTTATAACCCATATATGAAATAAAAAATGGAAATTTCATGCGACCATGAGTTTGTATGTTAGTTTGGAGAATGACGTGGTGAATGATCCATAAATCATCCAATCTGGATAATTAGACATATTATTTCTTTATTTTTCTACCCACAATTTTATATATAATGAGTTTTCTATTTTTATTGGAATATCATCTCAATGATTTGATGTTGGTCATGTGGCAGTACCTATTATTATTATTATTATGGTTTCAGGTCACATATATAGTTCCTCTCTAATAGATGTTTTTAGAAATGATAATATAAAAAATATGTGATTATTTATTTAGTTGATTTTGAAATGATTCTTAAAATTTATTGGATATATTTATATGGTGCCCATATCAATTTTCAGGTAAGGGAAGTCACGTTGCGTATTTGGTGTGAAAATATGATCTTTTTGCACTATAAGAATTAATACGAAAACTAAATATAAATTACATTTTTCCTATGTATCTTAATTTTTATCCATGATCTATATCAATATCATGTGATAGGGGAGAAACTAAACCTTGAGGATATTATTATTTTACACAACTTTGTTGATTTTATTCAAGAATAGTATCACAGTCCACCTAAAAATCATAAAGGTTACTTTTCAAATGACGGTATACCTAGAACACCTTTTCTTCTAGCTATGAAAAAAATTGATCAGTGAAACTCTGCATTGATTTAAAAAGAATATAAAAAGACCGATGTTATGAACATGTATCATATATTTCATATCAAGTATTTTTTGATCAATTATAAAGTGGGAAATACTTTTCCAAAATTTACCATTATTATCGATGACATAAATTGATAGTTACTAAATATGATATACCCAAATTCAGCCTTCTATTAGATTTATAGAATTATGAATTTATAGCAATTCCATTTGTACATACTCATTCTCCATTTACCTTGAATGATATAATGATTGTATTATTTATAGATTATATTGATTTATTTTTTATAATATTTATAGATTATATTCTTATATATAGGAATAGAAAGAAAATCATGATGTTAAAATGATAATTGAGTAAATGAAACAAATGAATGAGAAGTTGTATTAAAAAAATTTCATGTGTGAATTTTGGATAAAAAAATATTCGTTCCTCATACATCTAATATCATGTTAGGGAATCCCATGGGATCCATCAAATATCGAACTTATTGTCAAATGTCCTCGAAAAACCATTGTTACCAAAATTAGTATATTTTTTAGGTTGTTAGAATATTACTGATAGATTATGAAATATTTTTCACAAATATATAATTTTTTCCCCATGTTGAAAATGCCAAGGGTTATGTTATTCTGAATAAATGAACCAAAAAAAGTTTTAATGAACTGCTGTGAGGATTGGATAGTTTAAATTTACTCACACAACCCAATATGGGATAATTATTTCTAATATATAGCGATGTATCAATGAATGGATTGGGACGGTTCTTTCTAAATAATGACATTGTGGAATAATATTCAATACACCAATTGGAGGTACCTAAAAATATTTCCAACACATTATTCAGATTTATCTATGGTAATAATTATTTTAATGATATGGTGTCATCAAATATATAGTAAAAGGTGTGACATATAAATGGATCTTTAATTTTTCATATAAATATTAACATATATAGAGTTTAATATGATCCATATAGGATGGACGTAATTGATTAAATATTATTATAGCTTTATAAAATACCAACAAGGGTTGGTGAATTAGGTGGATGATGCTATAATACATGACGACCACTCACATTTTTTTATGATGACTATTGAATAAGATCCAACAATTATATATTTATAGAATATAGAACCTAAAGCCCTTAGGAAATGTGAATATCCAATATATCATATAATAATTTTGTACAATCTATGTAAAGAATAGAGAGGCATAGAGGGAAGTTGAAGATTTATAAAAGATTGTAAGGTGCTTTCCTGAATTCAACAAACATAATGATGGAATGATATGGTTTAGGATCTGATTATGTACCCCATCAATACTATAGATAAAGAATTATTTTTTGATAAATCACATAGTTTGACATTACTTATAAATCCTTGTTGACAATCTCTGTCATCTCATGGATGAAAATATATTAATGGAATAATACTTAAGTAGAAAAGAATAATATTAGTGAAGATTGAAAAAGGATATACATTTCCATTAATCCAATTGACACACATCCCACCAGAACAGTGTTGGAACACTAAGATGACCTACGCATCTAGTAGCACTATATAATCCCATTTGGATGGCTCACCCAGTGCCGCTGTGCATTTCACATATGCACATTCTTTTTCATGTCAGTCATAAAAAAATATCATATTGAAAACCATAATAATCTATCCAATTTATACATTCTCCCATATTTTTATATAAATATTGACCTATGGAAACTCATTTTGATTACATGAAATCCTGAACAAACCAGAATTCTCGGATAACCCTATTCTTTCAATCTGGTCCTTAGAATTCTTTTAGGACGCACTCCAAAACTCCTGAGAAGATAGAATTAATGGGTATAGTTTAATAAAACTCTATAAAATGTATGAAATATAATATACCAACATGAATAACAATTTCCCCATAATTGATAGGCATTATCCCAAAGGCACCTTCCCAAACTCAGGGCTTGTGTGAGATCCTTCCGAGAACACATGAATCACATATTGTCCACTAAGGTCCACCCTACAAAATACCTCCATGATACTCCCATATTTCTACTATATGACCCATTCCCCAAGACCTATTTTATGATTGTATTATTAGGGATACCTTTTTTTGGATCTCTTACCAATGGGTGACCATATTGAATCCTCCAATGAATCCTAAAAACATATAAGACCATGGTAAGAGGCCCATAAGAATTTCTCCAATCGAGATATTCATTCTTTCAGTTAAGGGTGTCTCACAGCTGTCCTACCAGATGGGTAGCCTCCATGGGCTTCATTTGAATATGCATCCCTTGGGTCATGGGGACCCTAACCATTGGAAAAATTCAAAGATTTTAGGGTCTTAAAACCATTTTATGACCATGTTCTTACCTTTTTTTATCTATTACCAATTCCCTCAGCTTTTTATTGGGGAAGGAGAGAATCATGCTTTCAATTCTGTTTGAGGTGTTGAGTTTTATTCTCCTCTCTTCTTTAAGAACCAGTCAGTATGGAATACAACCTGATGTGATCCCCTAATCTATCCAGTAGGGCCACTATTTCCCGATTCCCTCATGATTCACCATACACTTGGTATATATCTATATGGACAGTCATATGTGAAAATCTAGCATATAATGATGAGAATAAATGACATTCTAAAGAACTTTCTTCTTCTCCCCAAGACCTAACCTCTTCCTCTCGTAGAAAAATGATCATGTGGTTTTCCCAATCTTCAAATTCCTTTTTCTTCTCATATATATGAATAACACACATGGTATTAGTGGTTATCTAAGATCATAGTAGACATATGATCTCATGAATGTCTTGGAAGATATTCTATTTCAGGATCATCCCCTTGACATTCTTCAAAGGTCTTACAAAGGCATGGGTCCTTAAACACTTGTTTCCAAACCCCAATTAAATCTACATTTACAGTGTAATAAACAACACTATCCACTTTAGGTGTCTCATTAAATGTGATATAAACCATGATAGGGCCACCATAGGCATGGTCTTTTACAACCTAACTAGAATATATTTTATTCCCTTCTAAATGGGATTCATAGGAAGCCTCCTTGATGTCCAAACACAAAACCCCAAATAAAACCAAATTCTATATGGGCCAAATTTTTAGTAGAGTCATGTCTATCATGGGATCCCATATACATTATAGGTTAATTTTAATAACTAAGCTTTAGGCACACACCAATCATTTTATAGGAACCTCCACCTAGGAGTCCTTCATGACGTTAAATTGCTCAGTTTGGTCTTAACTACATGACTACAAATGATTTCTTGTGTCATGTTGAGTGCGACCAAACTATATAAGAAATAGTCCCTTTAATGTGGATATATAAGAATACCATATCATGGGTATGATATTGGCATCCAAACCTTTCATGTCTACCTGGATAATGAAAAACACATGAGAACTCCACTTCATAGATTAAAACAATAATTATAAAAACAAAAGACATAAAATATCTTATATATTCATAGCGGGGTTCCATTAACAGATAACCTAAAATAAATATTGATTTATCATCAAACAGGAACCTCAAATAGAAAAATACGATTATATGATTAATGCCTACTTATAAATTATTATTATTATAGGGGTGACTTACTTAATACTAGAAATTTAAAAAAGGATTTAAAAAATATAGGATAAATTTATAAGAGAGTCTTGGAGTATGCAATAACCCCCCCCCCCACCAAATTGTGTGATGATAATGACTAATAATCCACTATACTAATGTGAGTACCTATGTTTTGTTTAGAAATTTATCAAAAACCATCGACCATTGTAATGTAGGATAATGATCTCAGTTGAGGGATCCATTGGATGTTTCTAGTTCCATAAATAACACCTAAGGTGTGATTAAAAAATATTGTCATTCCTAAATTGAATAAGTTTGTAAAATTAAAACCTTCTACAGTAAACTACTAAGGGGAACTAGGAATTTATTCATCTTAAACAAAATATGATGAACCATATGATAATTTTAAACCATCATGATGGATTCACCCATCTGTCTGACCCCTTTCTCCCACAAGAAGAGAATAGGGATTCAAAGACAATCAATTTCATGTGTGTTAATTTATTGAGAGGAATATTTGATGTATTTTTCATCTATTTTGTCACATGTATCTTATTCACTTTCAAAAATATATAACTTCAATCTAAATGATGTCATGACATCATGCACAGATGTATTCTTATCTACCATTCATACTGGGTCCTCATCCAAGTAGAGGACACCATCAACAACCTAGTGTCTTAGAAACATGGATTCAAATGCACCGGTCCATGAGTACATCATTAATGGTATAAACATGAACATAGAATTATCCCAGAAGGAACTCCCACTCTTAAATCCCTTCGATTTTTTCCACTTATAAAAAACATGTGGTCTATAAACTGATGACACCAATCTTTGTATCCAACTGGTTTTAGAGAATATCCGCAGAACACAGCAATATGAACATATCATTTCATAGATAGGAAAATCAAGAGGCCAAAAATGACCTCATGTATTAAAACATTAGTACTTTCAAATGGATCCAACATATATTCAAAAAATTCAATGTCATTGGGAAGTTAACCCTTGACATAATGTTGATGTTGTCCAAGGGGGTCTAACCCATGTAATATAAATTGATACATGAATGATTTCCTATATATTTCATAAATATGTTAATAGTTAGTCTGGATATACCTTTTTACCATCTAAATGATCCCATAAGTAATATTTTGGGAAAAATAGGAAGAATGGGTAAACACATTCCCACACCTTCCAGGCCTACTAGTGGTCTCATCAAGCTGGATATAAAGAATCATGTAGGTCAAATTTTGTGGAACACCATGATCAAGAAAAAACACATACACAAACTAATACGTCCTACCAATAATCTCATTTGTATGAATACAATGAACTACCCCAAGAAAATTTTGTGGCAAACTATTTTTAGGCACACACACCTTCGTTTATTAATAAATCCTTCTTGTAGTCTCGTATGGCTACAGGTAGTGAAGTTATCTTGAATAAACCAGTGACGATGGTGGGGAAGATCAAAATATATACCACCACACGATAGTACATTCAATATCAACTAGAATTTAATTGTGTACATGAGTGGGAATAAACACCTCCTCAATCTATAGAAGGGGCATATATCATCATTCTATTTTCTATTGTTGCAACAAATATCAGGATAATGATTAAAGGGAAATGGAAAATTATTTTCCGAATCCACGAAATGTATCCATATTTTATCTTTAAAACAATATAATAACAGAAGGCCCAAAACTGTATCTCAAAAATTAGGTTGAGGGATAACTATGACACTCCAGAGCAGACACACACCACTACTCTCATCTAGGATAATCACGTGGAATACTTCCCTTTGATATATGGACAAATGGATCTAGTCTATAACACAATTACAAATGATGGTAATCGGACTATTCCAATGGCCACTATGATGTAGAGAAAAACATCCAAAATTTTATAATATTATTATACAACATGAATAGAAACATATAATTTATTAAAACACGATTCCAAACACGAAAACCACTTTCATCGATAAGTGGACCCTATTTATTTCAAGATAGAATTAAAATAAATCCTCAGTAAAGTGGACTTGAAACTAAAGAGATGATCTAATATCGCTCAGTACATAATGATATATATCTTGAATCCATTGAACATTTATTAGTGGATTCTCAAGATCATACTCTCATTTTACCAAATTATGGGGACAATATTGGTAATTCTAAATGTCCTCCAAAAATGATTCACCATGAAGGATTTCTTCACGTTATTAATTTGACTGATCATGAGATACCATGTACTAAAAATAGTCATTAAAGACATACACATGGCTAGAATATCATATTGAAAAAATGCTTTCTCATTTCTCATCCTCCATGAATGTCCTCCATATGGTATATAATAGCATAATTATCCGTGTCGTGGAACATCAATCCAAAATAGTGGTCATCTTCATAAAGTAATTCAATGTGAATTTTTTCTTCATAGTAATTTTTTAAGCACATTGGAAGTCCTTGAGAGGGTAAGGGTGAATTAGGGTGTCGACCCTTTTCTTTTAAATCTATGTATCATGTTTCCACATTGGTAGGAACATGTTAAACCAATCTAATAGACACGTGTCGGAAACTAACAGTCAAGTGAAATGTGAAAACACTACAATTTTACATTGTATAATCCTATGGCAGATTCCATTGAGCATACATCGATATTGTGATGTTTGTACCAAAATCAACTTATCATCACTATATGTGTAATAATAATGTTAAAAAAACAGTCACTCTATGCAAAGATCAATGACTGTAAATGATTGTAGGGATAACACATGTAATTAATCAGAACACATTATTTGATTCCCATAGCTACCTTCATTTCAGGATGTCTCACTACATTTAATGGCTTGAAGGTATATTCAGTATATTTGAAATTAGGCCTTTGTATCTGATTATCAAGAGACTATACTATCAATGTATCCTTGAATTTTTTAGTTGAAATCACATATCTAACAAAATAGTTAATTAAAAGATTCTATTATCTCCTCTCATGACTAGGTGTATAACACCTATTCTTTTAAAAATATTTTTGGACAGCAGAAAAATATTTCTTTTGTGAAACCTATACCCTTCACGCAACTACAACATATGATTTAGTTGGTTTTGATAGAAAAAAGGTTCATTCCTTATGATATATTTGATCTGTGTAGGCCATCTTCATGTAACTCATTCTTTTGGTAGATATACCAAATTTTCATAGGGATTTTTTTTTAGTTGTGTAGGTATATTCCTTTATTTATAGATATTTTCATCCCAAAATTCATGTTCCTTGTGAAATACCCTCCATACTTGTTAGCATTATTTTGATTCTATATTTGGAAAGTGATTTATTTTATCACAAATTCATATTTTTCATGTAGCTCATTTATTTTCTATATTTTGATGGGTCAAACATGAAACTACCCTTGAACATATCTCAATTTTGAAATCTCATTTGGCACGTATGTTTTTTCTACACCTTATTCATTCAAATTAAACATCTTGTCACAAAATCCATCATTCTTGAAAAAATAAATCTTTCACATAGTTATTTATTTATTTAAAATTTAATGTGATGGCCTTGAAATATATCTTATTGATAACATTACAATTCCCAATAATCATTTTTCACAATATCCTCTAAAAACACTACTCAACATTATCTAATTTTAGAGCCAAAATCTAGAAAACACTAGGAAATAAGGACACCTACTACAATGTAGTCATATTTAACTATAATATTAAATACCATGATGACACCCTAATGAACGTAGTATCGATTGATAATAAAAATAAACTAGAAATAGTTTCTAGCAATGAAGATCCTTTGATTGAAAAATGCTTCACTTCAATAAGAGGGATATCCTCTTGTGTGTTAATAACAATAAATCCCTCTATTAGTGAAACAGTTGGGGGAAAAAGGATGGTCATTTATATTTCCATGTCACTATAATGTTAAATTATTTATCAGTAGTTGGAAAACCCTAGGTGACATTCACTCTCTGATCCACATGTGGATATCTTTTGATATAGAATTATAGAGGATATCCACACCAATCTTGATGTTTCTGGTAAAATAAAAGAAGGAACACATAAAATTTATCAAGATCAAGATGATGATCCAACAAAAATTATGAAGAGGATTTATTGATTATGGGTCAATTGTAGGCTAAGGATGATATACAAGTTATATTTTTTCCATTATCCACTCATGGGGTTACAATACAGCAGGTATTGTTGAATATTGTGTACATGACATCCACCTCAATAAATGGAACACTCTTCATCACATGAGATCATATTTATTACCTTAATACGAATATATCAACCATATTGGGTATATAAAAGGGGTATAATAACAAATTTACCTAGAGGATCTCCTTACAGCATAACATATAATGTTTGGGAAATAGAAATGATTCGTTCATAAAGCATGTCTCAATGAGTTAAAATAATTTCATTGTCTTTTCATAGATTACCCACCAATTATAAATACAAGGGGATCTAATGACCATAGTTTTTTTTCATTTTACCTTTATCAAAATTTGGAATATTCCACCAATTATGAATGTATGTAGTTTCCATCCTTAGGATCACTTCCAAGAAACCGAATCTATTCACAACATATTTTATGTTAAAAAAATAGGCCTAAACCAACTCCCTTTTACAATGTTCCAAAAGTGTTGAAAATCTTGAAATAATTTTTTCATAAGAAATCTAAAAATAGAGATCCATAGTTGATCTGTAGTGAGGTAAATCCCAATATAGAGAAAATGTTGCAAATAGGGCAAATTTATTTAGAATAGATATGCTCAATATTAAACCATATGATGCATCCTGTCCCTAATAACATAAAACACCTTAAAATATAGAATTTATTTACAGAAGTATCAACTACATAAATCCATGAGCCACCCAAGGCCGTAGGATTGGGGATGTTTCTAACACAACCACTATGGATTAGAAACTAAGATTTAAGGGTTTTTGTAATAGATTGGGAAAAGTCCCATCTCACAATGTGGATATATTTTTCACCTAAATGGTCTAATCATTATGGGAATTCAATTTTCTCCCTATTATTGTGAATGTTGCAAAAAACATCCTCTCAAATTTTCCAATCCCATGATCGGGTAACCTTATTTTGAACATGCAAGAAAAAAAAATTCTATAAACTCCATTCGGATTATGATACATCATACAACTCTAAGATAACAAATATAGGATAAGACAAGGCCTCATGGTTTGTGTAGAAGCAAATTCCTCTTGAGATACTTTTAATGTAGCTACAATGCATTATGCATCTATAAATGTTAGTAACACTACTCGAGTGGACCATATAGATAACATGGACAATATAAATGAGAATAAAGATGAAATTTGTATTCATTATTTAGTATAAACTAAAACAATTGATGTACGTGTACTTACATGGAACCAATGTTTTTCTTTGAATTTGGGAATTCTCTCTATAACTCCATTATTTCCTTATCAAAGAGAATCCAACAAAAAAATGGAAAAGGTAAGGATGCCCCAAACATACCTCTTGAAGAATTCTAACCCCTTACACTAGTATAATGACATTATCAGAAAGAGGAAGATGTGATGTATTTTAAAATTCTCAATTCATAAATATTATGAGGAAACATTCACCTAGGATATGTTCAACAAATTGTGCCTCAACTTGCACTTTAAACTATATTACATCAACAAAGTGGGTTTTTCTCAGCAACTTTGATAGAGCTATGGACTCCTTTACACATAGGGTACCAATAACCAATATAAATGGATCACATGCTAGAATATCTCGTGTTCCCTCCATTTGATACACATCCAAAATAGGTTCAGGTACATATTTACAATCATTCCTCTATAAGTTACCTATATAAGATACTATCAAGGGTGCCATAATTACCTCTACTTACTAATTCCACTATTCAAGATCCTACACACCCAAACCTTAATCAAGGGATTTTCAATAATATTTTGTCACCAATGGAACAATTATAATCAATGGAATAACAACATGTGATTTTATAGTTGTCAAATAATCATGTACTCAAATACTTTTTTTGGCTCTTCCCACTCAAAATATTTTGATCCCTATGTTTTGAATTTTTAATGGATATGGGGACCTAGTATAGAATTTTAAAATTTTTATTCCATATTATGATCCCATAATGGGGACCCATAAACAAAATGATGTAGTGAAACTAATATTATTCATTCAAACATTGTAGGGTCTAACCTCTGTATGGTAATCTTGTTTTTCAGCATAGTCTATTAAAATACCAAAAGATCACTGTCATAGGTTTCACTAAAAATTCATATCTACACTATCGATGACAATAATCCTCAACCTCTCAAAATAAAGAAAATTAGGATTATCATGGGGTATTATATATTATTTCTTGATGTATGTTTTTACATACTCTATAATAAAACAACTTCCCCATGAAGGATTGTAGTCTATCAATGTATAGAATCTTCACAGTGAGTTTCACAAAAAAAATATTCCCAATGAAATATAAAGGATGGTTTCATGATCATTCTATAATTTCTCAAAAATTGGAAAACACCATCACATGAGCCAATTATAAGTCCAAATTAATTTCATCAGATCAAGTAAAGAAAATTGGAAAGGAAGTTTCTTCCACCATTATGCTTGAGCCGGGTCAAACAACTATTCTAGATCTGAATCCCAAAATATATCAGTCAGTCCCCACATCCATGAATTAGTTAAAATTTCCACATACTAAGAAAAACCAAATGGATAATTGTTGAAACTATTTTAATGAGATAAATAATAATATTTATTCTATTCTAAATAATGATGTCCCTTGATTCTTCAAATTGGATTTGGAGAAAAACTTAATCATGTTTCCAAATCCAAAAAAGCCCCACGACAAAGGTGATAACAATGTCTCTAAATATTATCCCTTCCATTAATGATTTCGACCCACCATTCAGGAATACTTTTTTTTAAATTAATCATATAAATTATGGGTGAATTTGGAAAGTAAATCTAGGAAACCCACCTATACAATTATCATGATTTTTACCAAAAATATTGTGAAGAATAATTAAGCGAAGGAAATTAACAGAAAGGGTATGAACATTTTTGGTGAATTTATTTCTAAATAATATTAAACTACACTAATTTTATCCTCTAATAATTGTTTAAATAGATAACAATGCTACCATTCACTTGTGATATGGCACAATCAACTCCATCGGCGCCTAAGTCATCTGAATTCCAGTCTTCCATGAAATGAATTTGCCTGAAAATAAGAAAAAATAAACATGAATAAAATCATATAAAAATAAATATTATTACTCTGAATATCATGGTAATTATACCCACATTACAAGAATCACAGGAACCAACTAATCAAATTCTATTATAAGGGTCGCATACTAGATGGAGTCCTCATTAGATGAGGAATTGACATTAGTTCCGTTAACATTATTTAATTAAGGTATACATTATTTTATGATGAATATGAATATGAAATATAATTTCCTTCTCAAATTTTTCAAATTAGGGAATGAATCATTCAGAGCTAAGGATACTGGGGAAGACGTAGTGGTTCCAGATTCCTTTACACTAGACACATCCCATGCTCGGACTGTCTACACATCTAAATCACATGGGAAGTCCATCTAGTGGGAATATAATGATAATTATAGTTCAAAAAAATTATAGGGTTCCCCATACTAAATATTTCAATAATATATAATATAGGATACACCATTTCCAAATCAACCATGGTGTCCATGTAGAACTAATCGACCTAGTCCACCATAGAATCAAATGCCTTCCAACCTTGTTCGAATGGATGAGGAAACCTACATTGAGTACTTATGATTTTAATACCTAAAAATATCATCCACATACTAGGAATCATATAAAATTAGTTCATAATGATGAGGTATTTTATAAATTTCCCCTTATTCTGTATATGTTCTCAATCAAAGATTCTTTGATCCTTCCAAAAGACCTATCAGAATCACTCATATAATATTTTCTTCCAAACCTATGGAATTTGAGGCCAATATTTCTACTACCATGTTATATTGTTTAGAGATGGTTCATTGAGAATACCACAATATTATCTATTTCACAAAGAAGGTGAAAGATTCCATTATATAAGGACACATCGGTCCTTTTTATCTTTCTAGAAGAATAAATGAAATTGATATTAAATTATTATTCATTGAATATGAATCATGAGTCAACCTCCATCCCATCCAACAACTTCTTAAAATAGGATACAATGACTCCTACTTTCCCCCTTTTGTATTAACACTCCATGGTTAAAAGATGAGATAAAAAAATCCTCTCAGAAAAATTAAGCTCATGAATCACTTTTTGTATCTCATATTTGACATAGAATTCCTGGTTATTATGTAATATATAGCCTTTAATGTTCTTATGGAAAGGTCGCGCTAATATCTACATGGGTATATTCTCTCATCATACCCCCAATTTAACAAATATTTCATTAATGGTCATACTTTATAATTCCATGGTGATAAATCCCCACAAAAATCCTTAAAATAGAGATTCAATTATATGGGATTATAATAGAGAAATGAAAATCATCCCATTAATGAGAATTTTTATCAAACCAATACCCATAGTAGTCAGGATATGATCCTATCTAATAAATTAATGTATATTAATTTATTTTATGTGTTTCGATTCAACAATATCAAGGGTGCATGTCTAAACTCAGGAACATATTTTGCATCCTCCATGGTATCTTTCATAGAAATTGATACCAGAAGCACTAGGGAAGTCATTGAATTTTAAAAAAGTGAATAAATATGAAGTGAGAATGCCCACATTCCATACCATGCACTTCAACAATTTACCGCCTCATTAGTTGGGTCTGAAGATTTTTAAATGAGGGAGCTCATTCTCGGTCACATTATTCTACAAGAGTGATCCAATAATACCCTACATCATCAATGGGATTAGAAATAGTTGCTTAATTTTTTAAATGTCATCAAAATTTCAACTATCATTCCAAATATAGAGATCTCTATTAATTATCTAACTCTCCTCAGAAAATGGAAATTGTGGGAGAGAATATGAAAGAGGAATAGGAAGGGGAGGAATACCTTAGGTATTCCCATCTAGTGTTTTAGGAAGGTGTCCCTAATACCATTTACGAACTTGGGAAAATAATTCTCAGAATGAAATAAATCACATGACCCAAATTGATCAGTTTTCCATGAATACCATGGAATAATAGTTTTATATCTACTTAATTAACCCAAATTATGATTTATATTCCTGTAATTTCATAGATATTCCGGGACTTGATCTGGATGGGGCTACTCATCACTTTCTCATACCTAAAAATTATTTTGGATACAAACAGGAATCCAAAATAATGCCCCAAACCCACTCATCCAAAATTGAGGATGAAGTAAACAATATGAGAAATGTATAATTTATCAAGGATGTTTAATATATATTATGGATGTCTAAAATCATTCTGATTAAAAAAGAATTTAAAAAATTGGGTCAGCATCGTCTTCAAATATCTCAATGGTAACTGTCTAAAAGATGACTTTCCGATTCCAATCAATGTGTTTCTAATCGATGGAACTACTTTTTTTCAAAATTACTATTTCATTGATGGATTAACAAGGTAAAAAATATCTATATCCCCCAATGATGAATAATCCATCTCCATTAGGTCCTTAGGGTATTATTTTTCTATCATATAATTCCTTATGGATTTAACATCGAAACATTTCATACCCACACTCCTTGTGTCACATCTTTAAACCCTACCTCCGGATGTTTTTCGAGTGTTATTTTGATTATTTGTTTTTTGATTCATGAAATCATCTTGTTCATATGACTTTATCTGGACTATATTCATCATGACATGGTATCATAACTTGATGATGAACTCCTAGAAATGTGCCTTCAGGGTAACATCGGTAATGTTTCTTAGTTTATTCATATTTTTTCCTTACATTACAGTCAAACATGAGTGCAAAATCAGTATATTGGAATTTCACCACCTCAAAACCTCAATGATATGATAGTATTATAAAGAATCCTTGAATATATTTGGAACTTTTTATTCAATAATATAGTAATGTGTCTTCCCATCACTAGGTTTATGTTGAAGGGTTTCACATATGAGATGAATAAAGAATATGAACAAGAATTTGAAAATTAAAATAATTATCCCTTGAGTCCACTAATTATATTTAAACCCATTGAAGGAAAGACACTAATTTTATTTCTGACAAATTTAGAGAATATACTAGGTGATTTATTCATGAAAAAAATGATTTCTACAATGAAAACATCATTTAATATCTTAGAAGAACCATCCATGGCAGTGAAGCTTGTAATTCCGATATCTAGAAGTTTTTTTTTGGAATTAGTCCTGATTGTTTTAAAACTGATAAAATACCTACATCAACATGAGTTCAATTAGATCTCTCAATATAAAAATCTCGAATATATCCACAATCATCCAGTTTTAAAGTGTTTCTGGAAAAATGGAAAGTTATATTCTCTATTATGAAATATAACTTATACATAACAAATTAGTGGAAGGGAAGACCTTAGATGACATTCTCACAGTATACCCATCAGAATAAATAACATTGATATATACGAAATTTCATGATGAAGAGATATTATCAAATGAAGCTGGCCCCATAATGTTGTAAATTAATTTTGAGGACCACATTATTAGCCTTATGCGGAAGATAATTTCGGACCCCAATCACAAAAATATTGGGTTGGGAGCTTTACCCATCTATCAAAAAAAGATAGTTTTCCTTACTAATTTTATTTTTTATAATTCTATACCAATAATAAGGCAGAATATCAGGACTTCATTTCTATCTTAAAAAAGAACTAAAAATATGTTTAGACAAACTAGAGGTGAAATGTGATTTATATTTTTTTAATAAAATAGATAAATGTTGATTATTCTATAAGAATGGAAGATATAATAACACATTGTTACTATGTTTAAGTCATAATGGAAAAATAACCCTTGAAACTAAAAATCACTCACATTTCATGATTATAGAATGCCCAGAATGCTATATTGGAAAACATAGCAACATATTTAGAGGATCCAAAATGAGATTAAATAGCAATTATAATAGCACATACCTATATGGTCTCACCTTTTTCTATTTTCAACATAGATTAGAAAAATAAAATCAACCATATCCATAATCTATATGGTCATACCACTTGGTGGATGATACCCATCATGGAATAACCTTATAATAGAGTGCAATCATTGGATAAATCTAGATAAAATATAATCTATTAATGAGAAACCAACTTCACACATTAAAATGGGCCAAACTACTAGATTAGCTTCTATAAATGAGGATTTCATATATAGTTTTTCTTAGATGTTTTTGGCTTTGAAACACATGTCCTCGTGTTTCAATTTATAATTCAATTCTTGATCAAGGAACATAGACACTTCTGTAGGTTTTTAATAGACTAGTTGTACAGCCTGAATAGAGTAACAAATAATATATTATGGTAATTCATTGTTAGTATGGAGAAACAAGTTTTTGGAGCCCATTCGTGGATCTCCCTCCACGTCTACATGAAGGTATTTCCTTCAATGTGTACATTTTTCTTCATGGTTCTTAGATATCCCCTAGCGAACATCCTTTCTTAATGGATCCCTTTCTACTTCATGGACACACTGAAATATTTTACTCACAACATCATTTTTTTATCATGATGAACCCTCAATGGTCATGAGGTAGTGAAAAACTGATTTATGAGTCAGATGAAGTCCAACATGGACTTTCCAAAATATGACGTCCTCATTTCTTCATAAAGAGCACTACAAGAATCATGAAACCCATATTCCAATAAATTGATGGATCCTCGTTTTCATAGGCTTAGTTATGCCACCATTTAGGTTTCGGATCTCCCATAGTTCTGTGCTTTGGATATTTGTGAGGGGGTGCACTTCATGAAGTCATATACCATTCACTATGAATTGATCCCCTTCAGGATGCTCGAGGCTCCACAATGAA
This sequence comes from Viscum album, assembly GCA_963277665.1. Taxonomy (NCBI): domain Eukaryota; kingdom Viridiplantae; phylum Streptophyta; class Magnoliopsida; order Santalales; family Viscaceae; genus Viscum; species Viscum album. The sequence goes on along the minus strand of OY728158.1, from coordinate 1,456,715,746 downwards.
TTATGACTTCACAAATCACTCTCCATATAATGATCTATTCTCTATGGAAAATACCTACTCTAATGAAGTCCTTCCATCATGAAGCACCATTTCATCATGAATCCCTATCCTTCACGGGAACCTAATCTCCGCGAACCTCTTTCCTATATGAATCACCATTTTGATGATCCTTCATTCATATCTACTCATCCATATAGTGGATGTTGTGTCCCTGTACCCATAATTACGATTAGTATAGGTATGTGGTCCCCGCACATCAGTCTTGTACCTTTTATACAATCACTGACCCCCTCTTAAATATGTTCATACACAACACACACTTTTCGGTCTAGGTGAACACCATTTTCTAATATACCCCGAAATTCTACCTCTGAAAAGCCATGATTTTATTTAATCCTTTGAATTCCCTGAAACACCTTGAGTTGACGTAGTCCTCACCATACCTTTATAATGTCATGAGTTGAGACCCTCATCTTGTATTTCATGGGTTCCTTGGGTCAGAAGATTCCTTAAGCTAGTCCTTAAACCACATCACTATGATTTTATTCAATATTAAACTAGGTTGGGATTCTCTTGGATAAGCCCTAAACTAGCCATTTTTATGAGTCTACTGCCTATTATAACTAACTGAAATACTATAAATTGTAGTACACCCTATCTGACAAACATATGATGCCTCTTGTTCCAAACAAGAGGCTTTTTATGCAACAATCATATGATGACAATAATCCGCAGAACATGACATTAAACACTTACACATCCTATCTTTAAGAGAAGGATTCTTTATGGAGAAAGCATAAGATGAATCATCATGAGATGAATAAAAATCAACCCTATGGGTCTTTTCTTATGGTTCACCCGCAAAACCATAATCTTTGACCCATCAAAAAGTTGAGATTGTATCATGGCCTCACATGAGGACGATAGAATGGGAAGATCATTGCATAATCCACACATAACATGTCCATTGACATGATGTTAACCTGAATCCTTACAATGTACAATGAACATGGGATTCCAAAGTGAGATGACAAGAGGGGGAAATAATTTGAAGCTTCCATGTGTAACACCCATCCACCATTTCCACTCCATTGCGGCACCCATGTAGTTTTCATGCATTATCCCCATCCATTATTGGTGCTCATTACTGGCACAGAGTTAGCTTCCAGGCATATCCCCCATTGGTCATTATCGCTCAATAGCGGCACCTGGACAACATCGATGAAAACTCCCTATTCACCAGTGCATATCCATAGAGAAACCTAGGTAGCTTTGGTGGGTATAACAAATCCAAAATTTCAACAACTTAACTACACCGGTAGGCTTCCATGAGTAAGCCACGTCCACTGTTTCCACTCATCAGTGCTACACAGACATGTTCCTTGTGTATGCCACATTCACCATTTTCACTATAGAGTGGCACCCATTCAACATTCAGTTGTATGTTCCATTCACCATTTTTTTCTCCATAGCGTTACCCAGGAAATTTCTAGACATATACCATATTCCCCATTTTAATTCTGTAATGACACATGGGAAGCTTCTACATATCCCAACTCACCATTGTCACTCTATAGTAGAAATCGAGAATCATCCTTGCATAGGACCCATTCACCTTTTCCCCTAAATAGTGACATCAATGTGGCTACCACGAATAATACACATTCACCATTTCCACTCCATAGGGGCACTAGTGTAGCATCCATGAATAATCCATATTCTACATTAATTTTCCATAGAGACACTTGGGTAGCCTCCCCACATAATCCATATTCACCAATTCCACTCCATAGAGGAACCCTGATAGCTTCCATGTGTAATACATATTCATCATTATTGCTCTATAGCAGCGCCTGAGAAGCTTCCATGTATAATCCACATTCACCAATGTTGCTCCATATTGTCACCCAGGTCGCTTCCCCTCTTGAGACCCCTTCATTTTTTTTATCCATAGAGGAACCTTGGAATCTTATAAATGTACACCCCACTTAATTTCTAAACTACATAGGTTTGGATCCACAGATTTGACACATGGTACATAGGATACCTCCATGAGGTTCAATACCATCCAATGGTTATCATTGGTTCCCTCGAATAGGAGTACACACTCTCTGATCCACCTCCATCGGTGGCCAGATCTGCTATAATGGGGTGACATATTCCCTTTTATGGGACCCAAGACCTTGAGTACACACACATAAGGTATTATTATATATCTAAAACTATATTTCTCACTGGTATGGATGTACTCTCTTAATGTGACATATTCTCTTCTTTAGGACACATGTTCTAGATACGCCACCCGTTGGTGTTTTGATCCATCCATATGGAATGCCAACCAAGTGTAAACCCCGTCATGTTTAAGATTTTTTTTCTTTTTTTAAATCCCAACTACATATCCCATTTTCTTGGGAATAAAACCATGCACATCCATCACACACATCACCATACTCCTCCAACCAAGAATGTCTCTCTTATGATAGCCCACATACAATGTCTAAGACCGATCATGTCTTTGCGTAGCTATCCTTTTTATACACCCCTATTATTTTCCTCATCAAAAATTACATGGAAATTGATCCCTATAATCTAAATTGAGTTCATAGGAAGCATCTATCAGGATCAACCCCTTCATCCATTTCTCATCCTAGTCTTTCCCCAGAACCTTTATGTTTCGGGAAGATATTTCCCAATGTGATGGTTCTTATTCCTTCGTGTCCTAATCTATGCAACCATTTTCATGAGTTGGCATCCTTATATGTCTCAATAACCAATTCTATAACTACATTGAAATTGATTTCCTTCCACATGTATTCATTAGAAACCTCATGAGGTTCGATCACCAAACAATCATCTCCACATCGATTCCACCTCACCCTCACTCACCCTTCTACAATTCCTCCATATCGATCCTGATTTTACCTCGGATACCACATCCTAATAAAATCATGGCATCCACATGGACAGTGGAAAAATAATAAGCCCCATACATCCCCTTGGTGCTGTTTGTGGCAGCATGCTAGCTGACCAGGAGTACGCCCAAGTTCACCCCTTCGAACTACATGGGTTTTAATTCTGTTCTTCTACACATGGTTTATTGGAAGGCTCCCATATGTTCATTTACTATCCAATGGTGACCCTTGGTTTTCCCCTTATTGGGACTCCTGCCTTCTTCATCCTCCCTTTCGTCTATCTATACAAGCCTTCATGTAGTGAAAACTTACCTTTTAGGGACATGTCTTCCAAGATCTATCCTCATTGGGAATTCTTATCCATCCATATGGTAATCATTCCTTGTGCTCTATCTTAGGGATGTTCCTATATAATCCACTATCACAAGTATTCTAATTATATTGATCCATCTCCAATATATGTTAATCTCATGAAATACCCCATGTTAATCATGGGAAGCTGATTAAAACTTTGGGTAAATTCACATTCGTCCAACATGATGATAAATTGCAGAGCTACATATTATATGTCTGATCTCTATAAACATAAACTATGATTTGTCTTTCCATTATAACAATAAATTAAACTATCCTTCCCTATCCCTCATGACATTAAATATTCACATACTACATACATGATATTTAATTTTATAAAATTTATTGTTTTTTGGGTGAATTTAAAAAGAAATTCCCCTTTTGTACATAAAACGCTATGCTAAAATATGTTGCAATAGTCTGAGTTTTATGACTTAAAATTTATTATCCTTAGTCCAAGACTCATGAAATTAAACAATGGATGTTTTTTCATAGGAATTTTCTATATTGTTTAAGGCCTCCTTAGACCAATCTGCATTGGGATTTTTTACTTCACCACCTCTATACATTCCCTTGAACTAAGACCCTTCCACATTGTCAAAACTCTAAGACCGTAATCTGAGAGATATTGGTCCACTATATGAGCTTAAACTATAAGATTACATCATCGTGATCACCTTCCTTTAAAATGGGTTTTACCACCTATAACTAGTATGTCACAATGATGAACTCCATTATGTTGGGGCTTAGAACCTAAAGTGTTGGACTCCACATATAAATTCCTTCAATATATTTCCATGCATCACAGTTTCTCTTTGTTTGGATACCCATACTATTCCATATCTCAAGGGACATGCTGATGTAATGGTTCCATGCCGCTTTGGATCACCTACCATTTTTGTCCAACACCCTAGAAGACATTAGAATACAATTCGTGTTTGGCCAAGGATTTCTGAATACGGTCAGAGGATAGACATCATTTTTCCTTACCATTTCAATCTAACTTGGTGCATATGTTTTGTTTTGAATAAAATCATGATTTATCCACTATTTTAATTCCACTATCATTGTGGTATATATCATAGGAGTTATGATTCACACATTCCACCACAATACATTTAGTTGGATCTCTGACACTCTTGGCGTTAATACCCTGGGAATCTATGTCTGTTGAGTAGGTAGTTCAACGTCATTGGGACATTATTCACCTAATATTTCCTTTAACATTATTATTTTAGACATGTTTTAGTAAAACCCTATAAATAATCTATGTTTCCCACACTAAGAACAACTCATGTGGGCTCTATTGATTTGGTAGATTGTGTACTAATATGGTCGAACCATATAGAATTTATCATCCCACATGACATTAAACTATGATAATCTATTCCCTTTACCCAGATCATGTTAAATTGGAAAAAAATATCCCTCATAAGGTTAAAATACTACATATCATATCATGATGTTAAATTTTTCATGTTTTTCTTGTATAACGTTAAACTACTTATCATCCACATGCATAACCTTGAAATTCTCATATTTATCCTACATGATGTTAAACATAACAGGATAATCTTGCATGAAATTAAATTCTTCATCTTCATCTTGATTGACATTAAACTTCATTGCATCATCCCCCATTATGATAAACTACAAATCATTGTTCGACATGATGCTAAACTGCACAACATTGTCCATCTTGATGCAAAACTGCATAGCATCAACTTGCATGATGTTAAACTACTCATCTTCATCATGCATTCCGTTAAACTTCATATCATCATTATTCATTATGTTAAACTTCTCATCTTCATCCTAGTTGATGTTAAGTTTCACAACATCGTCCCATGTGATGTTAAACTACACAACACCATCATTCATGAAGTTAAATTGCACAACATCATCCTAGATAACGTTAAACATGTCATCTTCATCCTTTGTGATTTTAATCTTCTTGTCATCACCATGTACATTCTAAAACTACACATCATCACCATGCATGAGGTTAAACTACTCATATTTGTCAGATTTGTAAAAAGTAAAAATTCCAACATCATTATCCTGCATGATGTTAAACCGCTAAACATCATCCAGGTCGTACGAAGTAAAACATCACCGTATCATCATCCTGCATAATATTAAACAGTTCTCCCTTGTTTGGGATGCAAGGCATAAAACTGTCCAACATCATTTCATATTATGATGTTAAACTGCTCACCCACATCTGATCTTTAGAACAAAAAATTTCCCAGCATCATCGTCCTCAATGACAATAAACTACACACCCCATACTACTTATCAGATGTAAACCTACTTAGCACCATTCTCATGCCTAACATTAGTTTTCACCATCCATCATGAAATTAAACTATTCTTTTATACTAGTCTCATGATGATCAACAACATTGTGCCTTGACGTATTCATTTTAGAGGGTATCACTTCATTGATAATGATTCCTCAAGAAGTACATAATGTGGTGTGGGATTCTTTTGTCCTCATCCACATCGGGTTTACAAATAAAGTGCCACGTACCATCCTCAAGAATTGTTTCCTTCCTACATGTTTATCATATGATGTTAAACTTAATGACATTCTATTACTACATATTGATTGATTCCAGCCCTCACAGGATGAATATAAACACTTGAACATGTTTTCTTAGGGCCCTAACCTGGTTTGACACCTCCATTATCGTATAGAGATACATGGTTTGGTATGATACCTCTTTATTCCTCATTCATGTTGTGTTATTTACCTATCCATTTTGTGTATACCCATTAGAATATCCCCATGGTTCTTGTGTTCTACATGAAATTGAACTACTTCCTCATCCTTACCGCACGACCTTAAACATCATGACATTTCAATACTACATGTTGCATGATTATTGACCTTGTGGGATATAATGGAATTCCTAGACATTTTAACATCAATTCCTGCCCCAGGTCCATTGACCTTGAACATATATTCCATGTTTTGCAACCTTAAACTAATATATCACATGTCCCATGTGACATAAGACTATTTTCTAAAACCTGAAATAAATTAAAATTCCTAGAATTTTTTGTCCCATTTACAAGAATTTAAAAGTATAGTTTCCCAGTTTCATTCATAACATTGTATTACATTGAAAATTTTTGAGATCCCTTACATATGTCCCCTAACCTAATTCATCTCTAGGAATAGTGTGGGTGGTGAACTATAGACCTATTTGAACAAATTCACATTAAGCTACTTTTTTTACCATGAACATCCCCATTGGAGTACAACACCAATCTTACATACATTACACGTGACATTAAACTAAATGGAATTTTAAGATCTATGTGTGGCTTGATTCCTACCTTTTCAATATATGTAGGAATGCCCAGACATTTTTTCGTCAGGTCTAGCAATAGGTACCACAAATATTTTCATCTCTTTTTGGCCTCTTGGCCCATATTATCTCTAAGAATGAACATGGTGTGCAATGGGTTTATTTTTTCCCCATTAATGTTGATTTTACATAAGTCTCATCATAACGCCGTTTTGAGATCAGTATCCCATCCTACATCCTCACCACATGAAATTAAACTACATGAAATTTCAAGAACTCTGGGTGTCTTGATTCCTGATTTTGTTGGATACGTAGGACACGTAAAAAAATTTCTCTGGGTCCAGGCCTAGGTCCCTCCTTGTTCCTTGGTTACTTAACCTTTGTAACCACTTCCCACCTACCTTATGGTAAAATTTCTACGAAAATAAAATAATATATCATCCATCCTACATGACGAGAAACTGTTGTGACCTACATACAAGACATTAAACTAAATAAAATTTGTGGTTTTTTATGGTTGGCCTAAAATGGAAAAATTAACCTTCATCCAGCATGATGTTAAACTTCATGGTATTGAGTCATAATTCCTTCTTTCTAGACCATTGACCTATGTCTTCTCATAGGTTCATGCGATGTGGTGTGAAATTTTTCATTACTCATTAATGTTGGGTCTATTCTACCACATTGTTCACATCCTCCTTGAGATATCATTCCAAAAAAAATCTATAGCACATGATGTTAACTGAACAAAATCCTAGAACAATATTACACTTGATTTCCACCCTTATAGTATATGACGGAATTCCTGGACATTTGTTCTTAGGGTCCAATCACTGGTTCATCCACCTACAATTTCTGTTTCTTAAAACCATCCTCTAGAGTCACCACCCCCAAAAAAATATTATATCTAGTTTACATAATTAACTTGCTCATATATATCACAGTATGGGACTTATAGTGTTGGATGTTGAATATAAATTATATCATTTAACAACCATGCATTGCATACCATTTTATTTGGTCACCATCATCATTCACATCCAAAATGAACCCCAAAATGATATGGATTATCTTTCGTAAAGATTTTATACCATTATGTAAGAATGTCCGAATGGGTCTTGAATTAAACCTTGAGGAAGGTTCCTCCCGCGTTTTGAATACGGTCACCGGTTGACCCTTAGTTGTTTGTTCCCATATCAGAACACATGATATTGGTGATGTGTTTAAATTTTGTCAACTATTATCCTATTTAATTATTCCAAATACATTGCAACTCAAATTTTGGTCTCATAATTCACATTCATTCTCAAATCTTTATGTCTAGATGGAACTTAAATACTTTCGAGTCCATTACTCTATTCGCCATTAAATGTTGAGTGGGTAGACTAGAATCGTGGGTTTTCCTTGACTCAACCACTCTGTTCCCCTATAGTGTGCTTCCTTGTGTTTTTTTTAATATTCTCCTCCCCTTGTTTCCCACCCCAAGCATGGATCATGTGGGTTAAGGGGTTCCGGTTAAGGTTTATATGTGCATTGAAGAGTCTTACACCTTGTTATTTTTCCTATGGAACATGCATTATGACATTAAATAGTGTACAGGTTTCCCATCAGGGAATGATTGATGTTGTGCGAACCTATTTTTTCCTCATACATGTTGGGTTACTTTATAGTTCCACCACTACACATTTCCTCTTTAAGATTGATTGAACTCTATGAACATAAAATGATGTATTTAGTGTCCACGTTTTTATGACATTAAACTATGTAACAACCTCAATTGTCCTCTCTTCAGAAGATATCATCCCCCTTTGTGATGGACATTTTCCAACCCTTCCTTTATGAACTACATGTTTCTTGATTCCTACTGTTGTAGGATACATAGCAACATCTGGACACCGTATCACCAATCTTGTCCACAAAATCACCCATTTGCCTATGTTGTCCCCTCTTGTTTTGTGTATCCCATTGAGAATGTGTGGCGTTTTTTAGGCATCCATGGTTGTAATTTTAATTGGGTTTATTTTCAAGGGAACGCATTTATCCTATGTGCCATCAAAATTATGAAGAAATACACCACGTCATCATCCTCATTTCATGAAATTAAACTCAATTCGTATCTCCAACAAACATGACATTAAAATGGGAACCTATGGTATACACTATATGAAATTAAACTGAGTATTTGAGGAATGAGTGACATGACCTTTTAATGGTTCAAAATTCCCCCTAGGAACCTGATCATTTTAGATGGGTCTAATCTTTCCTACAGATGTTCCACACCAGAATTCTTACTAGTTTGGTTTTATGATACCTAGAGTGTTGGAATCCACTAGTACATTAAGCCAATCCCAACACAATGCTTGGTATACCCATTTCTTGGGTCTATATAATATTTCACATCCAAATGAACCCCCAAAATGGTATGGATTCTCATAAATAATTATCACATACCATTCTAGGAAACTTCCAAAGGATTTCAAAATACATCATGAGATATGCTCTTCCTGTGTTTTGAATATGGTTAGTAGCTGACCATCATTTTTTCTATCCCCATATCTGGATACAAAATATGGATGTTATGTTTCAAAAACAATAAACATTTATTTTCCATCATTATGCCATCCCCATTTCAACCCAAATATCTGGTGTTGGTATTCACATTTTTTCCAATTTAGGTTCATGTGAATTTACAACACCCATGGTGTTTTCCCTCCACTCATTGGCACATGTTATGTAATAATATTGGTAAGGATAAATTCTCCAACCTAGAACATCCTTTCCTATTTTTTAAACTATCATGTGATGGAAAAAGCATGATATCTCCCATTATTTCTCTCACTGAGAATAACTCACATGGGCTTATGAGTCGTGGTAGGGTTATACCCACATAATAAAGTTCTGAAACCTTATGATTTGAGTTATAAAACCATTATCAAAGATCTATTTACATCCATGAAATATGAAATTAAACATTTCTACCTCATCCCTCATGACATTAAACTATTTCTTCCATAATGTAAGATGTAAAAATACGTGGTTCATTCCTAATATATGTCCTTAAATAGTGACACAATCATCCTGCATGCAAGATGAAAAGCAGTACATCATTGTGGTGTTCTCACATGAGATAAAATCACCATTGGAAATGGTCATCCAATGATACACTTTTCCAGAACAACATACGTCTTGATTCCCTTTGAGACATCAATAAATTTCATCCGTGGATTTCCATTTTAACAAATACACCACACTAAAAGGACAATCAATAAATATCTATCATCACTTCATCCTATGCAAGGTTTAGACCAACACGTGCCCGATAAATAGGTATGGATTGATTTATTCCCATGAAGGATACATATAGATGCTGAGATTATTGATATTGAGTCATGTATTAGTATTATTTCTCCTTTTATCATCAATCCCATATGATGTTAGACAACACAGAGTTCCCAGAAATAGGTATGGCGTGATTCCTTCCTTTGAATGATATATAGTGATATCTCAATATCATATCCCTAGATCCATCCACAAAATTATAAAACTCCCAGATTTTTCCCTTTAACTTTTAGTTCCGATTTTAAAATGTGTGAGGTGGACTGGGTCTCCTTGAACCACATTTACGTTGGGTTGTGTACCACATCACACATTTATCCTTTAAGGTATCTGTGTCCTATCTGTATGATAATAAACCATATCTCAACTTCCTTCATGCACAATGTTAAACTGAATGAACCCTTGAAAACTACATCCCTCTTTATTTCCATCCTTATGGGATACGTAGTGACCCACATACATTTTTCCTTCAGGTCTGGAATCATGTTTATTAACATCACCGATCTTTTTTCCCCAATTATTCTCTAAAGTATATTACCATTAACTAGGATCACCTATTCCATGTAAGATGACTTTATGCTATTGAACAGGATCAATACTATATGGCCTCAAACTAAATTGAATGACTTAGTTGTATGACATTAACCTATGTTATTCATCATCATTATTGTTTTACATTAATCTATGTATCTATCATATAGTTGGGGTTATTCTTAGTGGTAAGAATCCCGGAATCCTACATAAAAAATGGGGGTTCAAAACCCATTGGGTGTATGCACTATAACAATACTGTAGCAGTGGTAGCGCTGTTCATCAGTGCGTACTGTAGCGGCAGTAGGACACTATAGTGGCAGTGGTAATGTGCGGGTACTGTAGCAGGAAGGTTACTATTCACAGAATGTGAATTCTTCCATCTATTTGGGCCTACAGGCTATGTATTAGGCTACAAGAACAATGGACCTTCGGGAAATGTAATGGGTTTCCCTCTACCTAGTTAAAAGAGTTCATTGATTTGATTTAATAATAAAAATGAGGCTTCGGCCCCAACCTTTAAAATAATATGTATCTATGATATTTATGATCGAGGTATCATAGGTCCCCACTAGAGAGGGACTTCCTAGAAGTAGGTTTGAACATGATATAGTTCAGTACACCCACCTATGTTCTCTCATCATGGTGGTGTAATTTTATAAATTTTGGAATACTTTCAGACATACCATCATTCCATCCAACACTTCACATGACCTTTATATGGATCCTCATCCTCCTTCTTGTTTGATGGGACCCCATAACAATATAGATTTTCTACATCATGGATCACCTACCATCCTGGGCCAATGTTCTGGAAGTCATTGGTCTACATTAAATGTTTGGCCATAAGATTCTAATTTGGTCAGTGGTTGGACATTTTTTGTATGTCCCCATTTCCGGAAAAGCCTTTGTGGATGTTTTCTTTGGAATATGTTCATAAAATATCCTCTATCATCATGCCTCCATCACTGGGTTGTAAATTTTGGGTATCATGCATCAAATTTCCCATCACCTTTTTCTGAACTGATTCAAACACCCCTGGGGTATCCCATTCAATCACCAGTACACATTAGGAGAAGAAAATTTACTATTCATAGATCCCCACTCCCAAACTTTAACTCCTCCCATTTTGAGAAATATTAATGGTGATCAATGTACCTTTCCGATCTAGGAACATTTTCACTTGTTTGGAACTCTTGTATAATTGGGTGATTTTCTATTATCTCTTGTATTCTATACCGAACTAGAATCACATGGGCAAAGATATTTAGTTGGTTATTTTATTTAATTTAATCGAGATACATTAGACCCATGGAATGCATTTTCCTTTATGTTTTCCTCAGAATGTGGTCCACCTCTCCTTCCTCATCCTTGTTTTACCCCATTATTTGATGGTAATTTGGTTTCACCAAAAACATTGTCCACATGATTCACTTAGTGATTATATATTTTATTTAGGAGTGTATCTAGTTCCATAGACATAAATTTTACTAGTCAAGGGTCCTGAATAGATTAATGGATTACAAATTTTTTTTATTCGATGTTTGGAAAGAAAATGGGTACACAGATCACATTATTAGAAATATATCTATGGTTATATGAATGTATTTTCTTTATTGTTTTTGATTTTTTCCATGATTCATATATCTCCCTATGAGAATATATTTTTTATTCTATATATTTTGTTCTTCATGGTTCACATATCTCTCTATGATAACATCATTTCTTCACATGTCCCTTTTTTTTAATTTCCGGCCGCACAGTCGTATTTGATTCAATGTATCATTTTTCCTTTTCGATGAGCCTTATGACTATCCTGAGGTAGTAATGGATGGAATCGCGAGTCTGATGGAGTCCAACAGAGCCTTTATTTTTTATGGAATCATATTTTCTTTAGGGAGGGAACAAAAAGAATTATGAAACCCCTTTTTTATAAATATCTTGATTCCCCACCTCATAAGAATTGTTACACCACTCTTTTGATTACCAATCTCCCATTTTGTGGTGTTTTCAAGAACCGCAAAGGGATTCCCTTCATGAAGGCCTTTTCCCTTCAAAAAGGAGAGAGCACATTCATGTTTTTTGTAGGCTCTGCAGTGATGTAAGACAATGTAAAACACTCTCACAATAATGAGATCTTTTCTAAGTAAAATCTTTACTCTGTTAAGGTCCTTCCATCATGACTCATACATCTGTAAAGAATGTCCATCATTCATGATACTCTAAGCTTCACGAACCCCTTTCCTCTACGATGTCCCTTCGCAAAACTCCTTCTTTCATGCCCATTAGTCCATACTGTGGGGCTTACAACCCCCAACGTTTACTGGGATTAGTGTCGGGCTGTATTCCTGACCCTCTACACTTGTCCATTTACTACCATCAATACCCTCACAAATAATTCAGAGTGGCACCACAACCTTTTTGGTCCTGTTCAACAACATTTTATGATGCACCCTTATGATCACAAAACTTCCACCTCAGGGAAAAAATGATTCAAGATATGCCTCATAACACATTTAAATAGCATTAGTCGATATATTCCTCTTCTTCCTTATCACATGTCTTCAGTTGAGATCCTCATCTTGGATTTACTAGGTTACTTGCGTTAATAAATTACTCATGAAATTATTCAAACCATGTCACCATTATTTTATGCCGAGATGAATCATTGAGGGCCGCAATTGAGTAAGTCCCACATCATCCATAGTTAGGACTCAAATGACTATTAGTTCTCACTACATGAATATAAATTATAATAAATCGTATATGAAAAACATAGGATACCTCATGTAATGAATAATAGATTCCTTATGAAACAAGCATAAGATGACAACAGTCCATACAACAAGGATTTAAACAAAAAAGCACCCTATAAAGCAACAGAAGGGTTCTTTATGCATCAATTATAAGATTCATCATCATTAGGTGGATAGAAAACAACACTATGGGCATCCTATAAAGGTGAAAGCCCCAAACTATACTCAACAACCCATCATAAAGTGGATATTACCTCATGGACCCACATGAGGAAGGTAGAATGGGTAGCTCATTAAATAAGCCACACACTACTCATCCAATAACATGATGTTAAACTAAATACTTACCCATTTCATTGAATATGGGAACCACTGAAGGCCATAAATGTGGTGAATATCATAGAAAACTTCCATGAATATGCCCCATCAAATATTTTCTCTCCTTAGTAGCACTCAGGCTGCTTCCATGCGTAAGCCCCATCCACGATTGATGCTCTTTAGTTGAACAAAAGAATCATCTAAGAGTAATCCACATTCACCATTGTAGCACAATATCGGAACTTTAGTAGCTTCCACAAAAAAGTCTTATTTCACATTTCCTCTCCACAACAACACCCATGTAGAATCCATGCATAATCAAAATCCAAAATTTATACTCTTTAGAAGCAGTTGAGATTCTTCTAATCTCTATTTACAATTTTTTTCTCTATAACATGACCAGAGTATCTTCCATGAAAAAGCCTAATTCACCATTTCTACTCAATAGTACCACCCAAGAAACATCCATATAGAATCCTTATTAACTATTTCCAATCCATAGGGGTAGTTGGGGAGATTCTACTCATAACCCCTATTCACAATTGCCTTTCCATAAAGGCACCCTAGAAGCTTCCACATGCAAACCTTATTAACAATTGTTATTCCACAGCAGCACCCTGGAAGCTTCCATTCATAATACCTATTCACCAATTTATCTCTATAGTGGAACCCAAGAAATGTCATTGTGTAATCCCTATTCACCTTTTCAACTCCATTGGTTCAACCGGGGAGCTTCCACACGTATGCCTCATTCACCATTTCTACTACATAGCAGCACCTGGTAAGATTCCATGCATAATTTCCAATTATCATTGTCACTCCATAGAGGTAAATTAACCTATCTTATGTGTACACCCTATTCCTCATTGGGAAACATAGGGTTTGATACCAATCTTCTACATAGGGTATGTAGGATGCCTCTTAGATGTTCAATCCCAACCAATTTTAAACATTGGTTCCCCCTCATATTGGTAGACCCTCTCTAATACACCTCCATCTATGTTTAGATAATCCTTTATGGTGCAACATATTCATTTTATGGTACTTCCTATATTGGTTCTACTCACATAGGTAATTCTAATCCATAAGCAGAAAACATGGGTAGCACCTTTTAGGAATGTGCACTTCAGATGTGGTTTACTCCCTTTATTGGATACATGTCCTGGATCCTCCTCCCTGTGGCGTTTTGATCCATCCATATGGGTTTCTAACCATAATTAATACCCAACATGTTGACAAGTTAAATTTTATTATTTAAACCCCAACCACTAGTACCATTTTCATGGGATGCTGCGCATGCATAATCCCCAAATATTTCACCACACTACTCCAACCAAGAGTGTCCCACTTTTTATGGTCTATTAACTATGAATAATCCCCATACTTTATTCATTTAGATATCCTTTGTGTACACCTAGATTATATTCCCAATCGTGAAAAACTTTAACTTTGGTTCTCATATTCTAAGAAAGGTGTGTAGGAATCCACCTGGAGGTTCAATCCCATCATCTATTTCCCATCATGGTCATTCCCTCATGCCTTTGTGTGTTGGGGAGATCATTCTACAACCCGTTGATTCTACTTCCATCGGGTCCCAATCCATGCATCCATTCTAATGAGATGCCTTTTTATGTGTCTCATCTCCCCATTATAGAACTATGTGGACTTTTATTCCCATCCAGTAGGATTTGAAGGATAAATCCCTAAGGTTCAAGCCCAACATCGTTATCTACACATAGATTTAATCTCATCCTTACTCACCCTAAAACACCTTTTCCATATCCATCAAGATTTTAACTATGATGCCACATCCTGGAAAAATCATGCCTCCCATCAAGGAAGTTAACCATGCATAAGCCCCATACATCACATTGCCTCTTTTACAAAACCCAGAAAACTGATCATGTGTATTCTCTAGATCAACCCTTTGAAATATATGGGATTTTACCACTATATTCTATATAGTATATGTAGAAATCCTACCTATGGTTAAATCCCATCCAACGTTAAACAATAGTGTTCCCCTTCATGGGACCCATCTCTTCCTGGTCTTCTCTTTGTGGTATATTGATCATTCTTCATAGTGTGAAAACATCCCTTTTTGGGACATGCCATCCTTGATCGGTCCTCATTTGGGTGTTTTGATCCATCCATCTGCTAAACCTTCCTGGTTCCCCCTACTTGGGATGTTCCTTTCTAATCATGTATCACATGTGTTCTGATCTGTCTAATCCATCTTTGTGATATGTTAAACATGTGGAATACACCAATTTAAACATGAGATGATGAGGAAAACCATAGAGTCGTGGTTTTTGCATAAGATACCATAAGATTGGCATCAGTTTCCTTGCGATTCTATTCCATCAAGAAGCCCTACAATGATAATGAATACATGTGACCAGTGTTCATGCATCCATAGATTCCCCATCATGCTTGATGTTACCCCTTACTCTGACTGAAGGTTACTACCCTGACTTGACAGCTTGATGTTCTCACTTCAGTAGTATAATTAACCAGAATCCACCATGATATAGAACCGTGAATAATATTCACGAACAATGACTCAAATATATATGTGATACTTGGACTTGGAGACATGTTTTGAGGAGGAATCCACCAATGGTGAAATTAAAATCCATTCATCCCATTTTGATCAAGGGGAAAAATTGCTAAAGAATTGATGAATGTCTCCTGCCATTGGAATGTAGGAATAAAGGGCCACAGGCAGTATGTATCCAAGACAATGCGCGCAATAACCGTATAAGTAATTTCAAAAAAAAATGAAATTTAATTCCCCAAAATCTAAAGTACGAATATTTTATTCGAAAGTGTGTGTGACACACAAAATAAAGTGCATAAGGGAATATATTATCCCAATACTCTAATATTTTTTTAACTATTTTAAATAAATCCAACACATGATATATCATTTAATGAACACCACCATGATTTATCTTTCGTTGCACATAAGAGGGACCTTCCTCAATAGATTGTGATACACCCAAAAATTTGATTCACTAAATAAAAATGTAATATTAAAATATTATAATTTAATATATTATGATATAAGCTAACAATTATTCTAGTAGTTATGAATACTATTAACTATCCTAGTAAAATTTATGGTCAATATAAATATCAATCTAATACGTTGGTTACCGATTAATGAGATATGAAAATAATGACAAATTGAATATAAAATTAAATATTATTTAATTTATTCTTATAAATGAGTTTATTCTTAATAAAAATATTTAATTTCAATTATTTGATGGTTTTAATGAAATATATATGTTATACATTCAATAGAATATTTTTTATATTAATCCATTACGTTTGATATGAATAACATAAGAACAAACTCGATTTTACAAAGAAAATCCTCTATTTTTATAATGGATGTTTTACCACCTTTTAATATAGATCCCATTTTGAATCATAATTTTGAAACTATAATTGATTTAGTATGTCAAAATAAAAATTATATATAAAATAAAATTAATATAAATTGTTTAGGATGATTTTTTGTTATTTTTCTGGAACTTATCATTATTTAATGTGTAGTTAAAAATACTGAATTTTAGTTCAAACATGCTTTTCATCTAATTTATTTATAAAAATAAATTATATTATATTTTAGTTTAAATTATTATTAGAAAATAATTTTATCCACTCATAAAACATACCTAATTTGAGTCAATTTCACTTTGAAATTGATTATGAAAACATAGAAAACATTCAGATGTTTTGAGATTAAAATCCAACATTATCATTCCACCTGTGGTGTTAAATTTAAATCAATTTCTGCCACATATATGATTGGAATTTAGAAAGAAGAATCCATTTTTATAGTCATACTATTTTATAAATTATAATAATAACAAATTTATTTATGACCAAATATTAGTTTATGTAATTAAAATTAATTACAATTATTAAGGGAAAATTAAGCTAAATAATGGACTAAACTTTTTACTAAGGGGAATAAATGACTTATAAAATTGTCCAAAAACAATTGGATGGCCCTTCATCATCCATTGACCATGATTTATTGTGTTATTTTAGGTTTTAATAATTTTGTTTTGTAAAACATTTTGACACCAAACTCCCCTTCAAAACTACCTAGTGAGACCTTCTCATCCCAAGTTAATGACACCACCTCTCCTGATTCCTCACACATATCAAACCTCATCTATTCATCCAATAAATACCCATATTCTCTCCAAACATCCCTACCATTTTACTTGAATCCTCCCTTTGGACATAAATCCTTCCAACAATTCTTTTGGCACAAATTCAATGATGTTTCCCAATTAAGAGGTAATGTCTTCTCTCAAGCTATATAGTTTCATATAGATTGTCCATCCCCTAAAATATATTAATTACTTGACTATATAACAATGAAAATTATCATAAATATAATATGATATTATTTTTTAATTTAGATGACCAATAATTACAAACACCTTCATCAAATGGGTAACGAACATACTATTTCTATGTATGGTGAACTATTGTCTCACAAAACGATGGTTGTTAATTTTTCCATTACCAACTCTAATGGTTTCTATTATGTAGAAAAATCTATTTATATAAGCTATATTAATTATATTTTCCATTTATTTATACTTATATATTATTTTATTTACACATTCCGTTAATTTATTCCATTTTATATCAATACAATAACATTTTTGAGGATGTGTGGACTAGAATATCGTCAAATCAATGTCATTAGTTCACACATCTTATTGATTGAATATAGTATGGTTTTAATTAAAAATATTTGACTCAAAAAAATTATATATTGTATTCATGACATAGATACATTTCTGGAAATATACTATATATATTGGTCAATTTTATTATTACCCATTCACAAACATAAAAAGTGATAACATTATTCGTGGATGTGTGGACTATTGTCTCATCTAAAAATGTGATTCATTTGACATTACAATAATTATATATATATTGGTATATATTATTAAATAATATGTTATTTATTAAAAAAAATTCATTCAGGTATGATATAGTGTTACATTACTACTTTCTATTATGATAACTGAAAGATGGGAATGTTACTCATTCGTACATACAACCTATCTTCACTTTAATTGTATCATTGGATCATTTTTCATAACCATATTTGATGATTGACTATAAAATTATAATTTACATATAAATATGATATTTATTTCATGATTATTATTTTTTAGATGTTATATAATGATAGATTTGACCACTGTTGACCTTCTAATGTTTTTTTGTCACATAAAATGAATTTGGTCAAAACCCCTGACATAAAAATAATTGTTTATGTAGTTCTACAAAACATAGTAATAGTTGAAATAAAAGTAATGTTAAAAATTAAAATGCTTATGAAGAAATAATAAAATTAACAAATGTTTATTGTAACATATGTTGAAGGATGTTGGCCTGAAAGGAAACCCAATGTAAGGGATTCTCATCTCAGTTTTTACACACATGAGATAAAGGTCATGTTCACCACTTATAGCTTTTTTGATGTGTATCTATTGGCCCTTTTTTATGTTATGTAATAAATAATTGTATCTTCATGGAATTTTAAATTTTAATTTAATGTTGATCCCCCAATAGGATAATTATTTTAGAATTTTCAAAGTAGTATGAGACGCCATTAATGTTTAAAGATTATATTCTCAATTATATCATTAATGATATATAAATAGAACTTCAAATAAAAAAATTATATGTATTTGTTTCAATAAAAGTATTTATTTTATCACTTTTGGTTATTCATGAACATTTTCACATATTAGTACCATTTCCCCACTCATTGGTAACAAAAATAGTTTATATATTATTTTAAGAAAACATGGATTTATTCTTCTCTTTAGTCGAATAACTTATTTTCTCATAAAATCCATTTTTCATTTAAATATTTTTATTATTTAAAAAAAAGATGTGGTAAATATATTTTTATCTTTTTTTCTTTTTCAAATGTTCAATGAGTATTCTTCTTATCTCCTTATGAAAAAAATCATTTTTATAACCTTTACCGTGAAATATGAATGTTCGTTTTTCCTTGTAAGGATTTTATGGATTTTACCACCATAATTTCACTTAACCATCCGTCTCATATTTAAATTTTAATATTTGAATTAAAATATTTTAAAAATAAATTTTCAAAATGTTATTAGTAAAACGTTTTAAAAAAAAAGTTATTTTTCCTCAATCTAGTTTATAAAAGATATTTTAATAATGATTATATTCATAAATGACAACAACCATATACATTAGTACATTTAGGTTATTTTCTATTGATACCATCATTAATATTCCCTCTGTTGGATTATGATTGATTTTTCCACGGATATTATTCAAAATAACTTTGATAATTAAATTCAGTCCCCCGAAAATATTCTATTTCCTATTATCACTTGACATTGGGTTTCCCCTAAATATTAATATCAATTTTCATGGATTTTATTATTGCCTAAACCCTATACCATTTTTCTTTTTCTTTTTACTTTAAAATTTATTTAATTATTTTCTGAGTTTTTTATAAAGTTATAAACATTATTTAATAAGAATATTTTATAAGGAATATAGTTTATTTCATATGAAGAATTTTTTTTGACATAAAATACATGGGTTAGGGACTTTTTATGGATAAAACCATAGGTTGGGGAAAAGTATATAATATTCCATTGATTCATTTGTCATCTCATCACACATATTAGTTGAACTAATTGTAATATAAAAATTATCTCTTCATGGTAATGATTACATGTACATAGGAATCAGGGAATCTAATATTTAATAATTTTACTCATATTAGTTTCAATTATTATTCAATAATGATATTTTCATCAAAATATCTATGGATACATTTAATATAGAGTTATTAGATGTCATGTGGCTCAGTTTTTTATTATTTTATTATTGTTTTTTCTTATCTAGTTATTTCAGTGGAATGTGTTTCTAGTTATTACCATGATATATTTTTAAAGAATGATCATTCGGTTTATTGATTATATGGAATGTGTTTTTAGTTATTTACCTTTCCATATTGACTATTCTCATTAATTCATTATGAATTCTTCTATATTTTTTCCTTAATGAGGATTTGATCTCACCCTTATTATGTTTCATTCCACATGAATCTTTGATGAATAAAATTTAATATATATAGACTTAGTAGATGGATTAAAATTATCCTCTATGTTAATTATTTAGAAAGATGATAAAATATTATGTTATAATTAGTGTATTCATTTTAAAAAATGTCTCATTTATGTATTTGGTTTACCAAGACTACAAAAATCTCACTCCTTTGGTATTTGATTCCTTATAACCATGCTAGTGTAATAGTAGTAGACACCGGCTTTAGGATGTATGTGTTCAATTCAATATAGTTGTAATTAGAAGAAGATTCGTACCTACCTTATGAACTAGATTTAGAAAACATAGTTGAGTGAACATAAAACTAATGTATAATATGACGAGAAGTATAGAATAACATCCTCACATTTTTGGTAGTGTATAAATTACGGGGGTCTTCCTAGAAATAAATGTTTATCCAGATACTATAAGTGGACATGGTTCTAGAAAATATATACCTAGGAGTTATTAATCCAATAAGGTGTTCTGATTATGACAAGTGGTAACCTAGTACAAAAAATAGGCCATATTGTGTACCTAATTTGACACTACCAAGCAGTTTTTTTAGGATAATGCATAATTTATTTTCAAACCAATGTTAATTATTTGAATAGATATTGAAATTGTATAATATAGAATAATCCTTTGGTGTTTTATATTTATGATAAGGAATCATGAGTTACAATTCCTATGAATGATATTATTTATATAACCTAGACTTAGAAAGGATATATGTGAAAAATAATGGAAGAAGTATTTATGTATTGACAATGTATTGAAACTGTTAGATTAGTTTCTATTTAATGATTAAATTTCGTGGTTTTCCATTAGATTTAATTTTGAAATTATATATATTTGGTTTTATAAAATAAATACATATTTTCCTGGTGAAAAACAACTGAATCAAGAAATTCATGGTTCTTAAACCCATTTACAAAGGACGATATGGTTTTTACACCAACCACTAAACTATTCAATAATTATTTTAATTGTTCATTATATTTCGTTAAACAATTTGAGACATTATAATAATTATGAACTAGTAGTTTCAATTTTTTTGATTAATGGTTAATTGATGTACTATTTCCATTTTGGAATATTTTAATATTGGTCGGCTTTCCACATTTTTATAGGCCTTAGGTTCTTTTAAATGTTTCTTTTACTACATTAGTCATAAAAAATGTTCCTTATTGGTATTTAATTTCTTATAATAAAGGAATAAATTAGAATTATATCAATTCACACTCAAATGATAAGATTATTCACATAAAATTAAAACATATCATGTAATAATACATCACTATAATTTTGGATTGTAAAATAAATGACTGAAATTTGGAAGATAACAAAGATATAAAATTTTGTACTAATACCTTAATTTATGTTGAACCAATGGTCTCTTCAACCATTAGATATTTATGGTTTTGAGGCCCTCAAATTTCTTTTTGTCAATCAATACTTTCATATTGAAGACGTTATTCAATTCTAATATATATTTATGATTTTGCTTTAAATACCAATCACCCCTTTCAACTAATGTTCTCCAATATAGAGACCTTGTTAAATTGTCTTCAATGTGACATTTGTAATTCACAATCTCTCTTTTATAGAGGTTGACATATTAACTATTAAAATTATTTGGGATTTATAAAATTTTATCTATGAAACAATATTTCACCATGATTGAGTTTAAATAGAGGGGACATAATTTATATAAGGTGTGGAGAATGCAAAGCCCCGTAAATCTATAGTAAGAAATTTGTATTCGATAGTTTCTATGAAACACGACACCAAGAATGTGAGAGAATATAATATCCTAAGACTATGATATATATATTTATGATTTTAAATAAATTCAATACATAATATGTCTTTAAATGAATGAAACACCATGTTATCTTCTGTTACACACAGGAACAACTTCCTTGATAGCTTGCATTACTCACAAGAATGAGTTTGACTAAATTACAATATATTATAAAAATATTATTATTTCATATAATATGACATATCTTAGTTATTATAGAAGAATTTATTAATAATATTAACTAAAATATAAAATTATACGGTTTATAAAAATATAAAATTTATACAGTTGTTTCCAATTAATGATAAATGCAAATAAGAACAAATTGGATATAAATAGAAATATAATTAGAATTATTATTCCAATGGGGTTTTATCATAATAAAATAATAAAATAAAATTCATTAATTTTTATAATGAAATATATATGTCATATATTTAAAATTTCATTTGATATTCATCCATTAGATCTGACTGGCATAAGATAAGAACAAAATCTATTTTAGACATAAAAACATATATTTTTAAAATGGAAATTTTACTGCATTTTAATGATGATCTAATATTGAATATTAATTTTTTACTCATTAATTTATTTAATATTTCTATGTATAAATAATATCATTAATAAAAATAATATTAATTCGGTTTGGGTAATTTGTTTATATTTTTCTGAAACTTATCATTTTTAAAGGATTATTAAGAATACAGAATTATATTTCAAAACAACAGTTTTCATCTAATTAATTTATAATTATAGATTTCACATTTAATTGTTTTTAATGTTTAATAATATAATATTATTATCAATTAATAAATTTTATTTCCATTTAATCAAATTAAAATTTGAAATTTATTATAAAAACAAAGTAAATTATCAGATGTTTGTAATTTAAGACCAGTGTTGTCATCCTACCCACGAGATTAAATTGAAATCTATTTATGCCGTATAAATGATTTGAGTATCAAAAAATGGATTTAATATTTGGAATAATAATTTATTTTAATTTCAAATAAGACCAAATTATTTTTTGAACCAAAATATTTGGAAAATTAATAAAAATTAGTTATAATTATTATGGCAATATTCAGTTTAATAATGAACTAAACCTTTAGCTTAGAATCCTAAATAACTGATCCACCTGTTCAAAACACACAATCTAGCTATACTTCATCTGGGAACCATAACCCGAATGTTCAGTCAGCCATCTTTTTTATTGATTTTTGATAAACCCCCTTTCGTGGGATGAGGGGAAGCCTTACAAGTCCTGTAGGCTTATATATTACATGACCCGTAGTCTTAGGAAATATAATTACTATTCATGGTATTACTCCTCTCCATAAACTTCATCGTGATATCAGCTCTCCTATTTCTCTTGGATTGTTTGTCTAGTATTCTGGTGAAAGTGAATTCTAGTCCTGATGGTAATTACATACCCTCTCTTTTTGAAAAATCTACTTAGATTCTACTCTCGTGAATGTTCTTGGTCTGAATCCCCTTCTAGAGTATTCTCTTTATAGAGTTTGTATAATCATTTTAGCATAATATCATCTGGCCTGAGGGCCTTAAGGTGGTCCGAAAGCCTTAAAGGACCCAAGGACCAAACCAGTCGCTCGAAAGCCCAAAATGATGAATAGTTCTAGTTGCTACATTACCGAATAGTGACAACTACAAAACATACTACATTTACTAATATAGAACCTGCTATATTTCACATTATAGTACCCCAAAAATTATGTCTCTCCCTAGTTTTGAACTCAGGTCTCTTGGATGCACTTCTGATGTACTCACCAACTGGGTTGAGGCTCTTGTGCACGTTTGGGAACATTAAATTCATGAGTTTGGATTGTTTCTGAAGTCTTTGTTCATGATGAAACGTGGGTACACCAAACTTATTTTCACAAATACCTTGTTAGTCATTTTTCTCCTATAAAAGGAAATCACATCTCCCCATTCCACAAACCTCTCAAAACACATATGTTTGGCCATGATCTTCCCATATAGAATTCCAAAATCCATCCCCTCGACCTTGAATCATCTCTTTAGGCATAAATATTTCCAAGGAACACCTTTGGTATAAACCAAATGAAGTTACCCATTTAAGAGTTAACCTATTCTATTAAGTTCTCTAATTTTATTTACATTATCCATCACTAAAATATCAATGATTTATGATATTATAAAAATATTATAATAAATAATATATGATGTTTTTAGTTAAATGTTTTTACATACACTTATACAATACTTCATCTTATGGGTAACGAACATACTATTTAAGTGTACGATGAACTACTGCCTCGCAAAATGATGATTGTTACATTTTTCCTTTACAACGTATCATGGTCTCCATTATGATAGAAAATATACTTATATATGATATATATGTTATATATTATTTATTTACCATTCATTAATTTTTTATTACATTTATCATTAATAGATTCCATTTTATGTTAATATGATAACATAGTTTGGGGATGTGTTGACTATTGCCCCTCGAAGCGATGTAATTCTTTCACACTATGCGTTGAATTGATAAAATATGGTTTTCATTAAAAAAAGGTAAATAAAAACTTGATATAATATTTTTTTTGTGACATAATTACTTCGGTATTAATATTCTATATATATACATCATTTTCATTAATACCCTTTCACACACTAAAAAAGTGATAGCGTCGTTTTTGCATGTGTGGACTACTACCTCCTTGAATTGTTGATATTATTTTGACATCACCTGAATTATATAATTTATTATATTTGATTAAATAATATCGTATATATGAAATAATTTCCATTATAGAGAGATATAGTTTTAGTTACCATTTTTCCATGAAAATAATTAAAATATGGGAACATTACTCATGTGAACGTACGACCCTCTGTTTCAACGATTGTAATGTTGGTTCATTTTTCATAAACATAATTACAGATTGATTTTCAAATTCTAATTGATGTAAAAATATTATAATCATATAATTATTATTGTTGTTGAGATGATATATAATTAACACTTTGACCATTTTTTACCTACCAATGTTATTTCTTTCACATTAACCGAATTTCTTCAAAACACCTGACATAAATTTTATTGATTATATAGTTGTACAAATCATGGTAATAAGAGAAATAAAAGTAATGATACTCAATTTTTTTAATCAGGAATAAAATTAACATGAGTTATTTATAAATTATTTTAATATACATTCATTATAATGGGAACACAATGTAAGGAATTCTCATCTCACATTTTACATCTAGGAGATAAATGTCATGTTCAACACTAAAATTATTTGTGTGGTTTATCTAGAAGCCCTTTTGTTATATTATATCATTAATAAATTTATATTAATCACATTTTAAACTATCATTTAAGTCTATTCCTTCATGAAGATTATTATTTAAATATTTTCAAAGTGGTATGGGAAACTTTGTAATGTTTAAAGATTATTTTCCTAAACAACAACATTACTGATCTCTAAATGGTATGTCCATTCAAAGAAATTATATGAACATTATTCAAAAATACCATTCATTTTATCCATTTTGGTTATTCATTACCACTTTCAATTAAAAATACCATTTCCAACTCTTTTTTAATGAAAATGTTTTATAAAATGTTGTAAAAAACAAGAACTTTTCCCCTCTTTAGTCAAACCATCTTTTCTCTTTTAAAAACCAAGATTTATTAAAAAATTATCAATTTTATTTAAAAAATGAATTTTTAAAGATATTTTTACCATTTTTTATTTTACCAATGTTCTTAATATAAAAACCTTTTAAATTTACAAACAAGTCATTTTTCTAACATTTACCCATGAAAAATAATGTTTTATTTACCACGTATTACATGTACGGAATTACCCACCACCATTTCATTAACGATTCCTCTAAA
This sequence comes from Viscum album, assembly GCA_963277665.1. Lineage (NCBI taxonomy): Eukaryota > Viridiplantae > Streptophyta > Magnoliopsida > Santalales > Viscaceae > Viscum > Viscum album. The sequence goes on along the minus strand of OY728158.1, from coordinate 1,456,689,371 downwards.
TGTTAAAAATGTTTGTCTTTAAAGAAAATATTTTCAAAATGGATATTCAATGAAATGTTTTTTTCAATTTTATTTTTAACCAAATTTATTTGCCTCAAAATGGTTCATAAAACATATTTTTATATGTTTTACACTAATTAAAGAAAATAAAACTTTATTTTAATCTACATGGACTATGTTTTATTGATAATATCATTAATCATTCTATGGAAGGATTATGGATGATTTTTTCAAGGATATTATTCAGCTTCACTTCATGACTACTTTTATTCCCATTGAACTCTTCCATTTCTTATAATTATTTAACATTGAATTTCCCCCAAATATCTATATCATTTTTCATGTACATAATTATATCCAAAACTCTATACATTTTTTCACATGGTTTTAAATTTGAATATTGTTTGATTATTTGGGGAAATAATGATAAATTCATATACATTATTCAATATGAATATTTGATAAATCATGTTGTTTATTCGATGTGAAAATTATTTTGGACATACAATACATTGGTTGGGGACCGATTAATGAATTCCCATCAATGCATCAATAGTGTCATGGGACAAATTATTAATAAAAATTAGAATAATTTAACTATAGTTTTATGTTAATTATTCCATGTAATTAGGAATCATGTCTTAAAATAATTAATCATTCCTCTCATATATGTTTTAGTTATTATTCATCAATGAGAATTTTGTTTTACATATATATGGAGAATTTTTATTTTATGTTATTTTGATGAGATCTGATTCAATATCATACCTTGTCATATTAATTTATTCATAGCTAATTATTTTAATAGAATTTATTTCTAGTTATTAACATTTTTATATTGTTTATCCACTTCCATAATGTTTATTTATTACATGGAATTTTTCTTCAGTTATTTACCATACCATATTTACTATTCAAATTGATTCATTTTTTATTCGTCTATATATTTCTCTTCAAGCGAATTTTATCCCACCTATATTATGTTTCTTTCTATGGAAATAACTGAATAATACTATTAATGATTTTTATCGATTTACTAGATGGATTAGAGTTATCCTTGATGTTATTTATTTACAAAGAATAAAAAAATCATGTTATAAGTAGTGTATTCATTTATAATACAACACTCATTTATGTATTTGGTTAACCAATACTACTAAACAATCGATCCTCCCAGATTTGATTCCTTGTAATCATGCCAATATAATAGTAGCATCCACTAGTTCCAAGCGTTTTGGGGTTAGGTCACTACATTAATTAATAGAGAAGAGATTTATAATATCATTAGATAAGTACATATAAGAGTATGTGGTTTCCAACATCCAAGATCTTATCTTTCTAATAAAATAATAAGGCTTTTTATGCTTTTGGACATCAACGAAATAATATTTTTCAAATTTCACTTTTAAATGTCACTCCTTCTAGGTGGATTCAATATTCATCCATCTATCACCAAAGTTTCTACAAACATCCAAATAATCATATCCACTACCATTTGAGGAATGGGAATTGTAGATCCATATTCTCTTACTATATCAATGAAATAATAATTCATCTTAATGGATTCTGAAATTTTCACCAAATTAGATAATGTAATACTCCAAATATAACTCATAACCCAAGGCATTTTCAACATCGTTTAATCCAAAAACATTATCAGATATGGTGTCCCTCATACAATATTGATGAACGATGAAACAAATTTCTCTTCCTTTATATATGGATTATAATATAAAATCCCACCACTTATATTTCTATCATGAAAAAACAAATGGATATATATCTTCTGTAAAATTGACCCAATCAAACATACTACAAAATGTGGTGGATATAGATAAAATTTCATGGCCTGAAAATCTTTTTCTATCCTTGAGGGCCTACAAAACCAAAACATGTAATACCACATAGTCAAGGCCATATTCACTTTTAAATAGGATAAAATTATTACTTCATTTTGAGTACCAATTACTACAGATCAATGCTTCTGTATATGATCATAATTCCCTGTATGATCAATCCCAGAATCAAATAGATGAATTAGAGGGACATGATGTGAATTTATTTCATACCATGCTTGTAATGACCCAAAATTTTTCAATGGAAATTCCCTTCTTATAATCATTTCATAAAATCACATGAAAACTAAACATAATGAAATACTAAGTGCTAAGCGACCTTTAAACATTAGTTTGTCACTTCTGTGTTTTGAATTCTGAAAATCTAACAAACACAGTTGTGTTCAAGATGATTTTTTGAGTCTAGTGAAACAAAAATAATTTTTGGTGAATATTAACCTACCTTTATGAATAATAATATACCCTTATGAATATTAATATAACCCTTATGAATAGTAAATCATCCAACATATGAGTAACCTTACCAGGGAATAATTAAATAAAATTTAAACATCTTAAAAATTGACAATTTGACCTTGGTAAAAGTTTTGGTATTTTGTAAGTCATAAATAAATAATTAATTATTTTAAAAGAAAATTTATTTTCTTAAAATGTGTTCATAAATTAAAAAATCATTGTATTATTGTTTTTAGATAATTTTCTAAGGCCCTACGTAACTTTTGAAAGCATTATAAAATCAGTTTTAATTTTAAAAGTTATTTTTTAAGTAAATTATAGATTTAATTGAATGTTATATTAATAATATTTAGGAAATTATTTTTGAAAATGAATTTTATTTTTGGATTCTACACATAGAAAAATGGTTGGGGAAATTTTTTGGATTTTTCTGAAATACTTGAATTTTTGGTGAATACTAAAATACATTAATTTACTGTATAAATACATTATAATTAAAACCCTCTACTACTAACATCACAAGTGATTTAATCACCCAAATCCCGAAATCACATGCCTTATTTACTATTCTTGGTCATGGATGACTCACTATTCATTGTCTTTTGAGAAAATCATAAACTAATGAATTTTATATTAAGAAAACCCCTCTCCCCTCCACTAAAAAAACTACCCTTCACACCCTCATTTACTCACACCTCTCAAGCTCCAATCATTCTCTAAACTCTACCCAAAAATCATACCTAGAACATCCCCATATCTCGGAGCTTCTAGGCTCCTCAAAATTCCAATCATAGGACCTTAAGGAGGATCTCAAGAAGAGGATTCAAGAGGAAATTTCTCTCCCTCTTCTCCTTTAATTTCCTTTCAAGTTCAAGTTCATCTCTTAATCTCTCCCCACCTATCTTCATACAAATGGTATTTTAACTCCCTTATTATACATCTAATATAATTTTATAATGATAATGGGATATTATATCATCCATCCCCCTGTCCTTCTTCCTTTTATTTTATTAAAGAGAACGTTGTTCGTGAGGTGTTAATTTATCACCTTCAAGAATGACATGTTTTCATCTTCCATTTCTACCTTCAGATCTAGTCATGAAACCATTTTTATGGTTGAAACAGAATATTTTATAATTATTATCTCATATTTAATGTTCTGTAATTAACTTATTACCATATTTCTAGTGATAAAATAAAACAAGTTCATTATGATAGAAAAATTGTTCAAATTAACCCAAACAATCACCATCTAATTATTATCAAATTATTCATCTGTATAGATATAATATAATTCATTAAAAGATCATTAAAACTCATGAAATATCATTAATAAAATGTAATATTAGTTTTTTATGTTTACCCATGTTCTAGCCAAACTTCAATTTTAGAATACATGTGAATCACTCAACAAAACCAAAAAAACAAACATTCCTGAATATTGTTTTTAAACACTAAAACTCATCCAAAGTAGCATAAAATAACTTAATGAAATATTAATGAAGCATATTAATGTACATAAGGTTCTATACTTCTAACTAATTAATATAATGTCATTATACAGTAAATTAAAGAGAAGGAAGTTTTCAGATACAAGGTAAGGGGAAATTCTCGAACCCAACATTCATCCTTCAGGTTCTCCCTCTTTCACTCCTTTTTTATATGGTTACTAATTAAAAATCTTTTTTCCATCATTGTATTTTCTTTTCGGGGATATAAATTTTTTTCACTGGTATTTATGAAAAACTAAATGATTTCCAAAAGAACTCTTCGTTCAAGAACACACCATTTACTTCTCAATCAAGAGTGATGGTTCTTGTAACATATACGTTATTACCTAATTATTTTGGGAACCCAATGATTATGAATTTATTTTTATGAGATGAAACTCATTCCTTTTCATGGGTAAATTATGTTCATTTATGTTATATATTCTTTTTGGCATGCATGATAAATGATAATGTTATGACGTGACGGGTGTGCCCAGAATTATATAGCGCAATATGAATGTTTGAATGTGACGTGTGCACCTAAAATTATACAGAACTCCAAGGCATTGGGTAAAGTGATCAATATCATGAGTAATTTGAAATAATGTGTGAAAAAGATTTCAGCTTTGATTATAAGTATTTTTATTATTTTACCACTATGACATGATGTTTCATTTTTATGCATTTCCACATTTCAAGTCTTTTATTTCTGCACCTCTCATGTCCACGATATTTTGACTATGTTATGATTATGCTCACCCGATGCTATATTCTTCTTATCTATCCTATTAATGGGCTTTTAGATCATCCCTTTTTATGAATATCCTTAGGTGGATACATGTACTAAAGAGAGGACAAGTTCCAATATGAAACTAGAGAAGAAGAAATTAAATAAATGTTTATGTTTGATGATGTAATTGTTATATATAGTCCTACTTTTCCCAAGACACTAAACCTTTGTATCCTTTATGTGTAAAAATATTATGTTTTTATCTGTAAAATGATATAATAGTAATGTAATAAATGGTTGGGTCACTATATATGGTATTAGAGGAAAGGTTTAGTTAATTTGGGAATTAGGATTAGTGAACCCTTGAAAAAACCTATAGAATGAGACTAAGTAAAAATATGCACACCAGAATATTTACATAGGGATCCCATATTTTTTGTTTTTTTAAAAATAGTTTAAATTAATATGTTATTCATGATTTTTTTACTTATGTTTTGTTCTAACCATTTTCTAAATGGTGGGAACTAGGAGAAATCAGGCCAACAACTTGTGCGAGGACAAATGCAATGATTGCCCGAACGACATCCCCAATCATTTGGGAGGTGGAGTTCAATAATTCATGGAAAAACATACCCAATTATCTCAGGTTATAAAAAATAAACATAATAATGGATAATTTCCTCCTTCAACAAATTGGGAGAAACTGGATATCGAATTATTTATGCGGCAATGACCAACGACATTTAATGGATCTTCTGATCCACTAGTTGTGGAATAATGGGTCATCTCCTTAGAGAAGAACTTTTCTATGCTTCACTATTCTGAGATGGAGAAGGTGACCTTAACTGTTTATCTCCTAGATGGAGAAGCCGATCAACGGTGTGCTTTGATTAAGAACACCAAGCCTAGGGTGAAAATTGAAGAGATGGAATGGAAAGACTTTAATATAATGTTTCTTTACAATAATTTCCCATAAAATCTTCGCACAAAGATGGAGAGAGATTTCATAGAGCTCAAGAAAAAATAAGGATAATCTTTCACAACCTATGAAGAAAATTTCACAAGTATTTCATGGTACGCTTCGGGTTTTGTTATGAACAATGATAGATAAATTGATAGATTTTTTAGTGGTTTAATGTAACACCTTCGAAAGGCTCCAGCAATTAGAAACATTGGGAGTTATGAAGAAGTTGTTTGTTGTTCCCTCAAATTGAATATAGTGTTTGGAGAATGGTCCCACGGATATAGGGATCGGAAATCAAAGATGGAGTTTAAAGCTAGAGGATCTAATGACAAAAGTGGGAAGAAAACTCAACGACCCACATGCCAAAAATGTGGGAACATTCACCATCGGAACTGCCTCAAAGGGACAGGGAAATCCTTCAATTGTGGGAAATAAGGACACCATGCTGAAGAGTGTCGAAAAGACACGAAAAGGAAGAGGAATTTAGCTGATGAATGAAGAGAACCACCCATGGTTCAATGCTACAACTGTAGGGAGATAAGTCACTATGAAAACAAGTGCACTAAACCTCATGTTCTTCAGGGTAATCAGCGTCAGTAGCCACCAAAGCCAAAGAAATAAGGGAAGGCTTATTCCATCACTACTGCGGAGGTGGAGGATGTTAATGAAGTCATACAAGGTACTCTTCCTATTCACTCATGAATGGAAAAAGTATTATTTGATTCTGGTTCTATGCAATCCTTTATATCTTTCATGTTTTCTTTAACTATAGAATAGAAGCCCTAAAACCTTGAAGTAGAGATATCTGTAAAAAAACAAGTTATGCAATCATTGCAACCCATGTGTTTGACTCCTCTCATATGGGCATATGTGGGAAGATTCTTCTAGAAAATACTATAATACATCCTTTGGTATAATTCGACGTTATAATTGGAATGGATTGGATCTCGTTATATAGATCACATTTCAACTATTGGGAAAAGGAAATAACTTTTCATAATACAAAACATCCCATGCTCCTCTAAAAATTTAATGAAGATCATGAATCTCCATTGAAAAACCCTTCAATGGTTTGGGTGGTGATTCCCTATGAAGAAGAATACCACACCCAAATGGTTGAGTCGAAGGAAAGTGCCAACCTTTAGGAAATAAAAATTGTGAGGGAATATGGTGATGTATTTCCGGAAGAGTAACCCAGAATTCTCCCAGATCATGAGGTAGATTTATCAATTGAACTCATACTCGGAGCTACTCCTATCTCGATGTATCCCTATTAGATGGATCCTATCTAATTGGGGGAGTTAAAGAAGTAGGTGCAAGAGCATCTGGACAATGGGTTCATATGCCCTAGTACATCACCTTGGGGTGTGCCAATGGTCTTTCGGAAGAAGAATAAGGATGGAACAATGCAGTTGTTTATCGATTATCGGGAACTCAATAAGATCACCGTAAAGAACAAGTATCCTCTCCCAAGGATTGATTAATTTTTTGATCAGTTAGGAGGATCTCAATACTTCTCAAAGGTGGATCTTCATTATAGATATAATCAGGTAATGGTAAAGAATGAAGATATTCAGAAGAATGCCTTCCGTGCAAGGTATCAGCCCTATGAGTTTTTGGTGATGCCCTTCAGACTTACTAATGCCCATGAAATCTTCATGGATTTGATGAATATAGTCTTTAGACATTACCTCAACAAATTTTTGGTAGTTTTTATTGATGATATTCTCATCTAGTCCATGATAAAGGAGGAACCTGAAGAACATCTAAGAATTGTGTTGGCAACATTGAGAAAGGACAATTTGTACACCATGTTATGCAAGTGTGACTTTGGGATAAAACAAGTCACGTTCTTGGAAAATGTGATCACATGTGAGGGAATTTCTATGGATCCTTAAAAAAATGTTATTGAGGAATGGTCCCGACTCTCTTGTGTCATAAAAATACGTATTTTTCTTAGATTAGCTTAGTACAACCGACTTTTTGTGAGAAACATCTCATGATTGTCAAGTATGCTAACTATGTTAACAAGGAAAGGGGCAAAGAATGTATGGATGGAAGAATGTGAGGGAAGCTTCAAGGAGCTAAAGAGAAGGCATATCACTACAACTGTACTCACACTACCGAAAAGTGGAGAATGTTTTGTGATATACAATGATTATTCAATGAATGGCTTGGATTGTGTACTCATGAATAAGGATAATGTGATAGCCTACGCCTCATGATAGTTGAAGATCCATGATAAGAACTACCCAACACATGATCTAGAGCTGGAAGCAGTGATTTTTTCCTTGAAAATATGTCGGCACTACCATTATGGTGAGAAGTGTGACATATACACCGACCAAAAGATCCTAAAGTATATTTTCAAACAAAAGGAAATCAACATGCATCAAAGGAGATGGTTAGAGCTAATCAAGGATTACAATTAATCTATTCACTATCATCCTAGAATGGTGAAAAAGGTAGATGATGATCTAAGTAGAAATGAACCCTCTTCTCTATCCATGTTACAGATTGAGAAAGACCCTATCTTCCTGGATATGAAAATAATGGATTTAGAAATCATAAGGGCATGGGATACATCTTGAATTTTTCAAATTATTGCGCAACCATCCATCCAAGATAAGATTAAGGAAGAATAAAGGGATGATGTGGAGATACAAAGGTGGGTGAATACAGTAAAGGAAGAAAATCTTTTGGAGTTCCACATCGACGATGATGGTGTGATTCAGTTTGGAACGTCACTTTCTGTGCCTTCATCACCTGGTATAAATAAGGAGCTATTGGATAATGCACATAGCTCAAAATTCTCTATCAATACCAGGAGTACCAAAATGTAAAGTGATCTCCTAGAACACTTCTTGTGGGATAACATGAAAAAGGAGATTGTAGAATATATATCATGGTGCTTGGTATGTCAGCAAGTTAAAGCAGAGGGACAAAAGTCCAAAGGTGTGAGGCAGCCATTGCCTATACCCATTTGGAAATGGGAAAATGTTACTATGGACTTTTTCACGGGTATCTCAAAGACATCAAAGGGTAATAATGCGATATGGGTTGTGGTTGATCAACTCATCAAGACTTCCCATTTTATCGCTATTCTGGAAGATCTCTCACTGGAACAACATGCAAAGATATATGTGAAAGAAGTAGCGAGACAACACGGTGTTCCAATATCAATTGTCTCGGACCGTGATCTGAGGTTCACATCTAAATTCTGGTGGAGCCTTCAACATGATTTGAGTACTAAATTTAATTTCAGCATGAACTATCACCCCCTAACTGATGTCCAATCTGAAAGAAATATTCAGATGCTTGAAGATATGCTAAGAGCCTGCTCTCTATAATTTAAAGGTGGATGGGATCAGCATATTCCATTGGTGGAGTTCTCATACAACAATTGCTTCCACTCGAGTATTCAGATGGCTTCATATGAAGCTCTGTATGGAAAGCGATGTAGAACTCCAACATGTTGGGATGAAGTTAGAGAAATAAATCTACTAGGACCCGATCTTATTCACGAGATAATAGAGAAGTTTCAATTCATCCAGAAACACATCAAAGATGCTCAAAATCGGCAAAAGAGCTATGATGAAAACCATCAAAGGGACTTGGAGTTCGACGTTAGAGATAAAGTCTTCCATTCAATATCTCTTTTGAAGAGAGTCATGTGATTCGGGAAGAAAGGGAAGCTAAGCCCAAAGTATATTGGCCCCTTTGACATCCTTAACCGCATAAGAGACATGGCCTATTATATTGCACTTCCACCGAATATGGCTCATTTTCATGATGTGTTTCATGTATCACTACTGAGGAAGTACATACGAGACCTCTCACATGTACTAAACTCAAAGTTGGTGCAGTTGGAAGATGATCTCTCCTATGAAGTGAAACCAGTAATGATTTTGGATCGGAGAGATAAGGTTCTACACAACAAGACAATCAATCTTGTCAAAGTTTTGTGGAGGAAACATAAGTTTGAGGAAGCATCTTGGGAACTATAAGAGTCAATTAAGGAGAAGTACTCTCACCTATTTGTGTAATGTGAAATTTCGAGGGCAAAATTTCTTAATGGGGGAAGAATATAACGACACAAAGTTTTTCAATAGATATTCCCTTCTTATAATCATGTCATAAAATCACATGAAATCACAACATAATGAACTACTAATTACTAATTTATCTTTAAACATAATTTTTTCACTTCAGTGTTTTGAATTTCAAAAATCAGACATACACGGTTGTGTTCAAGATGATTTTTGGAGTCTAATGAAACAAAAATAATTTTTTTTGAATATTGACCTACCCTTATGAATTGTAACATACCCTTATGAATATTAATAAGACCCTTATGAATAGTAAATCATCCAACATATGAGTAAAATTACCCAGGAATAATTAAATAAAATTTAGACATCTTTAAAAGTGACAATTTGAACATGGTCAATTTTTTGGTATTTTGTAAGTCATAAATAATTAATTATAATTAATTAATTAATTTAAAATAAAATTTATTTTCTTAATTTTTTTACTAAATTAAAAAATCATTGTCTTATAGTTTTTTATTAATTTAATAAATCCATACATAATTTTTGAAAGTACTATAAAATCAGTTTTAATTTTAAAAACTGTTTTTAGGTAAATTATGATTTTAATTAAATATTAAATTAATAATATTTAGAAAATAATATTTGAAAATGGACTTCCTTTTTGAATTCTATATGTCAAAGAATGGTTAGTGTAAATTTTTGGGATTTTTCTAAAATATATGAATTTTTGTTGAATAATAAAAAACATTAATTTACCATATAAATACATTATAATTAAAACCTACTAGTCCTGACATCACAAGTGATTTAAGAACCCAAATATGGAACTTACATGGCTTATTTACTATTCTTGGTCATGGATGACTCACTATTAATTGTCTTGGGAGAAAAAAAAATAAACTAATGAAATTTATATTAAGAAAACACCACTCCCCTCCACTATAAAAACCACCCTCCACACCATCATTTCCTCACAACTCTCAAGCTCAAAGAATTCTCTAAACTCTACCCAAACATCTTCCCAATACCCTCCCCCATGTCTAAGAGATGCAGTTCTCATCAAAATACCAAGCGTATTCCCTTAAGGAGGATCTCAAGAGGAGGATTCAAGAGGTAATTTGTAGCGGCCCCAAGCTTAACGTACATGGACATTAAATTACTTTTGTGGAATACTTAACACATAACGAAAATAGACACACAAGGACCGTAATAGTTTTTTGTCGTAGGAAACTCAGAAAAAAATCTTCTAATCATGGTGAAAGATCTTCAACATCTCCCATAAAGATCTTCTGCTTTTTGTTTTCTTACCTAAAAACTTTCATTAAATCCTGGTGAAAATAAAACATATAACGGGTGAGTTCAAATGCTTAGTAAGGGTAAGCATAGAGAACATAAAACAATCCCTAAAAATTTGAATACAAAAACATGAACATAAAATCTAAACAACATAATCATGAGCAACGACATAAATCAGGGAAGTACACAAAGCATAGATCATAAAGGAACATTAGTCATGATAAACTATCATGGTAATAAAACATGTAATTGTGTTATCCATTAAGAACATGTTAGGATTTCCATAGTGGAAAAGGCATTGCTGCCAAGACCATCTTAGTGGACAAAGTCCCATTCTGAATCGAGTTCACTCCTCGTTCCAGTCCTGTAACACTGAACCAGATTAACTTACCATTCCAGTCATGTCTATCTCATGAGATATAAATCTTTACCCAATGCATTGGAGGGAGATATAGGTCCCACCCATCTCATAATGAAATCATTCTTACATGTTCCACAATATAAATATAAATCATTCATCATAACCCAAAGAATAAAAATGGGTTTCATAAACATCATCCAATCATAAAATAATCCATATAAAACAAATGGATATTGTTTCATCATAAGAAAAGTGAAACCCTGTAAATCATAGAGAAGTTATACATGAATCATACACATATGAAATAATGTCATCTTATATGGAAAATGGTTTTGATAAAACATTGGAAATGAAAACTTGAGGAAAATATCATTTCTTCTTCAAAAATCATTTTCTTTTCAAAAAATTACATGCAATTTAAAAAGAAAAGTATTTTGTTGAAAATATTCATAAAATATTGTAGAGTATGATTCATTAAAATGAGGCGTTATAAAACCATAAAAATCCATTCATTCCGTATAAGTTAAAAAAACATTTTTCTCGTACTTTTGTCGCAAAAGTCAAAAAGTACCTTGTATGGTAAACAAAAGAAGGATTCCTTCCATTCGATGTGGTAAAAGTAAAAAAAAGGGTAAGAATGACTTTAAACATACATGGATGAAACGTAAACATTTTATGAACACATTTTGAGAACATATGAACATGGATAAAAAACATAACCCCAGAAAATACTTACGAATAAACAATCTCGGATAAGAATGAGATTGGAATAGTTATCCCTTACCTTATGTCCGACATGCTTAATTTGTATCCAAACCTCTTGTATAATGATTTAAATAATGTCATGGACTTATTACATAATCATAATACTTGTTATTATATCATATAGGGGTCAATTAGGTATTTATATTACCTTTTCATTTGTCAATTCCATGTTAAAGTAGCTTTTTGGGTAAAATTGTTTCATTTATTGTACGTGTTTGGAATTGTTGTTCTTGATATTATTATTACTTATATCATGATTTAAATACTTCTAGAATGTAAAATATGATTTATATATCATTTATATTCAGTATATATATATATATATAATAGACAGATAAATGAAATGAAACACACCGTTCATGGAGACGGTAGGTCGTACGTACGCATTAATGTTGTTTTCCGTTCATTATGAACTTGAATGGATGTAAGTAGATGAAATATATATACATACATGAATACATTAGCTTCATTATTTCATATATTTCATTATTACACATTATATATACTTTATAATCATTCTTGAATGGTTAACATGGAGAATGAATCTCATCGTGTCGTGGAGACATTAGTCCGTACGTACGCACGAGCGATGATATCATTCCCATGATTGTGTAATTGTATTTAATTGTATATATAATATTTAAGATTCAATATCACTTTACAATAATCATATATGGTTATTTATTTACACCATTATAACCATCTATGTAAGGTGGTGGTGGAAAACAGATTACACCACGTCATGGAGACGGTATTCGGTACGTACGCACGCACAATGATTTTGTTTTCAGTAGGATGGCTAGAATATGAAATAAGGTTGTTTCACATTTATAATAACATATCAGTATATATGTAATACTGATGTTTTTACTTTTTAATGAGTAAAACTAATGAAGAAGAAGTATAAGAAGAAATAAAGTTGAAATAATCAGAAGAAGAGATTACCTCTTCTTCGACACACCTCCTTTAAGATTTCTCTTAAGGAAGTAGAGTTGGTATTTTGAGAAGACCAGAACCTCAAAAAATTTTCAAGGGAAGTGGATAAGTGAAATGGGACGGGTTTGGCCGAGCTTCAAGGCTCAAAATGGAGTGAAGAGAAGAGGGAAGGGGCCTTTTTTATAAGGGAGGAGAGGGGCACCTTTGAAAAACTTAAAATATTATTTTATAATAAAGTCATATTCAGTTTATAATAGCTACAAATTGATTTATTTCGAAACTAAAGTGGGTATGGGTAAAAAGAATCTCAACCAATAGATTTTAGAAAATTTTAGGTTACTATTTTAACTTTATCATTTAGATTTAACTCTATGTTAAATAATTTAAATTTTAACGTGTCTTCTTGTTTTCTTACACTATATGGTTAATAAACATACTATAACAAGACACACGAACCCCAACTGGTTTATTATTAATATATATATCCTTATATATGTCATTTTTTCGAACCTTATATTTTTAGGAATAAAATAATATTTAATTATATTATATTTTTTAAAAAACTATTTTTTGTCAATTTTGACACTATTTGGTAATTGATTTTTGTGAAAATCATAACACATTATTAGTTCGAAAAATGTTAATTAAATCAATAATAACATGTCATATTAACCAATAAAATTAGTGGAATTTATAAAAAGTCTCAAATTACATTTATTTGGGTATTTATAATATCAATTATTTTAGTATTTCATTATTTAGGTAATTATTTCATCACCATTGTGTCATAAATAAATTTAAATATTTAATGTATAAAAATTATAAATAAAATACCATTAGGTAGGAAATACTTTTATCCTTATAATGAATATTTCTAGTGGAATTTATCTTATGCATAACCCTATATTAAAAATAAATTAGTTATTGAACATTGATTTTAACTATTTTAACCATTCTTTAAATAAATTAATAATAAAGGTCCTAATCTAATCCAAGTGGACCTAAATGGTCATATTTTATTAATAAGGTTGTTTTTGGTCGAATTACACTTATACAATTGAATTAGTACTTGATTTATGGTAATAATAATATAATTTTCACCCTTATTTGCCCTATTTACTTTTAACCATGGTAAATAAAAGTAAAAAGATACTATTCACCAAAAATTATATTAATCTCATTGAACCACACTTTAGTCCTAAATATTAACCCCGTCTCTCGGATTTTCGAAATTCCACTTACACATGCGGTAAAATTATGTTTTATATGAATTTCCAAATTCTCCTAGGAGGTGGGTAAAAGACGGTGTAAAGTTCAATAAAATTATTATATATGTAAAATTTTTATAAAATGACTCCAATAAATTACATTGAACTTATATAGGTATTATGTATCAATAATGAACTAAAATAAATTTAAATAAAATAAATAAAAAGTTGGTTTTTAAATAGTAACCTAGTGTTTTCAATATTCATAAAAAATTGAATGTTTTTAGAAAAATACCAAAAAACTCACCCTAGGCTAATTTCGATATTCCGAATCCAAAAATGAAGTCCATTTCGAAAGATAAAATTGATAAAATTTTAAAAATTGTGAATTACTATTCATAATATATAGTTTATATAACATATCGTTGTTTAGTGAAACTCGGTATTGCGTACAACACAAGCTATCGTGGAAGGTCGTGATTGCGTGTAATTCCATCCAAGTCATGGATGCATTTAGTGCAAGCTCCTTTTGGTGTAGCGTACAACACAATAAATAAATAAAATTAAAAAAAATATTTTTCATAAAATCTTGGGGTGTTACAGTCTACCCCCCTTGAAATGAATTTCGCCCTCAAAATTCATCGGGGTTATAAATAGTTTACTACTCAAAAGTTTATTTAATAGAAACCCACATCATAAAAAGGAATACCAAAACCCATCATTAAAAAATAAAGTATGAATCTTAATGGTTACCCAAATTAACTAATCACTATGATTCCACATAGAAGAACAGAAGTGAAGATATGGATATGGAAGAGAAATCTAACCATCATGTTCTGATGGAGAGTGGTAGAGAACATGGTTATAAAAAAGACAAAAATCACAAAGCCATATATTTGTGATGATCTGATGTACCATCTGATTCATCAGATATAAGGGCATTAGGATAACATTTTTGGTTTTCAATATCATTTCCCTAAAGTTGAAGAAATTGGAATTAGAAGAAATACTTTCTTGATTTTGGTACAGTCTCACTATTGGTCGTTCCTTGGACATTTTCCACTTCATCTCTTAAAGAAATGAAGTTGAATTTGTCATTCCTGAAGTGTTAGTATATCATGTGATATAATTATGTGTCATTCCATCTGTCTCAAACAGAAGAATAGAAAACGTTATCAAAAATACATAAGTCTATCTATAGTGAGATTAATCATATATGGTTCCTAAAATGGACTTATACTTCATATATCATACTTCTTAATATAATAAAACTGGTTTCTACTAAACAGGGACTTCCTGTAGACCAGTGGTAGGTGATAAAGGTCTGTCGCACTTCAGTTGTGCGTTTGATTCCCACACCCATGTCCGACGTGATGGGTTGTCGCCCATCCTGCAGGTTGTCCTTTTTCTAAAACTACGTTATTATAACATTCCATAAATAATATCGAAAGAAAAAAAATTATAGCCTTAAAAAATTCTATCTGATGTCCAACTTAATCCATTCCAACCTTTAAGCTTATCGAAAATACTATTGTCCAATCTCATAGTTTAAAGAAAATGATTACTTGAAAGGTCACATAACAAGTACGTGAATACCATCATTTATCCAATATATATCATATGATATATCTTTTTGGTCACATTCCAAACATTCGAAGGCCTTAATCATGTATTCTCTTGAAAAATGAATACCCATTGAACCATAGTGAAAACCTGAATGCAGTTAAAAGTTAACACTTTCCACATACCAAAATCCCAAAAATTCTATATACTCAAACCATGATATCACTTTGTACTTATATCAATAATGAGCTCATGAATACTATCATACAATTTATCTTCTACTTATCTATTCATTATGTGCATAACATCTTATTTCCAAAATATTTGAATCACTTTTCATGGTTACCGGTACCATATTCTTATAGAAAACCACAAGGGACTAATAGACAGATATTTCAAAATTCAATAATACTATAGATGAGATTCATTGATACTATTTTGAAATCCAATTACAAAAACACATAATCATTACATAACATCATTGTCATAATAACTATCACAAATAGTGACTGCATGTGACTTCCCTTAATCCTTTGCCTTAAGAGGTTGCTCAGGTTGATCATCATTAACACTTTGATTAGGGCCTTGATTAACATAATGCCCCATTTCCTTGCACTTGAATCATTGAAATGTTGGTGGTGCGCTCTCTGCAGTCTTTTCTTTATTCACATCATTAGCATCCCTTTTCCATTACTTCGACACTCAGCTACTCAATGAAATTCTTTTCCACACTTAATACATTTTCTAGTGTCTTTAAGAAAATATCCACCATGCATATTTCCACACTTTGAGCATGAAGAAACATTCATCTTCTATTCACCATTATTCTGAGATTTCTCCTTGATCTCCATCTTTCGTTTCTTGTCAAAACCATGAGATGGATATGTTACACTATCTTCCATTTATACCTTTATATATCAACGCCCAATTTCTTCATAGCTACTATATAATCTTATAGCTAACGCCCTTTGAAGACTTGTTTTTAAGCCACTGAAAAATCGATCAAATTTACTTTTAGGTTGGATGATAATGCCGGATGCATACCTCACAAGTCATGTGAAATTCACTTCGTATATACCAACAGATTTGTCATCTTTCTGCTTAATCTCAACAAAATCATTTTCTATCTTAGTTAGAAGAATACGAGGGAAGTACTTACTGAAAAAAAGTTCTTGAACTCGTCCCATTCCATGGATTCAATTTCATCTTGGGGCCTTGTATTCTTAATTAGAGTCCACCACTGGTCTGCTTCACCTTCTAAACGGTAAATAGATAAAATGAATTTTTCGTGTTCTGAACAGCGAAGTATGGAAAATATATTTTCAATGGTACTGATCAATTGTTCAGCAACAAGTGGATCAGAAGACCCATTTAAAGACGGTGGACATTGCCTCATGAAGGACTCAATCGAATATTGTTCCCTTATCTGATCATTTGGAAACCCATAATGATTCATAGCTTCTGTAAGTATAGAATTAATATTTTTCACTCCATCTCCCATCACATTTGGTTGCTCGGGATAACAATCATTTCATTGTCTATTACATTGATCAACACGGTTCCTTAGGGTTCCAACCATCGTCTAAAACCCAAATAGAACAGTGTGAGAGGAAAAAATCATTCATGGAAAACAAAATAATAAAGGGGGAGTACCTTCAACATCTAACATCTTAGTTTTAATTATAATATCATTACCATAATTCTAGGACTATAAATTATACTTATACTTAACCTTAGGGACATCCCTAGACATACCTTAGAAATATCTCTAGAGATCTCACTAATGTTTTCGCATCCTAGTTTCCAATTGTTAACTATACCATTCCTCTGATACCAATTGTAGCGGCCCAAATCATGACGTACATGGACATTACATTACTTTTTTGGAATACATAATACATAATGAAAACAAACAAAGATGGACCATAATAGTTTAGTGTCTTTGGAAACTCGGAAAATAATCTTCTAATCGTGGTGAAAGACCTTCAACATCTCCCTTAAAGATCTTCCCCTTTTTGTTTTCTTACCTAAAAACTTTCTTTAAATCATGGGGAAAAGAAAACGTATAAAGGGTGAGCTAAAATTCTCAATAAGGGTAAACATAGAGAACATAAAACAATCCCTAAACATTTGAATGCAAAAACTTGAACATAAAATCTAAACCTCAAAATCATGAGCAACAACATAAATCTTGGAAGTACACAAAGCATAGATCATAAAGGAACATTAGTCATGATAATATAGCATAGTAATAAATCATTTAATAGTGGAATCCATTAAGCACATGTTATGATTTCCATAGTATCCAAGTAATTGCTTCCAAGACCATCTTAGTGGACAAAGTCCCATTTTGAATCGAGTTCACTCCTCATTCCAGTCATGTACCACTGAACTGGATTAACTTAATATTCTAGTCATATATATCTCATGAGATATAAATATTTACCCAATGAATTGGTGGGAGATATAGTTCCCACCAATCTCATACTGAAATCATTCTTACTTGTTCCACAATATAAACATAAATCATTCATCATAACCCAAAGAATAAAAATTGGTTTCATAAACATCATCCAATCATAACATAATCCATATAAATCAAATGGATATCATTTCATCATAAGAAAAGTTAAACCATGTAAATCATAGAGACATTATACATGAAATATACACATATGAAATAATGTCATCTTAGATGGAAAATGGTTTTGATAAAACATTTGAAATGAATTCTTAAGGAAAATATCCTTTCTTCTTCAAAAAACATTTTCTTTTCACAAAATTACATTCAATTTTAAAAGAAAATTATTTTTTGAAAATTTTCATAAAATATTGTAGAGTATGCTTCATGAAAATGATACGTTATAAAACCATATAAATCGGTTCATGCCGTATAAGTTAAAAATAACATTCTTCTCGGACTTCTGCCAGAAAAGTCAAAAGGTACCTCGTATGGTAAAAAAAAGAAAGATTCCTTCCATACGATGTGGTAAAAGAAAAAAAAGGTAAGAATGACTTTAAACATACATAGATGAAAAGTAAATATTTTATGAAAGCATTTTGAGAACATATAGACATGGATAATAGACATAACCCCAGTAAATACTTACGAATAAACAATCTCTGATAAGAATGAGATTGGAATAAATATCCCATACCTTATGTCCAATATGCTTCCTATGTATATGAACCTCCTATATAATGATTTAAATAATGTCATTGACTTATTAAATAATCAAATTCATTGTTATTATATCATATATGGTTCACTTAGGTATTTATATTACACGTTCATTAGTCAATTCAATGTTAAAGTAGCGTTTGGGGTAAATTTGTTTTATTTATCGTACGTGTCTGGACTTGTTGTTCTTGATATTATTATTACTTATATCATGATTTAATTACTTCTAGAATGTAAAAACTGATTTATATATCATATATATTATGTATATATATATATAATATATAGATAAATGAAATGAAACACACCGTTCATGGAGACGGTAGGTCGTACGTACGCATGAACGTTGTTTTCCTTTCTTTATTGACTTGAATGGAAGTAAGTAGATGACATATATATATATATATAAATAAATCCAGTATCTTCATTATGTCATATATTTCATTATTATTCATTATATATTCTTTATAATCATTCTTGAATGGTTAACATGGAGAATGAATCTCATCACGTCGTGGAGACAGTAGTCTGTACATACGCACGAGCTATGATATCATTCCCGTGATTATGAAATTATATTGAAGATTATGTATAATATTTACGAACAAATATAAATTTATAATAATTATATATGGTTATTTATTTACACCATTATACCCATCTATGTAAGGTTGTGGTTGGAAACAGATTACACCACGGTGTGGAGACGGTATTCCCTACGTACGCACGTGCGGTGATTTTGTTTTCCGTAAGATGAATAGAAGGTGAAATAGGGTTGTTTCAAATTTATAATAACATTTCAGTATATAATTAATACTGATGTAATTACTTTATAATTAGACAACTAAATAAGAATATGTAGAAGAAGAAAGAAACTTGAAAGAATCAGAAGAAGAGATTACCTCTTCTTCGACGCCCCTCCTTTAAGATTCCTCTTAAGGAAGTAGAGTTTGTCTTTTTTGAAGACCAGAACCTCCATAATGTTTCTAGAGAAGTGGAGAAGGGAAATGGGCAGGGTTTGGCTGAGCTTCAAGGCTCAAAATGGTGTGATGAGAAGAGGGAAGGGGTTCCAGTTTTATAAGGGAGGGGAGGGGAACCTTCAGAAAAACATAAATTATAATTTTATAATGAAGTCATATTCGGTTTAGAATAGCTCCAAATTGATTTATTTCTAAGATAAAGTGGGGATGGTTAGAGATCATCTCAACCAATAGATTTTAGATAAGTTTAGGTTACAATCGTAACCTTTTCATTTATATTTAACTCTAAGTTAAATAATTTAACTTTTACGATGTCTTCTTGTTTTTTACACTGAATGGTTAATAAACTTACTATAACAAGCCAAACGAACCCCAAGTAGTTTAATATTAATATATATATCCTCATCTAAGTTATTTGACTGAACCTTATATTTTTAGGAATAAAATAACAATTAATAATATAATATTAGTTTTAAAAACTATTTTATGGGAATTTTGACAATATTTGGTAATTGAATTTTGTGAAACTCATAAAAGCATGATTAGTTTGAAAAAAGTTAATTAAATCAATAATAAAATGTCATATTATCCTATAAAATTATTTTAATTCATAAAAAGAATCAAATTAAATTTAATTGGGTATATATAATATCAATTATTTTAATATATCATTATTTTGGTAATTACTGCATCACCATTGTGTCATAAATAAATTGAATTATTTAATGTCTAAAAATAATATATAAACTACCATTAGGTAGGAAATATTTTTACCTTTTTAATTAATATTTATAGTCGAATTTATCTTATGCATAACCTAAGATTAAAAATGAATTACTTATTATACTTTGATTTTAACTATTTTAACCCTTTTTAAATTAAATTAATAATAAATGTCCTAATCAAATCCAAGTGAACATAAATGGTCATATTTTATTCCAAATTTTTTTTGGTCAAATTAATCTTATCCAATAGAATTAGGGCATGTTTTAGGGAAATAATAATTTCATTTTTACCCTTAATTACCCTATTTACTTTTAATCGTGGTAAATAAAAGTAAAAAGTTACTATTCATAGAAAAATATTTTCATCTCATTGAACCACATTTTAGTCATTGATATTAACCGTGTCTCTCGGATTTTCAAAATTCCACTCATATAAGTTGTAAAATTATGTTTTATGTGAATTTCCAAATTCTCCTAATATGTGGGTAAAAGACTGTGAAAAGTTCCACAAAATTTTTACATATGTCAAATAATTATAAAATGACTCCAATTAATTACATTGAACTGATATAGATATTTTGTATCAATTTTTACCTAAAATAAATTTAAATAAAATAAATAATTATTTAAATAAAAATTCGTTTTTGAAATAGTAACCCACTGTTTTCACTATTCATCAAAATTGAAAGTTTTAAGAAAAATACCAAACATCCACCCTAGGATAATTTAGATATTCTGAATCCAAAACCGATGTCCATTTCAAAAGATAAAATTTATAAAATTTTAAAAAAGTGGGAATTACTATTCATAACTGCTAGTTTATATAACATATCGTTTTTTAGTAAAACTCTGTATTGCGTACAACACACGCTTTCGTGGAAGGTCGTGATTGCGTGTAATGCAAGCCATGTCAGTGATGTGTGTAGTGAAAGATCCTTTTGGTGTAGCGTAAAACACAAGACATCAATAAAATTAAAATGAATATTTTTCATAAAATCTCGGCGTGTTAAATAATTTCTCTCCCTCTTCTCCTTTATTTTCCTTTCAAGTTCATGTTCATTTCTTGATCTATCCCCACCTATCTTCATCCAAATGGTATTTTAACTATATTATTATACATCTACTTGAATTTTAGGATTATAATGGGATATTATATCATCCAACCCCCTTTCCCTCTTCCTTTTATTTTATTAAAGAGAACCTTGTTCGTGAGGTGTTAATTTATCACCTTCAAGAACGACATGTTTTCTTCTTCCATTTCTACCTTAAGATCTGGTCATTAAATCACTTTAATGGTTGAACCAGAATATGTTATATGTATTATATCATATTTAATGTTCTGGAAATAACTTATGATTATATTTCTAGTGATAAAATAAAACAAGATCATTATGGTCGAAAAATCGCTAAAATTAACCCAAAAAATCATCATTTAATTATTATCAAATGATTCATCATCATGGATATAATATAACTCATTATAATTTCATTAAAACTTCTGTAATATCGTTAATAACATGTAATATCAGTTCTGGATGTTTACCCATGTTCTACCCAGACATAAATTTAAGAATACAAGTGAACCACTCAAGAAAACCATAAAAACAGACATTCACAAATAATGTTTTTAAACTCTATAACTCATCAAAAGGCACATAAAATCACTTAATTAAACCATAATGAACCATTTTAATTTAAACAAGGTTCTGGATTTTAATAAATGAATATAATTTCATTATACGGGACATTAAAGAAAATGAAGCATTCAGATACAAGGTAAGGGGAAATTCTCGAACCCAACTTTCATCCTTCGGGTTCTCCCTATTTCACTCTTTTTTATATGGTTAATCCTTAAAAATCATTTGTTAATTATTGTCTTTCTTTTTATGGGATATACATGTCTGTCACTGGTACTTATGAAAACCAAAATGTTTTACAAAAGAACTCTTCTTTCAAGAACAGACAATTTACTTCTAATTAAAAAGTGACGGTTCTTGTAACATGTATGTTATTACCTCATTCTTTTGGGAACTAATGTTTATGAATGTGTTCTTATGAGAAGAAACCGATTCCTTTTTAGGGGTTAAATATTTTTATTTATGTCATATGTTCATTTTGGCATGCATTATAAACGAAAATGTTATGATGTGACGGGTGCACTTAGAATTATATACCACAATATGAACGTTTGAATGTGACGGGTGTGCCCCGAATTATACAGTGGTCCAATGCATTGGGTAAAGTGATGAATATAATGATTAAATGTGAAATGATGTGTGAAAAATATGTTATATTGTTTCACAAGTATGTGTGGTATTTAACCACTAAGACATGATGTTTCATTTTTATGCATTGCCACATTTCAAGTCATTTTTTATGCTCCTCTCATGTTCATGATCTTTAGCCTATGTTATGATTATGCTCACCTTATGCTATATTCTTATTTTCTATAAGATTAATGGGATTTTAAATCATCCCTTTTGATGTATATCCTCAGGTGGCTACATGTACTAAAGATAGGACAAGTGCCAATAAGAACCTAGAAAAGAATAAATTAAATAAATTTTAATGTTTGATGTTGCAATTGTTAGGTATGGTCATAATTTTTCCAAGAAACTAAACATTTGGATCCTTTATGTGTAATACTATTATGTTTTTTATCTTTAAAATGATGTAATAATAATTTAAGAAAAGTTTTTGTCGCTATAATGCATCACATAGAGGACTATCAAAATATGATAGCACTATATTTTAACAAGAAGGTCTACCTATATTTGTTCCTCTAAGAATAACATTTATTTTCAAATATGAAAATAATTGTACCTTAAAAAAAGCCTCTAAATCATGATCAAATGTTGGAGGTACCTTATTCCATACAAAATCCCCACTTTGAGATAGCTAATTCCTTGATCTCGGTGGACGGATAACTCATTATAGCCCCAACCTGTGAAATTTTTCTCAAAAATTAAATTTTAGGAAAAAAACAGATATATATCAATCTCATGAAATTAAAAAATTTAGTCTTACAATGTAATCTAATTCTCAAATTAATGAAAAGTTCCTCACATCCCAAGATGATAAAATTCATGGCACACACGTCCATATTTCCAAAATTTAATCAATATAGAATCGTGGTCCTATATTGATGATCATTAAATGAACACCATATTGTTCAAATATTATGACCTAAAAAAGGAAAAATAATCTATGTTATAAGACCTTAAACTACATATCCTAACATATTAGTCACGATTTATAAAACAATATGAAAATTTCATAATTTAATGATGTAAAAAGTCATGATTCGTGTCTGTTTTTTGGACATAATACATTACAATTTTTTATCTATGTTTCTGAATTTCACAATATTCAGTGTTGGTACACTATCAAAACTTATAGACATGAACTATGTATTTATTTATTTTCATTCCAATAAGATACATTGGGACACTAGGATCTATATCCCAAAGTCCAGCTGCAACACAAAAAATAAAACCATTCCCTGTGTATGGGTCCAAATAGAAAACAGATCCTTTTATGAACTATATAAGTATTATTTCAAATTCTAAAGTAGATACATAGGAATTAATGTTACTTTCATCTCAGTATATCCTTGAAAAATCAAAATTCCCCATTAGTGCATTTATTTCACCATTGTGTAGTGGAATAAACAATTTTCACACCTTGTTTATGACACTGATCATTTGTCCTGTGGGATTAGAAGTTTGGGTAAAACAAATTACTACATAATTTGATTAAAATCATTTTCATCATGGTCCTGGTCATAATTCCTTAAAATAAGAATGATCTATCATGGAACTGAGGATAATAAATATCATTCTTACATTGTTACTATGCATTCTTTGATTCTCATTCCCATGGGATATGTAGTGGCACTTGTATTTCACATATTGGTCCATAAATAATATTATAAATTTTCCCAACCTCTTATGTATGATTTATATATACATGAGGGGATCCAATATGGGTTCAAATCCCAAGCATGATCCCTTTTTTAGAAAATACCCCCACTATCTGTATAAGAATTTAATCAGTATAGGGAACTTTTCAAGAACTACGTGATAATCGATTCTTACACCAATGAAATACATATTTAATCCCATGATAATTACCCTTGTCGATCCACACCATTATGTTTTCAGGTTGATTCACCTTTTTTATCACATTATGAAAATAAACATCACGGCCGACGTCCTTGGTGAATGTACTTGAACATCATAGTCTGTCAATAACTACATATGTCTTGATTATCATTCCAATGAGATACATATTGACTCATATACATGTTTTTCTTATCAAATAACCTTGGTAGAGAGAATTACACCCTCCCCTCTACCATACTAATAATGTCTATACAAGAGATCTTAAGTTGTTTTCCCATATTCAATGGCCAATGAAGGAAATAGAGATCTCCCATATTACATATGATTCAAATCTATGAAAGTGTCACTTCACTTCTTGTCTATAATCAGTCCATATTCATCAATTATTCCCGAATGTATTCCTTATAAATTTAATATTTCTAATATAATATATTATCTAATATTCATATCCATTCTCTAGCTACTGTTGATAGATCATCTGATTCATGATTACATTTAATTGACATTGCAGTAACATTAACCTGTTGTATTTGCAGGAGTCACCCAAAAAATGGGCTTATCGGTGAAAGGATTCTATTATTTGACTATATAGACAACAACCCCATTTGGATTATCATAAATTCTCCCAAATGATTTTATTAACAAATATAACATTATTCATTGGGAGAATACTATTCTATATCTATAATCCCTAACAATATCATTCCATAACCCACTGTTTGATCACATTATGTGATCATCCCTCATTTTCTTATCTCATTTCACTTACCATGATATTAGAACCCCCATGATCTTGGTTTACAATTTCCCCCATAATTCTTGAATTATGTAAGAAAATAATCATTTTGAAGGCCCCATATTACCTATCATTACGACAATATTCTGGTCATAGTCATACGACTTGAAACTATATAAATAATATCATCATTCTCACATGATGTTTAAAAGCATGATAATTATTAACAAAAATACATTAAACTAATTTTTTTTGAGAACTACATAAGGCATGATTCACATTCATATGATATATATATAGACACACCGACCCAAAGTTTTTTCATAGCCTCAAGGATTCTATAGAGTTATATAAGGGATTTTTTTTATTAAATTGACATAGATTGTGATGCCCATCCCCTTTTTTAGTCCTATAACCAATAACAATAAACCCCCTATTTTCCAATATTTTGGTCAAATAAATATAGGAATCCCTTTCCCCCATTATTGGGTTAATTTGTTTTGATTTTTTACTACCATATTCAAGAATATTCATTATACAATCAACAATCTGTGTCTAGGAAAAGTTGGATCCCCATAATATTATTCCATCCATCACTAATAGATTTTTAAACATCTTGGGAACTCATTTTTCTAAATATTCAATAACATGCCCCAATTTTATTTTAATTTCTCATACCAAAATATTTAATGATTTTCATCTAGATGATTTTATTGTATGACTATGTAGTGACACAACCCAATTGTAATTTCCTAAATTTTTCCCAAAATGAGTTTGTCACAAATGGTAAATTTATCCACATGAGAGACCTCCTCTATCTCAAAAAAAATCCCCCACATCACTCTGCGTATATGGAGTCCCCCTAAATATATCTTAAAACCTCTCCACTTTATACATGATAATGGTGGAACATTCCCAGAAAGATTACTATGGACAAGGAAATAGTTAATCTTTTGGTTAGATATAATGGAAATTAAATTATATCCCACAATGTCCTTGTTTCTTAACAATAGACAACATAGAATAATATCATATTTAGAAGACATTAAACGGCATGCCAAAAGCTTCATCGTAAAACCATAAACTATATGATCCATGATCAGGTCATGTGAAATTAAATTGCATTATTATTAGACCCTTTTTATAAATGGTTCATACCACCAATGTTTGTAATTTAATATAATGTAACCTATTTCACACAAGCCAACATCATTTTAGGAGATTTTTTTTTTCATGTATGTACAATTCTAATAATGAATATATATTCATTATAAGATACTTTTACGTGGAGAAATACTTTATGTAGTCATCAAAAAATTTGGATATTCTAAATCATCGGAACTATTGTTAATAGAATGACGTAATTCCTATTGATTATTTTATTTGAAAATAAATTAACACACCAGTTTTGTATTTTCATATGTAATCCAAAAAATTGAACATTTTTCCAAAGGAAGGCATTGTTTGACTTTGAAATAATACACCATAGATGGATTTTTATAATTTCAACCAAAAAATGTGTTTAAAAAATAATGGAATATTATTACTTAGGGGAGACCTCAAATATTTCAAATATTGAGAAAAATATCATTTTGGAAACCAAATTCCACAATTATATTTTCATTCCTCAAATACATGACTCAATTTATGTTTTAAGTCAAGAAATGAACAAATGGTGAATAAAATTTCCCCTTTGGGTATTTTTGAAAATGTTGGAAGATTCTTAGTTAAAACACCATATTTGGTTCTTCATTCCAATACTCAATGTCAATGTTTATTGTCCTAAAACCTATGCCGCATTAGTATATCCTTCACAACTATAAATTAATAAAGAAAATAAACATAGTACTTGCTAGGTTAAAAACTCATAACTGGAAATCTAAACCAACATTGAGTCTCATCTTTCTAGAACTATGATATACATGTTTAAGTAATAAAATGATCAACGAAAACATAAAAGGAAAAAAACATGTTAGGTAAAAAACAAATAAAGGAATGTCTATGTAAAATCCTAGTCTCACCCTCCCTATATTATTCATAGGAATTAAGAAATAATTAGGGGGATGACACAATAGATGAAATTTTTGTATGGTTGTCTATTTGATCATATGAATATTCAATCGACTCTCACTAGTACACACGGATTAGGCCAGAATTTGTGCGCCTATCTCTTCTTATAATTGTTTCTATGAATCATTTTTTTAATACTTTATTTCTATGAAAACAATCACTAATGTTATTTTATAATCATTTAGAGAAAATCTGAACGATGACATTGTTGATTAGAAACAAAATCCTTATCATTTATGTTGAAAAAAAATCATAGGAGTATCACAATATAGAATATCTCAATCAAACATTTTTAAACAATATGAACATAAAATTTCATTTGTTGGATGGACTAATACTGCCCAGTAGTAGCTTGTTGAAGATTGACCAGTAGAACAAACTCAGTCTCCTTCTCCCCATATAGATCCTATATTATAGTTTCAATAAATATTGACCCTTCTATTTTGGCTCCTAGTAAATGATGCAGTTGTATTAGATTCTATTTCAAGGAAAATGATTTTTACTAGTGGTTTAATATTTTGGTTGGCCTTATAATTAATTTTTGGCATATATTTCTTCGATTTCATGAAATTTTTGGAATATACCTATGAAATTTCATCATTGATGTCATCAATGACCAAAATGATCTTTCATTTGATGAGGTACTATTATATCTCACCTTCTCACTCATGTTGTTTTATGATCTATTTCACAGTCATATGAATTTTATGATAATCAAATCCTCCATAAACCAACATTCAAAATAGTAATATATGTTGACAAATTCATGAGGGTAGGTCATGAAGAGGAATCTCAAATATTATCTTCTAGAAGTACATTTATATAGAACGATGTGTGGTATATAGGATATTATAAGTCTCCAAGTCTTAATCGAATGCACTTTCAGTAGTTGAGAAGTATTTTAGGATTAGAGAACTCAATTAATAAAAATTATCTACTCTCTCAATGGTAGTACATGTTTCATTTTCTAGCATTGGTTGAATTGGAATGAATGATACTATCCTAGTTATAGCCACTAATTTGATGGAATTGGATAATATATAAGAATCATTGTTATCCATTAAAGGATAATAATGGGAAGAAGAATTAGGTGCATAATGAAATTGGTGAAACTATTCAATTGATAGTTCAGTGAATTGGGTGAATTAATCCCATACCTTCTTGACCGTAGTGGTTTGATCCAAAATCTCTTGACATTGTAAATACTCATAGGTCTTCTAGATCATTCCAATAAAGTCACAATAAGATTCCAAACATTGAAATCCCTATGATTCGATGCTCTTTCAATGGTGGGAACATGATGGAATTTGAATCCTTTTTTAGACATCCCCAATACAATGATGTTTATGGATTATGTTTCATAATTCATGAATTCACGATTAAAAGATTATGCCTAAAATTTAATTACATTGAAATATAGACTCAAATAAATCCACATTATTTTTAAATTCCTCAAACTACTCTATGGAAAAAAAATATTAATACGTGATATCTTTCCTTCAAATGTCATGTTGTGATCTCTCATGGAATGTATTAATGTCCAAATCCACATCTTAGTATAACCCATGGGGATTCTGAAAACATTGGGCTTGGGTCTCGACGCAAAACCCATGTCAATGAGTAAAGACCCAAAACAACTTCATATGAGATAGTTACGGGGTATTCATCGGTCACTGAATCTTCCCCCCAACACATGTGATGAATCTAAAATATTATAACAAATAAAATTAAAGAGTCCACATATGATACAATACGATGTACACATTACATAATCATAATCATCATCCCTCTCTAAAATGTAAGGAAAAATTAATAAGTCCTCAAACTATAACACATATTCTACAAAAGATGTTGAATCCTTAGTGGAAATCAGCGTCTTGTACAAAGAATTCAATTTATTTTTTAGAGGCTAATCTATAATCCCCTTGAGAGATTAGAGATAATGGGATTCCAAAAAAGAATGATTAAATGATTTTTATAGATAATGTTGTTCTCTGAGGACATATCATCACTTGAAATATACTTATACAATGGATTTACTCTCATATGTTCATTCCTTTCTGATGGAGGGTGGCTTGCACTTACCTTCTCAAGGATCGATATTGTAGAAATTAATATATATTATTTCACAATATCATTTCCCTTTGCCTATTTCATTTAATATATCACTCCAAATTTATTGGTTGATACAACAGTTATTAGTGGGGTTCTAGTTGGTTCAAAATTTGACATTGTGATCTCATCCTATTTCCCTCCTTCAACGACAAATTAGGTTTACCCATCTATTGGTTACATCAATATTTAAAATAAGAAAAATAAATAATAATAAGGAAATATTTACGGAGAAAATTCATATTTAGAATCAATATAGTCATCTCACTCGTAAAAAATTGGTGGTTAACCCCTTTATAGGACCTCTATTTCAACATCTCCTCCACTCACCTCATTTAAGGGATTCGATTTTTGGTTTCATTAATCAGAATCTCCAGATAGAATATATTTATTTCTACCTCGATAGGATCTTCCTAAATGAAAATACTTGCTAGGATGTGAATGTATCCCATTTCTGGAATCTAAAATTTGTCGTGAAGGAGAAGCCACACATCATTGGAACAATAAGACAAACCTTTTCATAATTGGGTATCATATCATCCCACATATATTGAGGTTGTTCCAGTGTACTATGAAGAAGATTTCACAATATTTGGTTCAATATTCTACCTTAATTAACAAATTATAGTCAATTATTAAGGAAATGAAGCTCACGTCTCCTCATGAAAATTATGGTCGGACTGCCTTTCCTCAACCTAGCTAATACAGACCATTTGATTTTGATATATAGTCTAAACTATGAACGTGGTCAATTGGGTGACATCTAGACCTCATCTTCAACACATTTAATAGGGGTGGAGCACCATATATAGGTGGAGAAGAATTTTTACATTTCTTCATGTTACTATAAGTCATTATATCCCCCATTAGGGAAACCCATATTGTCATCATCCCATGGGAATATTTTTCAATCTTGGGATCATCATACTATGTGATAATCCCAAAGGAAGTATTCTCTAGATGAATGTTAATTACCACTAAACTCATATCTATAGTTTTCAGAATCTATAGTGGTTGTGACACCATTGGGATCCTCTCTAATAAAATATGTACTAGAGGAGATAAAGTTATTTTTCTCAGGCTCTTGAATTGGCATGAAAATCTATATGGAGTGTAGGCCTCACATATAAATTCACCATCAATTCCAGTCACTTGAATTCCATCTATGAGGGAAATCATATAGAATATCAATTCTTCATCAGCTTCTCCATCATCAGTGTATTTACTAGTAGGGGTATATGTATATAAAATAAAGATAAACATTTAAAAAGGTTTAGCCTATTCAAGGTCTCATCGGGCTTCAATTACTGGGTTTTCACTATAGAAATAACCTGATCAAATTTTCAATATAGTCCCTCAAGAACATTAACTCAACATAGCGTGGTATACGAGATAATGTGGTATGTATCCCATCTTCATCATAATTATTGTTTCCCATTAATTCCAAAATATTCATTCCATATGATAATATGTAGCAGTAATCGATGAATCTTACAATTTATGGTGCCACCCCCCCCCCTTTAATTCCTTATGTCAGCCTTATGAATTAATTAAGGGGAGCCAAGTAAATTAATTCCTCCATTTGGAATGTTGGGCCAACAAATGAAAAATAGACAAACATAATCTATTAATTGGAATTTGGTGTGGAATATTGGGGAGAAGAGAGCTTGGGAGAAAAAGTGTTCTCCAATAAAGAACCTCGTCTCAAAACGAAGAACACCGACAACTATCTCCTTCGATCTTCTTCCTTGGACTCCAACTGATGTGGACCCTCTTCCATGACTAACGTGAAAACTTGGAATTTGAGGTGTGCAGAGGACATGACGAACGATGACCTCCTTCATCTTCATTCCATGATTTCATCGTCAAAAAATGGTCAAGGTAGGGATTTTATTTAAATATAATATTATTCCCCTGGTTCTTATCTTCTAAAACAAAAAATGCATACCAACATATTATCATGGTTATCCACATATGTTTTTCCTTGTGGGTTGGGAATATATTATTGAAGAGGGTTGTGGGAAATCATTTTTCTAATTAAATTCCATATATCTTTTTTTTTGAGTCACTTACTACCACACTAATGCGGATGGTTCGGGCCAAACAAACATGGCCTGACCCCTCTGATTCTCTTCTTGAATGATGTGTTATACATAACGGAAGATAGATGCTTTTTTTTACATGGTGATGAATGGTGAACCATCTCCGATCCACTAAGAAACCCCTTCAGGTTTCTTCCCAAAAGATGTAAGGAGCTCCCCAACCTTTGAAAACCAGAGATCCTATGAGAGCATTGAGTGGGAGGAAGAATGGGGGAATGATGGGAAATCTCGAGTGTCCTGGGACTTAAAACCATTATTTTTTAAGTGGTCGCACGTCTTGGATGCATGGTTTGGGAAACCCTGCGCTAACCCAATTGTAGCCACTATACTAGATGGGGACCTCAGCTGGCTTGGACGCACGGTTTGGGAAACTATGCACCAACAATGTGGTTTCCCCAGTCCCACCCAGAGACTTCACATAGCTTGGCCGCACGGTTTTTCCAGACCTTGCGCCAACCATGCGCCCTGGTAAAAAAATCCATATCTTTGGCACCGGCCGACTATTTGACGAACTGTTGGCGGCAATGGTTTTCTTATCCCATGAAGGTCCATAAGAGTATACCCCACTAGAGTTCGGGGTATAGTTGAGATATGGTCAGGTTGGATCGTGCACGAATCCAATCAATCCCCCGAGACTAAAAGGCTAATATCTCACAAACCGGGTGTCTGATTGATCTGTCGTCTATTTCATTGAGACCCCTAGGATGTGGTGGAAATTTTAAATACTTCTAAGTGGGTCTTCATGATAGTTTTAGAATTGACATGTAGCTCATGGAGAGGATCCTCCTAGAGAGGAGCGATCATAGTTCAGAGACCTAGAAGCTGGCTGAGACCTGAAGACTGCTGACTGATTCGACATGGAGTGATTCGACTAGGCCAATGGGGAGCTAGTTGGGTTAACGTCAGAACCACACTAGGGAGAGCCTTAGTGTCGTGATAGACCCACAATACTCAACATGAGTAGTACCTCAATTCGGTATGAGGGGGAGTGCCTTGGTGAGGCGGGATACCCACGGTGGGGAGCGCCTTGGTAATGCAGCTGACCCATAGTACTCGACAGGAGGAGTACCACAACATTCCAAGGATAGTGTCAAGCGCCTTGGGGATGTGGCATGCCCACTATACTCAATATAGGAGGAGTTCTACAGTATCTAAGGATTCGATAGTGTGACTGGGGATGATACATGATACTACCCCTAGAATAAAATCTGAGTTTGAGCTGAGTTAGTTACTTTTTTGTTTATCTCATGATTGAGATGTTTTATTCTTGGGGAAAATCCCTCAAGGCATTATTGAAGCATTTTTTAGGTGATTGTGTCTGTTCACAAAGAGGGCCTCCATGTTTTGTTTGTTGACAAAGCAGACCATGTGTATGATTTTGTTGACATAGAGGGTTTACCCGGTTATTTTTCGGGGTCAAGGGATGCTTCCAACGATCCATGATTTATTAAAGAACCTAGACAAAGGAATGAATGATCTGGAGGCTGTAAAAAAAGAGTAGATACAAGGTGGCACTATTTTCCATTGTTTTCCAAATTTAGGGCCTGAAAATATGAAAATGGAGAGATTCATTTTTGGCAAAGGGATGAGCATGCAAAATTAGCACGGTGCGTGAAAAATATTGTGGCGCGTGATAAATCAGCAGGTTGTGCAATATATCTACCTGGTGCAAGAAAAAATAGTGAGGTGCACGAAATAGAGTATTGTTGTTTTTTTTTCAAGAGTTATTTCAAGATCAGAATATCAAAACCTAGAAAAGGCACGAGGTACGTGGAAAATTACAGCATGGTGCGAAATACTATGTGGTGCTGAAGATGCATTTTTTGCGCCCGAAGAGAATTACGTGAGGAAGAAGGATTTTTCATTCCAGGTTCGATTTTCCCTATAAATATGAAGTGACCCCCCCCCCCTCATTCATGTTGTTGAAGACATAGAAAATAACTGAGTAGTGGTGCACGAAATTTACGTTCGTAAGGAGGTTGCGCATAAACATTAAGGTTGCGCGTAATGTAGGGTGTTGCGTGTAAAAGAGTTATTGCGTGAAAAGTGGATTTCGCGCAAGGAAGGAAAATTACTCGCAAGGAAGTTTTAAGGCTGCTAGTAAAAATTGGTAGTTGCGCATAAATGACGAGTTCTGTGAAAATTGAATTTTGTGCAAGGGAAGGGAATTACACGCAAGGTGTCGTAAGGGCCACAAGTAAAAATTGGGGCTGCCCGATACACCTGATGCAAAGTGAGATTCATCTGCGAGTGAATGTTGGACATCAATAGTGCATCTATCAACAGTTAAGGATTCATATTTCATTAGTGATAATGAAGAGACCTGCTGGTCTATAAACGGTGGGTGGATCCTTTCTAGAGAAGTGAGAAATGGATGAGGAAGAAGGTGGCCCTCTCCACTAGCAGTGAGCTAGAGAGCGAGAAACAGGGAGTGACCCTTGGGAAAGTAGTAAGCTGACCCTAAACCTTATAAAGGCAGGGTGCCTGGGTATAGAAGTGATCTAGCCTTAACTTTGTAAACAGCTGTGTGCTTTTAGTAGATTTGGTACATCAACAGATTGTCGGTGTATGCTCCTTGGACATATCCCAATGAGGGTGAACCAAGTAAAAATTTATGTTTCTTGTGAAGTCTTTACATTATGTGTATATTGTGCAATGAGAAAGAGAGAGAAGAGTTTTTTTCTTAACAGTGAAACAAGATCAGAACGAGAATTAATTTTAAATTAGTTGTAACCTAATTCACCCCCCATATCTTAGGGTATTCAGCCTTGTGGACCTAACAATTGGTATCATAGAAAAGGGTTGACATTAGTTCTTCTCTCAATGGAGGTCACCAATCATAAAGGGATTCTAATCTTCGACAGGAACAATTTGAAGCTATGGAAGAATTAGATGAAACACTACTTCTGATCTATGGGAATGGATGTATTCATAGTAGAAATGCAAGGAATAACAGCTGATATTAATAGTCGTTCACTATCAGAAGCTGAGCGTTGAGAGTTGGATGGTGATGCCAAAGCAATCAATGCCTTAGGGGGAGCCCTATCCAATCATATATATAAAAAGGTGATGTCTTAAAAAACTTCACATTCCATGTGGGAAATGTTATTGAATATATATGAAGGGGATACAGAGGTCAGAGAGGAAAATATGCAAGTGTCGTGGAATAAGAATAAAGATCTGAGAATGAACCTGAATGAATATGATGATGAATTATTTGATAGGGTAAAGGTTGTGGTGGAGGAAATGAGAGTTCTTCGAGAAGTTATTGAAGATATAAAGATTGTGAAGAGAATACTAAGAAAACATCCACCACGGTTCAATCTGAAAGTTTCTATTTTAGAAGATAACGACCCGAAATAGATGACATTGGATAACCTACATAGCACCCTTGTTGAATATGAAATGATAAATGATGATAAAGACGCTGTGGAAATGGGGAAATCCAAAGAGGTGGAACTTAAGGCCATGAAGAAGGTCACCATTTAAAATTCTCATAAGGATGAAGAAACAGATGAGGTCATCTCATTCCACTCCTCAAATCTTCGAAGAGGAAAAGGAAAGTTCAAATGGAAACTTCCACTTGCTTTCTTTAGACGTGGAAAAGTTTTTAATCTTTCCGCAAGGTGCCCCAAAATGATTCAAGAAGAAAATGATGAAGATGATGTTGAAATTCCCAAGAAGAGATATTCAGCCTATGTGAATGGTAAGAAGTAGTTCAAGAGAAATTTCTTCAGCAATAAGAATCTTCTTTCACAGGAAATAAATAGTTCAGATGGGTTTGAGGTTGAAGTGGTCGAGGAGATTGAAAAATTAAAAGATCATAGAGAAAAATCTATGATGGCGGTCATCCGTAGTTCTCAAGAAAAGAACAAAAGTGAATATGATGATGAAAAATAATAAGTTGAAGGAAGAATAGATATGCAAGCTCGGTCAGATGATTCTCTTGAAGACATAGATGTTTGGAGAGCCAAAACAAAGAAAGCTAACAAAGTTGTTCATGATTCCAAACTCTATATACAGTAGGAGGAAGAAGAGATGTCTGAGTTGATGGAAGAAATTGAGAAACTCATGTTATCAGCACCATAGAACTCAGAATCAGTTAGTGAGTATAACCTCAAGATTGAAGAACAGATAAGAGAGATTGATGGCTTGAATAGAAAAATGAATGATCCAGTAAAGTGTATCGAAGATCCTGAATAAGAAGTGTTCAGTCTGTGATGAAAACTGAAGGATCAAGAAAAACTCTTGATTTCAAATGTGATGTTAGAAAAGAAGGTCATTCATAAGATATAAAAGATGAAAGAGGAGGCAAGTATTTTAGCATGAAAGAAGCAGCAATTGAGCGCAGATGTTAAGGTTGATTAAGGGATTAATCTGAAACGAAAATCTATGAAAATTGATTTAAGACAACAAGCACCAATCCTGAGATTGAAGGATGATTTGGGAACAAAGAAAAATCATAATATTCAGAGATCTCAAGGGGAAAACTTTCGTGAAGTGACACACATGAATGCTCCTTATATAAGGTGATATAGCTGTGAAAAGATGGGACACTCACAAAATGTTCGATCTATAGAAAAGAGATACTTAAGGGCACAAAAACCACAGCGGCATCCAAACAGAGCACTATATTATAAGACATCCATTGAAGGTCATCTTTTTGGTGTCTAGGAATTGGGCACATGTCTAGATATTTCACATCAATCATACAAAGGAATGTGCCAAAGCAATTCTCAAGCAGTTGTAAGCAGCATGTTAGGGAATCATCAAGTGAGCTGAAAACAAAAAATCGATTTGCATCTCTACAAGAAGAAGTTGGTCCATCACACTCTAACAAATATCAAATTATCCAACCCACATCAAGTTTGATTTCAAATACATGGATCAAAAAGAAAACGGATGAGAAGGTAGTTGTTGCGGAAATTTCCCTTAAAACTTTAGCTCATTCAGGAGCATGGATCCTTGATAGTGGTTTCACATCCCATATGACAGGAAACAATGATCTCATTACCGTCATAAAATATGAAAAAAAAGAGTTTTCTTGTTTGGGAATAGCGAAGGGCTGAAGTTTTTTGGTTCTGGAAAGGCTAAATTTGGGGGGAATGAAATGAGACGTGTTGATGTCTTGGTAGTAGAGGGCCTTAGTCATAACATGCTCACTGTTAGTCAACTATGTGACTCTAGAAAATCTATCTGATTTACCAAGAAGATGTGTTTTGTGATAGGAAAATATGGAGCAACTATTTTACAGGGAATAGGGAAAAATGGAGATCTTTACCTTGTATTTGGGGAAGAAGATACATGCCTTTTATCCAGAGAAGAAGAAAACCAACTGTCGCATAAGTGACTTGGTCATCTATGCCAACCATCAATGAAAGATCTGGTAAAGTTTGATACCGATAGGGACCTTCCCAAAATATCACGTGATAATACTCATACTTGTGATGCTTTCCAACAAGGGAAGATCATCATAAAGACATACATGATAATGGAACATAAATCAACTGGAGTTCTTGAATTGGTAAATGATGATGTTTGTGGACCTATCTCACCACGAGCTATAAATGGG
This sequence comes from Viscum album, assembly GCA_963277665.1. Lineage (NCBI taxonomy): Eukaryota > Viridiplantae > Streptophyta > Magnoliopsida > Santalales > Viscaceae > Viscum > Viscum album. The sequence continues at coordinate 1,456,652,092 of OY728158.1, read as the reverse complement.
AAAGGTAATATGTGATTTTCATTGATTATTATAGCAGAATTGAATGGATATTTGATGTTACCCATAAGATATTGGTGTTCAGTTGCATAAATCAGTATAGGAGGGAGTCAGAAAAGATTCTTGGGCAGAAAATTCTGATGTTTCCTACTGATAATGGTACGGAATTCACAAACAGTCAATTTACAGAAAATATCAAGAAACATGGGATAAGGCATCATGTTTCATCCATGAGAACTCCGCAATATAATTGAGTGGTTGAAAGGAGAAATTGAATCATTAACAACATGGCCAGAAAAATGATTATTGAAAAAGACCTACGAGAGAAATTTTGGAAGGCATCAGTTTTGACATCGGTCAATATTTTGAATAGGTTTCTGTTGATTTCGAAGGAATGGAATAATCCATATTAAATGTGTTATGGAATGAATCCAATGTTGAAATACTTTAGAATCGTTGGAATTAAGTTCTTCATTATCAAAAAATAAAATAGCAGGATGTTTGAGTCATGAGGAAATGAGGGGATATTCATTGGATAGTCAGGGACAAGAAAAACATATAAATTCTTCAAAAAATTCTAGGAAAAATTGTTGAGAGCAATGATGTTACTATAGTTGAAAATTAATAGAGTACTCAACAACCCAGTGAACAGTTTCTAAATGAATGTAATGAGGAGGTAAGCAACACAGGGGAAGTAGAAGTGGTAGAGGCTGACTCAGAAGATGTTACTAATGACGAGAAAGAGGAAAAAAATTCTGAATCTGATAAGAAGCCAAAGAGTCGAGATGAAAATGAAAGGAAAAATATCATTGGTGATCAGGAAGCTTCAGTTCAGACTCGAAGAATGAAATCATTAAAACAAATATCGTTTTTATCTCATGTGTAGTGGAAATTTTGTTCCAATGAAGCTGAAGATGACTAATGTGTTTAGGTTATGAATGAAGAGATAGACCAGATTGAGAAAAATCATACATGGGAGATTGTTATGTGGCCAGTAGATAAAAATGTCCTTATGACTAAATGGGTCTATCGAAACAAGATGAATGAAGATGGAACAGTGATTCGGAACAAAGCATGACTAGTGTGCATGGGGTACTCCCAGATAGATGGAATAATTGTTGATGAGACATTTTCAATGGTTGTGAGACTAGAGCCAATCAGATTATTTTTGGCCATATCAGTGCAAATAATGTTCAAAGTGTTTCAGATGGATGTCAAATCTACATTTTATAATGGGGTTCTAGAGGAGGCAGTGTATATTGAGCAGCCATATGGTTTTCTCATTCATGAGTATTAGAACAATGTTTGCAGACTGAAGAAAGAATTGTGTGGGATGAAACAAGAACCAAGAGAACTGTACTCAAGGCTTGATCTGAACATGAAGAAGCTTGGTTCCCAGACTGGGGGAGTTGATTACAATCTCTATTTCAGCAATGATAGTAATCAGTGGATGATGGTGTTGGTTTATGTTGATGACATAATATTTGGCTGATCAGATGAAGCTTAGTGCATACAGTTTTCCGAATTCATGAAAAATGAGTTTCAAATGTCAATTATTGGAGAGCTAATGTTTTTCCTTGGTCTACAGGTGACACAAGGAAGGAATGGAAAATTAATTTCTCAATCCAAATATGAAAAGGTGGTTTTAAGTAGGTTTGGAATGGAGAATTCCAAGGATATAAAAACACTGGTTTCTACCAGGAAAAAATTATCCAAAGATGAGGATGGAAAAGCGGTCAATATCACATAATACATGAAAATTATTGGAAGATTGTTTTACTTGACCACAACAAGGCTTCAAATTGTTTTCTCTACATTACAAGTAGCGAGATAACATAGTAATTTCACGGAAATCCACATGCTTGCAGTGAAAAGAATACTTTGGTATATCAAGGGCACGATGGACTTCGGCTTGAAATATAATGAAAAATCTGGGACAGAGTTATTGGGATATACTGATGATGTCTGGGACGGTTCAATGGATGACAAGAAATAAATATCTAGAGGTGCATTCTATCTTTGTGGATTATGTATTTATTGGCTAATCCAGAAGAAAGATTGCATTTCTCTGAGCACTGTAGAGGGTGAGTATATTGCGGCCACTCAAGAATGCACACAGCTATTATGGATGAAGCAACATCTTGAAGATATGGGAGTTGAAGTGAAGTCTCCGATAAGAATATAGTGTGATAACTCAAGTGCTACCAATATTACCAAAAATATAGTTCATCACTGGTTGCGCCCAAATTTACCCTACTGGTAAAAGCGATCGATGTAGTACATGTAGGGGTCGAATCCACAGGGACCGAAGAAGAAACCATGAGAAACTTTGACTAGATGCGGGATTGGCTATGAAGTGGCCAACTATGGTGTTGATTGATTTGAATAAATATGTATTTAAATTAAATAACAAAACTAATAAAATTACTTGAATTAAAATAACTAATTAATGTGAGTTGATCCTAGGTTGTCTCTTGGGATTGATTGGATGTATTTTTTTTCATTTGATTTTCTGTTCATTGGTTCAAGTGGTATCCATTAAATGAAATAATTCCTCAATATCATTCTCTGATTTAATACATACATAATTTCAAGGATAATCACCAATTCACTTATAGGATCAATTAAATGAGCACTCCAAGGAATTGGATCGTACTAGCACATAAAATGTGTCGTCATTAAAGTCAGTGAAGGCGAAGAAGAAGATAAATCAAAGAAAGGAACACTTAAAATAAAGAACAAGTTTTAGAATTTAAGAAAATAAAATAACATTCAATCCATCCCATGCAACTCCCTAGGATCAACCCATAAAAGTTTATCCATCCATTGATGATATTCTATCAATGGAAGTGGGTATTTGACTTAAAGAAGCGGGATTGAAGAAGAAAAACATTAATCAAATTGAACACTCCACCGTTGTGTGATGAATTCAAAAGTGCGGGTTTGAATAAATTCACACTTCGATTCAATGGTATAAACATGTAAAAAAGGAAAATTAAAAGTGAAGAAGAAGAAATTTTATTAAAATACTAAACGTGAATGAAAAACTTACATTAGAGAAATTGACGATGCCATTACAAAACAAAAGCGGGAAATTACAATTGAAAGAAAAACTAGGATTCAAAGAAAAATGTTAGATGATTATTCCCTTCACCACCAGCTCATTATATAGGTATATTAGGAGCCTTATGTCCACCCCCAATAATAAATTCACACCCCAACAATTAAGAGAGTCAAAATGAGGGTGAAGAATCAAAAGAAAATTAACGTTACAATGATGACCACAAAACCAGCCAGATTCATCCTCTATTTTGACGTGTGCGTTTGAAACTTCATACGGCCAAATCCGAAGGTTTCATAAATAGAACATATCTTCGTCCATGTGTCTTCTAGAAGCTCTAGAAATTTCAGGAAATGTGGCTCAGCAGTTTGGATGTTATGGTCGAAATGGTGGGACAGATTTCTGTGCATTAATGTCGGGTCCACCATTTAAATCTCAACTTCAGATCCCTTTATCATCATGAAAACATCACAATTAGCTCTGGAAACAGTTGAATAAAATGATACTAATTTTTTTATCTTTCTACTGTCTAAATTTTATCTTTATTGAGCTTGGTTTATGGGCCCCACATTTGTTTGATGGGCCTTAGGCCCATTATTCTTTTTCCACATGTTTCTGCCTTCAGGCGCAAAATTTTCCATCTTCCTTTGGGATTAATCCATCAGACATAAAAGATAAAATGTTCCAAACTAAGTGATAAACCATATCCAAAAATTTCATATTCATAAAATGAATATAATGTTGTCCACAAACAAATGAATTATTGGGCCCAAATTTTCATTTTAAACATGAATTGCATTTAAGATGAGAAATGAAGTTCTATTTATGTAATGCACTAAAAAAATGTTTATGGGCTTTGGAACAATGAATATAAAGATATTAACAATTAATATTAGCCACTTTCAATGACTAATCACACCCCCCAACTTGAGTTTTTCTAGTCCCGAGCAAAATAAATTACAAATATGAAATTCAAATCCCCTTTTCCAAAAACATTTTAATACACATTGCTCACCCAAATATCTTATATCAAAATAAAATATGAAAACCCATCAACATCATTAAAAACAAGCTAGGTCCATAAGCATATCCCAATCCCAAGCCCATTCCTTTGTTCAAATTAATCGCCATATTTCATGAAATTCTCATTAAGCATGATAAAGTGTTGTGCATCATAAAAGATATGGGGCCCATTTTATTGTTCAAGGGGAAAAAATGGAAGCGCTAGGTGGGAATCACATTAAACCTTATGATGAGTATCCATTTTTTTTTAATTTTTTGATTTTTTTAATTTTTTTTAACCACAATAGATATGACAAGACTAACTCTGGGCAAGACAACTATGGAGTCACGATCCCCAAGTGCCGGACACCATGCATTTGGTCAATTTCATTCTTTACAATAGAGATATAAAGCCTAACTCTGGGAAAGACAACTATGTAGTCACGATCCCCAAGTACCGGACGCCACACATTTGGACAAAACATATCTCTATGTGGTCATTATTTTTTCAAATTTTTTTGTTTTTTTTTGTTTTTTGTTTTTTTTTTGGATACTCAAATTAAACTAAAATTGACCATATAACCCTATGCTATAATGAAAGGGACCCAAGAACTCAAATTTACACCCACAATCCAGAAGACGTGCATTGTGTCATTTTTATTAAGATAATGAAAATGTAAACTTTGAAAAATCACATCGGACAACCACACTTTCCAAAAACTATTCTCATGAACTTAAAATTGCATTAAAATCAGAATCAAGGAATACAAAATTATTTGATATCCAATTTTAGAGTTGCAATGTGTGTTATCATGTCAAGGTTAATGGAATTTTTCTTTTCATGCATGTTCTAATTAAAAAAATCATTTTTTATTTCATCTCCCACCAACATAGAATAACATTGTCCCCAGTGTTTAAAGAAAAGAAAAGTTAGAAGGGGGGTAGGGGAGGATTTCAAAGAGTAAATGATAATCATTGAATGAAGTCACCTGGTGTTTGATAATGATAGTGTGTGCCATAGTCTCACTTCACTCCTGGATTTGAGTCTCAGCGGCTTGGTTGGTGGTGCATGGATTCTCCATATGACTTACGACATGTCCTTTTATTTTTTTAACCTATAAAAACATAATAATAAACAAAACAATATAAACTGATGATACATTGTCTTCTTTTTAGATTTCTGGGTAATGTATTACTCAGAGATCACGACACGTGACACAGATGAATATCGCGCTCCCCTTTCATACCCATCCTTACTCATAAAAGAAGAATAGGTCAACAGTCTATGGTAATTTATTATATGAAAAATAAAATGATTCAAAATGATTAGAAAACATGAAAACCATTGGATGCCTCCCATGCAACGATTTTGTTTAACGTCGTTGGATTGACTTTTACCCCCCAACTTATCCAATTCCAACTTTCAGTATTTTACTTAACCCATCTTTTTCCACTTCTATAAGATTGAGATTAATTATTTTTTTGAAATTTGTTTCATGTAAAATCCTATTTTCCACAATGATTGGTAAAATCCAAGGAATATCTGAAATGGTTGATCGATTTGAACTTATATTCTTTCCTAAGACATCAATGACCATTCCAAAATTATTGGCTTCATTAGATGAATAAACTAAAACTGCAAGGTCTTTTTTTCACCTATGATGGAATTATTGTATGGGGAAGGAAGGATAATGATTTTGAGTTCTGTTCGATTGAAATTTCCTAATAAAGATTGGAAATTTGAATAAAGTCAGATTCTTCTCCAAAAAATTTCGAAATAATTGGTTCTATTTTAAAATATGTTTCATTCCCAAAAGTGACTAGTGGAATTTGAGGTGTGGGAATGGCCTCATTGTTTGGTATTTCTACCAATTTTTCAGTGATTTGTGTTTTTGAAAAATCATCAATGGAGAAATATTCAGGACTCTCCATCCACAATGTCATGTTTCCCACTTGTGAATACAGAAAATTAGTTTCCTCTTGATTTAAGCACCCATCAACATTTCTGTGATCTTGTTCAGTTATCCCATATCCAATGGTTAGTTCTTTTTTTAATCCATGGGATGTTTTTGGGATAAAATACTCCTCTATCAATGATGAGTATAGAACATCTTGAGTGGGAACGTGTTCCTCAAAAGTCTTAAAGCATTGTAATTCTAATCTGAAAGATGAAACTTCTGAATTCAGTTTATCCATTTGTTCACACAATTGTTCAATAATTTTTTCAGGATTAGGTTTGATATATGTTTTTACATCATGGACTTCCTCGTTATTTATCTTTTCAATCATTCTTGATAGGTATGGAAATTGATCTTTTAAACATTCACCATCCCATTGATAGTTCATGTTATCGGGTGTGGGGTAATCATTCAAGTGTTGATCAAAGTAATTTTATATCTGAGGGGATTCCCATTGTCGATTTTCTATTTGATTCCATCCTGAGTTTATGAAAGGAAATTGTTGGTGATACTCCATTGGAGTTGAATGAAATTTGGATTTGTATTTTTATTGGACACATGAAAATAGAAAGGGGAAATGAAAAGAGAAATATAGGTGAGAAAAGAGAAGTTAGGTGAGAATAGAAGATGGGTGTCTAAGAAAACTTACTTTGGCCCCCGGAAACGGTGTCAAATTTTGGTTGCACCCAAATTTACCCTACTGGTAAAAGCGATCGATGTAGTACATGTAGGGGTCGAATCCACAGGGACCGAAGAAGAAACCTTGAGACACATTGATTAGATACGGGATTGGCTATGAAGTGGCCAACTATGGTGTTGATTGATTTGAAAAAATATTTATCTAAATTAAATAAAAAAACTAATAAAATTACTTGAATTAAAACAACTAATTAATGTGAGATGATCCTAGGTTGTCTCTTGGGCTTGATTGGATGTATTTGTTTTTCATTTGATTTTCTGTTCAACGGTTCAAGAGGTATCCATTAAATGAAATAATTTCTCAATATCATTCTCGGATTTAATCCATACACAATTTCAAGGCTAATAACCAATTCACTTAGAGGATCAATTAAATGAGCACTCCAAGGAATTGGATCGTACTATCACTTAAAATGTGTGGTCATTAAAGTCAGTGAAGACAAAGAAGAAGATAAATCAAAGAAAGGAACTCTTAAAATAAAGAACAAGTTTAAGAATTTAAGAACATCAAATAACATTCAATCCAGACCATGAAACTCCCTAGGATCAACCCATAAAATTTTATCCCTCCATTGATGCTATTCTATCAATGGAAGTGGGTAGTTTACTTAAAGAAGCGGGATTGAAGAAGAAAAAGATTAATCAAAATGAACACTCCACCGTTGTGTGATGAATTCACAAGTGCGGGTGTGAATAAATTCACACATCTATTCAACGGTATCAATGTGAAAAAAATGAAAATTAAAAGAGAAAAAGAATAAATTTTATTAAAATACTAAACGTGAATGAAAAACTTAAATTAGAGAAATTGACGGTGCCATTACAAAACAAAAGGGGGAAATTACAATTGAAAGAAAAACATGGATTCAAAGAAAAATGTTAGATGATTATTCCCTTCACCGCCAGATCCTTATATAGGCATATTAGGAGCCTTATGTCCACCCCCATCAATAAATTCACCCCCAAAAATTAAGAGAGTTAAAAGGAGGGTGAAGAATCAAAAGGAAATTAACGTTACAAAGTTGACCACAAAACCAGCCAGATTCATCCTCCATTTTGACGTGTGCGTTTGACACATCATACGGCCTAATCCGAAGGTGTCATAAATAGAATATATATTCTTCCATGTGTATTCTAGAAGCTCTAAAAAGTTCAGGAAATTTGGCTTAGCCGTTTGGATGTTATGGTCGAAATGGTGGGATGGATTTATGTGCATTATTGTCAGGTCCACCATTTAAATCTCAACTTCAGATCCCTTTATCATCATGAATAATCAGAATTAGCTCTGGAAACAGTTGAATAAAATGATACTAATAATTTTATCTTTCTACTGTATAAATTCTAGCTTCATTGAGCTTGGTTTCTGGGCCCCAAATTTGTTTGATGGGCCTTAGGCCCATTATGCTTTTCCAGCAAGTTTCTGCCTTCAGGCGCAAAATTCTCCATTTCCATTAGGATTCATCCATCAGACCTAAAAGATAAAATGTTCCAATGTAAGTGATAAATCATATCCCAAAATTTCAAATTCATAAAATGAATATAATTTTTTCCACAGGAAAATGAATTATTGGGCCCAAATTTTCATTTTAAACATGAATTGCATTTAAGATGAGAAATGAGGTTCTATTTATGTAATACACTAAAAACAATGTTTATGGACTTTGGAACAATGAATATAAAGATATTAACAATTAATATTAGCCACTTTCAGTGACTAATCAATCACTCAAGGACAAATCAAATTGAGATCAAATATCATTTCATCTAGGTGAAGGTGGATCAAGGGCTCGTGAAGTTGGAGTATGTTCCTATAGAGATACTGTAACACCCCAAGATTTCATAGTGTGTTATTTCGTCAAAATAATTCAATAACTTGCACTACACGCAACACCGAGTTCAAGCGCACCATGACTTACCAAACAAGCCGTTCAAAAAAGGTTATGAATAGTATTAACTAAATTTTAAACTTTATATAATCCTTATAATTTTAGAATCCATATTATGAGTTTCTTAGACATAATTTAAGAACAAATTCATCTTCAGTATTGTAGTTTTACCAACTTTTAATAGTGAACCCTTTTTAAATAAAATATTTTAAACATTTTTGACTAAATGGGGACATCAAAAAATTTAAAATAAAACATCCCAAGCTTCCACGGTACGCTTTCCTTTGAATAAAACAGTAGCGTGTGTTGTACGCAACTTCGAGTTTTAACACACACCACAACCGATCAAACTAGCCGTTATGAATAGTAATACTTAATTTTTTGAAATTATATATATTTTATATTTCAAAATGGACTTCATTTTTGGATTCGGAATATCAAATTTAGCCTAAGGTGAAATTTTGGTACTTTTCGGATAACTTTCATATTTTGAGGAATAGTAAAAATTACTAAATTTTAATTAAAAACAACTTTTTTAATCAAAATAATTAATAGTGATAAATTATGAATTTGAGTGGTTTTAAAGTATATTTAGAATATATATTTACCATTTAATATAATTTTGTTCATTGGACATAATTTTACAATTAAACCGAACATAAACAAGTGTCAATCTTTTGATAGTTATTATCTCTTAAAAAAACGCTTTTTGTTTTGACAGCGGGAATTAATTTTAAATTAATTTCTGCCACTTCTGTGTTTTGAATTTAGAAAAATGGATTCCATATTTGGAATCAGGATTTTCAAATTGTGTAAATAGGTAACTTTTATTTTTAGACATTTTGAATAATTACTGCGGTAAATATTTTATTTAACATGGTTAAGGGTAAATCTGGTAAATAAGGGTTAAAAAATAATATTATAATAATACTAAATTACCCTAAAACGTGTCTTAACCCTATTGGTTGATACATGATCGACCATGGGCATCTTTGGGTCAATTTTGGGACCCCATTGATCCACTTGTAAGTGATAATGACACTTTATTTTAATTAAGTTAAAATGAATACAAAAATGGCATAAGCTTACATCTTTTAAAAGAACAATTTTTACATAGGGTTATACATGTTGGATTTTCGATTATAAATATTCATTAGAAAGCTAAAAATATATCCTACATAATGATATTTTATTTATAATTTTTAGACATCAAATATTTTTAAATTATTAATGACACAATAATGATGCAATGTTTACCTCATTAATAAATCATTTAAATAAATAAGATTATAATGATTAAAATATTATCTAAAACCTGTCCAATTCTTATTGGTTGATGTTATTTAGAATATGAGTCATCTTATCTTCGACCTCAATGATTTTTGGACCATTATAAACCGAATATAATTATATTATAAAGTAATACTTTCACTCTTTCCTAAAGAGCCCCTCCTCTCCCTTATAAAAGAAGACCACTTCTACTCATTCTTCACACCTCTCATGCCACTTGGCTCGTCCAAACTCTGCCCAACTAAGCTCCCCACATCCCTCTCCTCCTCCTTGAAGCTTCCCCTTAGGCAGAAAGCATTTCAAGAAGTCCTTTGGTTCCAACCAAAGTGAGTTACCTAAATTAAAGGTAACATTTTCTCTTAAATTATTTTCAATTATTTTGCTTCTCCAACCCCCAAACTCTTTTTATTTCCTTTCTTTTGTAACAACACCAGTATCCAAAATGTACTAGGATGTTGTTATAATAAGGATTAAAACTACACATTCACACAACTCCATCTAATGGATGATGAACATAATGTTTCTGTGGATGGCAAACTAACGCCTCACGAAACGATGATTGTTCAAATACATCTTACCGCCTCTCATGGTGGCCATTAGGATGGAACTGTAATTAAATATGATATTAATGATATATATTTTATATATAAGCTTCTGTAATTCCATTTTATTTCATACAATTATTCGTTTCATGTTGTATATACATACGATAATTTCATTTGAGGAAGTGCGAACTACCGCCCCCTTAAAATGATATGACTCGTTCATACCACACATGGAACGTATAAAGGATGGTGTTAATGAACTTAAGTAACATATATAGAATATTATATTTTACTGGAATAGTAATATACCTATGTATCATTTGGATTCTATTCTTTTAAAATAAAAATTAAATGGAACTAGCATTCGTGCGTACGTACGGACTACCGTCTCCACGAACGCGATGTGATTCATTCTCCACCGTATCCATTCAAGTATAATTATCATTTGATGATTTAAAAATGATGTTTAAGGACTTGATAACATTCTGGATATGAATAATATACATCCCATTAATAACGAATATGGCTCACATAACAAAGAATATAAAGTAAAATGAACCCGTTAACACCTAAAATGACGATAATTCTAATATATTATTAACAAATCAATGTTAAAAGATCATATATGATATCATATTATTATATATGATTATTTTATAATTTAATAACAACTATTTCACCATTATACAGGAGGTTAACCTAACCCAACCAAGGAAAATTACAAGGTAAGGGTTATTTCACAATCTATTCATTATCCGAGGTTGTTTATTTGTAATAATCTACTGGGATCTCTTTATCATCCACATCCATGTTTCTTCAAAATGTATTTCAAAACATTTTTATTATTTACAAGAATATGGGTTAAAGTCATTTATACCCTTGTTTGACTTTTTATAAGAGGTTTATAAAGGAATCTTTCCGTCGTTTTCAAAACAAGGTCATTTTTAACCTTTTCGACAGAATTAAGGTAAGAACGTTTTTTTAAACTTATACGGCGGGTGCGGCTAATTTCCACCGTTATAAAATCTTCAAAACTTCCCTTACAAGCTTATAAGAATATTTTCCAAGAAAATGTGTTATTTTATATGGATATTAAATGATTTCAAAATAAAAAGAGATATTTATTTAAAAAGAATTTTGATTTCATCTATGTCAACATCCTTTGATGAATTTTACGCTTATTTGAATTTGATCTATTGTGATACAAAACTTCTATATTGTATTGAAGGTTTGGTGATATGTTTGACTATGGATGTGCTATTTTTATACCATTCATAGGTTATGATGAAATTATTGACATTTCGTATGCTAGTTTTAATACGAATGTTTATGTTATGTTTAAACCTTTTCATATGGGAATGCATTGGACTTAGTAAGTGACGGGTGGAGCCCACTATAGCTCCTCGATGCATCGGTAGGTCTCATGAGACAAACTAGTGTCTTGGCACAAGGCCTTGACAAAATAATATTTGTAGTCTTGGCACGAGGCCTTGGCTATGTGGTTATGATAGTCTGGCATTATGCATTCCAACATTATGAAAGTGGTTATTGATTTTTGCATGTGATTATTCGATTAGTAGAATATCCATGTGAATAAGTAAATGGAATTATTTCATTTTATTTATGCCATACCATGTTGAAAGTTCATATTTAAAAGGCTTTTGTTTTAGTTATACATTGCCTTAAATGTTTATTCTTATTTATAAAAGTTTCCGCTATATTGTTATCCTTACTGGGCATTTGAGCTCACCCCTTTTCTATGTATTATTTTTCCCAGGATGTGAAGAAGTAAGTTATGAATGACCTGCAGGGATTTTATGAGGGATTAATAGTGTGGATTGTAGAAACATTATATTGTTGTAGTAGTTTTTCATTTTATGATGTAATGTAAAACTTATGAATATATCTAGTGTTTCCAAGGCTACTAAACCAATCGGTCTTTCGAGATTTGATCTTTCTTGTGATCATGCCAATGTTACGAAGTAATGCACCGACTCTGGGTAGCTGGGGTCGGGGCGTTACATTTGGTATCAGAGGAAGTTTAGTACAAACCTTGGAAGCTAGATTTAGATAAACCATGATTAGAGCACGTAGACCTAAGATGAACTTTGAGGATTAGTATAGAAGAACTTCCTAGAATTTTGGTATTGTAGAGATTATGTGAGTTTTCCAAGCAATACATCCCTGTCTGGATACGAGCAGGTAGAGGCGGCTCTGGCACAGATGTACCTAGGGGTAAAACCCGAAAACACCGCTTTGAGCTAGACTCGAACGGGAACTGGTGCACGACAACGGGCCTTGCTGCACTCTTGGTTACGACACTCCCGGGGGATATGCTTAGGATAATTCTCATTTTCTTTACAAACCATTATGAAGGGTTTATGAGTATATACATCCTCAAAGGAGACATTTTTATGATTATGGATTATATCCATAAATAGTTCAAATTATGTTAAGTGTTTTATAAGTATGGGATTATGTATTATGATTCATAAACTGATCTAGTGTATTCCATTGTTTAGAAATGGCACCCAGTAGAAGGAATGAGAACTCCAGAAATGCACATGATCCAAAGAGAAGGAAGGATCATATCATTCATGGTCTTAAGCTAGAATTTATAAGAGAAATAGTCTTCCATGTATTATCATCATATGAAGAAATAATATCATGTGTTGATAAGATAAGTAAAGAGTTTACTGAGTCCTATGACTTTGAAGGGAAGAAAGAGAAGAAAAGGATGGAAGAGAGAAAGATGGATAAAGGGAAGAGGGAAAAGAAGAATTTTCCCATATGTGGTAACTGTGGAAAGAAACACCCTGGAACTTGCCTGAAAGGAATGGGAGTTTGTTATAAGTGTGGAGGAAAAGGGCACAAAGTACGTGACTGCAAGGGTAAGAAAATGGTTTCAAATGTAAAATGCTTCATTTGCAAGGAGTTTGGACACTACGCGAACCTATGTCTCAGTCATCAGACTATGCCGCAAATGATGCTATTGGATAATAATCAAGTTATGATACTACCACAGATGAAGAGGAATGATTAGAGTTCTTATGTTGATTATGTCAATTGAATGTTGTATCAACAATGTACTTGTTGTAATAATATAAGGATTGTACTGCAGTACTATTTCATTAAGGACTTGAGATTGTGAGGAACAATGAAAAGTGACTCAATAGCAGGATAAATTTTTGGAAAATACATGTTTGAGAGAAAGATAAATCATAATATAGTTCTGATACTGAGGTAGTGATTTTGGAATAATACATGATTATTTTGGACAAATTAAATTGGATATTCTTGACTACCTTGGAACTGATTAATGATTTGTATATTCCATCATTGTTGGGGTTTAAAACATTTTTGGATTAATGAAGTATATCCAGCATTCTATATGGAATAAGGGAGCATGAATGTAATCAATAAGGAATATGGTAATTCAGGATGTTTCAGTATATTAAAAGAATACATGATGAAGGTATTCATATTCTATTACGGGGTAAAAAGGATCTACATTATGTTTACCTTCCTTATAAATGTTGTACTGTGAGTTTGGACAGATGTATTTTGGATTGTTCTAGTTTGGATTATTTTGGATTGCCATAAAAGGACAACCCGGAGGTCGGGCGGCAACCCGTCACGTCCGGCAAGGCTGTGAGACTTGAACTCGCAACCGAAGGGCGAAAAGGGTGTATCACCTACCACTGGCCCATGAGATGTCCTGGATTAAATAATGTAGTTTTTTTTAAAAGATCTTGTAGATGAATTATAAATTCATTTATTTTGGAACCCTATATGAATAGTGTAAATAGATTTTTTTTTACATTCTATTATCTTTTAGAGTGAAAGATGAGTTTGTGGTAGAAATTTATTAATCGATAAAACTCTAATTATAAAGTAAGTATATCTCCTTATGATATTATCCAATCTCATAAATAAATTCCTCAATATTAAGAAAAGCAACTTAGAAAAAAAATGTTGTCCTAGATGGTACCTTAAATCATCACTAATTTATGGCTTTGAGATTTTTGGCCTTTTCATAGCCATGTTCTCTACCACTCTCCATTAGATAATTGATGGTAAGATTTCTCTTCCATATCCATATTTTCCTACATGGAACCCTAGTATGTGTTATTTTCGGTAATCTTCATACTTTCGACTCTTTATTTTAAATAGAGGCCTCACTAATTCATTTTTCGATATGGGATTTCAACTAAGATATTTTGAAACGTCAAAAATGTGTCATCCTAATACCCTATGTTTTGTTGAACCGATGGTATTTCAAATCATCATAGATTGATGAGTTTAAGGACTTCAATTTTATACTTGTTTGTGATTGATGACCTCAATCACTACCTATAAATATTTACGTTTTTCCTCCAATTATATGTCTCTAATTTCCACCGATGTTATCCTAATCGAGATCATAATTTGGTGGTGACCCTTTCATTTCTTTTTTCCTCATATTAAGACTAAATTTTAGTAACCCAATTTCCGATATGGTTTTTCCCACAAATATATTTTCTATTTTCAACCATTTATTTTCGAAGAACAATTTCAAATTGCGAGGACGCAATTTATTGAAGGAGGGGAGAATGTAACACCCCAAGATTTCATAGTGTGTTATTTCTTCAAAATAATTCAATAACTTGCACTACACGCAACACCGAGTTCAAGCGCACCATGACTTACCAAACAAGCTGTTCAAAAAAGTTTATGAATAGTATTAACTAAATTTTAAACTTTATATAATCCTTATAATTTTAGAATCCATATTATGAGTTTCTTAGACATAATGTAAGAACAAATTCATCTTCAGTATTGTAGTTTTACCAACTTTTAATAGTGAACCCTTTTTAAATAAAATATTTTAAACTTTTTTGACTAAATGGGGACATCAAAAAATTTAAAATAAAACATCCCAAGCTTCCACGATACGCTTTCCTTTGAATAAAATAGTAGCGTGTGTTGTACGCAACTTCGAGTTTTAACACACACCACAACTGATCAAACTAGCCGTTATGAATAGTAATACTTAATTTTTTGAAATTATATATATTTTATATTTCAAAATGGACTTCATTTTTGGATTCGTAATATCAATTTTAGCCTAAGGTGAAATTTTGGTACTTTTCGGATAACTTTCATATTTTGATGAATAGTAAAAATTACTAAATTTTAATTAAAAACAACTTTTTTAATCAAAATAATTAATAGTGATAAATTATGAATTTGAGTGGTTTTAAAGTATATTTAGAATATATTTTTACCATTTAATATAATTTTGGTCATTGGACATAATTTTACAATTAAACCGAACATAAACAAGTGTCAATCTTTTGATAGTTATTATCTCTTAAAAACACGCTTTTTGTTTTGACAGCGGGAATTAATTTTAAATTAATTTCTGCCACTTCTGTGTTTTGAATTTAGAAAAATGGATTCCATATTTGGAATCAGGATGTTCAAATTGTGTAAATAGGTAACTTTTATTTTTAGACATTTTGAATAATTACTGCGGTAAATATTTTATTTACCATGGTTAAGGGTAAATCCGGTAAATAAGTGTTAAAAAATAATATTATAATAATACTAAATTACCCTAAAACGTGTCTTAACCCTATTGGTTGATACATGGTCGACCATGGGCATCTTTGGGTCAATTTTGGGACCCCATTGATCCACTTGTAAGTGATAATGACACTTTATTTTAATTAAGTTAAAATGAATACAAAAATGGCATAAGCTTACATCTTTTAAAAGAACAATTTTTACATAGGGTTATACATGTTGGATTTTCGATTATAAATATTCATTATAAAGCTAAAACGATTTCCTACATAATGATATTTTATTTATAATTTTTAGACATCAAATAAGTTAAATTATTATTGACACAATAATGATGAAATGTTTACCTCATTAATAAATCATTTAAATAAATAAGATTATAATGATTAAAATATTATCTAAAACCTGTCCAATTATTATTGGTTGATGTTATTTAGAATATGAGTCATCTTATCTTCGACCTCAATGATTTATGGACCATTATAAACCGAATATAATTATATTATAAAGAAATACTTTCACTCTTTCCTAAAGAGCCCCTCCTCTCCCTTATAAAAGGATACCACTTCCACTCATTCTTCACACCTCTCAAGCCACTTGGCTCGTCCAAACTCTGCCCAACTAATCTCCCCACATCCCTATCCTCCTCCTAGAAGCTTCCCCTTAGGCAGAAAGCATTTCAAGAAGTCCTTTGGTTCCAACCAAAGTGAGTTACCTAAATTAAAGGTAACATTTTCTCTTAAATTATTTTCAATTATTTTGCTTCTCCAACCCCCAAACTCTTTTTATTTCCTTTATTTTGTAACAACACCAGTATCCACAATATACTAGGATGTTGTTATAAGATGGATTCAAACTACACATTCACACAACTCCATCTAATGGATGATGAACATAATGTTTCTGTGGATGACAAACTAACGCCTCACGAAACGATGATTGTTCAAATAAATCTTACCGCCTCTCATGGTGGCCATTAGGATGGAACTATAATTAAATATGACATTAATGATATATATTTTATATATAAGCTTCTGTAATTCCATTTTATTTCATACAATTATTCGTTTCATGTTGTATATACATACGATAATTTCATTTGAGGAAGTGCGGACTACCGCCCCCTTAAAATGATATGACTCGTTCATACCACACATGGAACGTATAAAGGATTGTGTTAATGAACTTAAGTAACATATATAGAATATTATATTTTACTGGAATAGTAATATACCTATGTATCATTTGGATTCGATTCTTTAAAAATAAAAATTAAATGGAAGTAGCATTCGTGCGTACGTACGGACTACCGTCTCCACGAACGCGATGTGATTCATTCTCCATCGTATCCATTCAAGTATAATTATCATTTGATGATTTAAAAATGATGTTTAAGGACTTGATACCATTCTGGATATGAATAATATACATCCCATTAATAACGAATATGGCTCACATAACAAAGAATATAAAGTAAAATGAACCCGTTAACACCTGAAATGACGACAATTCTAAGATATTATTAACAAATCAATGTTAAAAGATCATATATGATATCATATTATTATATATGATTATTGTATAATTTAATAACAACTATTTCACCATTATACAGGAGGTTAACCTACCCCAACCAAGTAAAAGTACAAGGTAAGGGTTATTTCACAATCTCTTCATTATCCGAGGTTGGTTATTTGTAATAATCTACTGGGATCTCTTTATCATCGACATCCATGTTTCTTCAAAATGTATTTCAAAACATTTTTATTATTTACAAGAATATGGGTTAAAGTCATTTATACCCTTGTTTGAATTTTTATAAGAGGTTTATAAAGGAATCATTCCGTCGTTTTCAAAACAAGGTCATTTTTAACCTTTTCGACAGAATTAAGGTAAGAACGTTTTTTTTAAACTTATACGGAGGGTGCGGCTAATTTCCACCGTTATAAAATCTTCAAAACTTCCCTTACAAGCTTATAAGAATATTTTCAAAGAAAATGTGTTATTTTATATGGATCTTAAATGATTTCAAAATAAAAAGAGATATTTATTTAAAAAGAATTTTGATTTCATCTATGTCAACATCCTTTGATGGATTTTACGCTTATTTGAATTTGATCTATTGTGATACAAAACTTCTATATTGTATTGATGGTTTTGTGATATGTTTGACTGTGGATGTGCTATTTTTATACCATTCATAGTTTATGGTGAAATTATTGACATTTCGTATGCTAGTTTTAATACGAATGTTTATGTTATGTTTAAACCTTTTCATATAGGGAATGCATTGGACTTAGTAAGTGACGGGTGGAGCCCGCTATAGCTCCTCGATGCATCGGTAGGTCTCATGAGACAAACTAGTGTCTTGGCACAAGGCCTTGACAAAATCATATTTGTAGTCTTGGCACGAGGCCTTGGCTATGTGGTTATGATAGTCTGGCATTATGCATTCCAACATTATGAAAGTGGTTATTGATTTTTGCATGTGATTATTCGATTAGTAGAATATCCATGTGAATAAGTAAATGGCATTATTTCATTTTATTTATGCCATACCATGTTGAAAGTTCATATTTAAAAGGCTTTTGTTTTAGTTATACATTGTCTTAAATGATTATTCTTATTTATAAAAGTTTCCGCTATATTGTTATCCTTACTGGGCATTTGAGCTCACCCCTTTTCTATGTTTTATTTTTCCCAGGATGTGAAGAAGTAAGTTATGAATGACCTGCAGGGATTTTATGAGGGGTTAATAGTGTGGATTGTAGAAACATTATGTTGTTGTAGTAGTTTTTCATTTTATGATGTAATGTAAAACTTATGAATATATCTAGTGTTTCCAAGGCTACTAAACCAATCGGTCTTTCGAGATTTGATCTTTCTTGTGATCATGCCAGTGTTACGAAGTAATGCACCGACTCTGGGTAGCTGGGGTCAGGGCGTTACAGATACAGGTTGCAGAAATTCTGACAAAGGCCTTACCCAAGGGAGCTTTTGATATACATCGAATGGCTCTTGGATTTCAGTTGACTCCCTGCACTTGAAATAGTGTGGATGTGGAACCCCCCCTCTCCCCGAGGTATGGTGTGTTTTTCCCTAATGCACTGATATGCGTTTTTACCCAGTTAGAGACTGAAAAAGAGTGCTCTTTGTGTTTGTTGACAAAGGGGGAGAAAACAAAGATGGTTCAAGGGGGAGGAAATGTGGCTATATGAAAAATCATGAATGTTGTGAGGAGAATCGGACTAGTAGAGCATCGAGATAGGGGGAGAAATAAGAAAGGGGGAGACTATTAAATATGACGATGCTTGAAGTGAACGATCAGAGAAAAGATATCACGACATCAGAGGATCGTAATAAAAGAAGACTAGTGATGGTGGGAGAAGTTTTGCATTAACCCAGAATTGGTATCAGTTTAGTAATTGGTATCAGTTTGGTATCAATAGGTGGTGTTATAAATGATTTTTTTATTTGATGAACTTCTCATTTACTCTTGTTTCTCATGCCGATAATTGCTCATGTGGGATTAGATTACATGTTAAGCGAATCCTTGAACGCTGTTAGAATCGCAAGAGGCGAATGGTGTTAGTGACTGGAAGAAGCTTTAATGAGATATCAAGTGTAGAGAATCTTAATGAGAAGAGTTGTCAACAAACCCCAAGGAGTAGATTATTGGGAAAAATCCCTCAAGGCATCATTGAAGCATCATTTAGGTGATTGTGTTTGTTGACAAAGAGGGAGTCCATGTTTTGTTTGTTGACAATGAAGACCATGTATATGAGTTTGTGACAAAGAGGGTTTACATGGTGATTTTTCGACATTAAGGGATGATTCCAACGATCCATGATTGATTGAGGAACCTCGAATAAGGAATGAATGTTCTGGAGGCAGTACAAAACGAGCAGATAGTTGGTGGAGCTGTTTTCCAGTGTTTGCCAAATTTTTGGGCCTAAAAATCATAAAATGGAGTGAATCATTTTTTGAAAAGGGAAGAGTTTGAAAAATCATAGCGGTGCGTGAAAAATATTGTGGCTTGCGAAAAATCAGCGGGTTGGGAGAAATATCTTCTTAGTGCACAAAAAAATGGCGTGGTGCGTGAAATAGAGTATTGGTGATTTTAGTTCAAGAGGTATTTCGAGATCAGAAGATAAAAGCTAGGAAAAGGCATGAGGTGCGTGAGAAATTGGAGCACAATGCGAAATATGGTGTGGCGCGGATGATGTATTTTTCGTGCCTGAAGAAAATTACGCATGGAATAAGGGTTTCTCACACCAGGGTCGATTTTTCCTGTAAATATGAAGTGACCCCCCCCCATTAATTTTGTTGAAGACTTTGAGAATACCTGAGTAGTGGTGCGCGAAATTGATGTTTGCAAGGAGGTTGTGCATAAACATTAAGGTTGTGCGTAAAGTCAGGTGTTGTGTGTAAAGAAGATGTTGCGCTAAATGTGGATTTTGTGCAAGGTAGGAAGATTACGTGCAAGGCATTTTTGAGGCTGCGTGAAAAAATTAGTGGTTTCATGTAAAAGGGGAGTTGCATGAAAATTTTATTTCACACAAGGAAAGGGAAATATGATCAAGGTGTCGTACGGGCCGCGCATAAAAATTGGGGTTGCCCGGAACACCAGGTGCAAAGTGAGATTCATCTGCGGTGAAAGTTGGACGTCAACAGAGTATCTACCAATAGTTAAGGATGCTTATTTAATTAGTGATAATGAAGAGAACTACAATTCTTTAAACTGTGAGTGGATCCTTTGAAAAGCAGTGAGCATTGGATGAGGAAGAAGGTGACCCTCTCCACCGACAGTGAGCGAGAGAGAGAGAGAGAAACAGGGGGTGACCCTTGGGAAAGCAGTAAGTTCACCCTAAACCTTGTAAAGGCAGTGACCCTGGGAATAGAAGTGATATAGCCTGAACCATGTAAACAATAGTGCACTTTTAGTGGATTTTGTACATAGGCACATTTCCAGTGTATTCTCCATTGATGTAGCCCAGTGAGGGTGAACCGAGTAATAATTGATGTGTCATGTGAATGCTTTACTATCTATTTATATTGTGGAACGAGAAAGAGTGAAAAGTGTGTTTTCCTTAATAGCAAAACATGATCAGAACATGCTTTAATTTTAAATTAGTCATACCCTAATTCACCCCCCTCTCAGGCTATTCAACTTTTTGGACCAAACAATTACTTTATAACATAGGTATATGTATGGTATTATAACTTAGTAGGGTATTCTATTGATTTTGTACTTGTGGTTTATCCATATTGGATTTTGTGAGACCTTGAGGGTCTCAGGGTCCTTATTCAGTATCGTTATACTCACCTCTGTACAGGATATGACCAAACCTCATTGTGTTGGATGCAGATGATGGACAACGCTGACCAAGGATGAGTGTACTAGAACTGGATGGTACCTGGAGGTGGACCACACAGCGTGACGGTACACGAAGGAGATGAATGGTTGGGGAGCACTTTAGAGAGTATTTGTACCTACCATTCAGGTAGGATTTCACAGAGGATGATCCAAGATTTATTTTTCCTCTTTCCCGTAATATAATTATTCAGTTTTATTGTACTTTACAGTTGGGATTTTATTTCTAGCCATTTTTAATTTTCATCACTTTTTGGTTGTACAGTTTTACTTAGTGATTTTCTTCCTTCTTGTACTTTCTTGTTTGTGCTTTCGGGATCTAAAGGCGATGGCTTCCCTGTTTTAGGTATTTACACTTTTGGTACTAGTCTCCAGCCCCTGGCCTATGGAAGGTGGGCTTGGGGTAGTCACAGCACGGGCCCCAGGGGATGGGTCTTGAAATAATGGTATCAGAGTAGTCGGTTCTACTGTAGAACATAAGATGCTGATCTATTCTGTGAAGTAATAGTGATAAAGGTACTGAGTGTGGTTTTTAGTTCAGGGAGTCCAGTGTTTGTGTGGCAGCAGACCTCTCCATACACCAGGACCCTGACTGCGGATTTCCGACTCAGTGCCTAAAAACATTGATTGTGTGTGTGTTTTCAAAATATTTCTATAAGTCAGCTAAACCAGTTCATCTCACCAGATATAATCTGTGACCATGCCGCAACTGTTTCTTATATGATTCCTTCCCACGGATGACCGGCTAGATCCCCAAGAGTTATACGCGCAGATATTCCACCGAGTGATGAGGCCTCAGGGCGGGGCCCTTTTCCAGTGGAGGCACCAGCGGTACTACTTCCTGTTGGGCCACCGATGCCTCCAACCCCAGCAGCAGACGATGTACGCCGCTTGAGCATGCTGCATGAGTAAAGGAGCTACATGCTTTCCATGTTCAGGGGAAAGACGGACCCACATGCAGCTAAGTATTGTCTAGAGGCTGTGGTGAGAGTCTTCAAACCGGTAGGGACACCCACCGACATTATAGTGATCCTTATCGCGATTCTTTTTTAGGAAGCATTAGGCAGATAGTGGAGCCTGGTTCTTCAGGTTCATGGCGAGGTGACAATACTCCGGGAAGACATAGAGAGCCTCTTTCAGGAAGAGTTTTCCTAGCTACCCTTCATGCAGTGTGGATACAGGAGCTACATCACCTATAGCAGGGCAGCATGACGACGACATAGTACTTAGCAAGGTTCACTGACCTCTCACCCTACTCCACTGATATTGTACATGAAACATTTTTCGGGGTATAGACCTTCGAGATCCTGTTTCGGGTAGGGTTTTCCCAGCTACCCTTCATGTAGTGTGGATATAGGACCTACTTCACCTAAAACAAGGTAGCATGATGGTGACATAGTACTAAGTGAGGTTCACCGACCTCTTGCGCTACTCCACTGATAGGGTACGAGACACATTATTTAGGGCACAAATCTTTGATCAGGGTCTCTGGTAAGAGAGTAGGGATTCAATGATCTCACTCAACATCCTGAAGCAAATAGGGGAGTTAGAGTGATCCCTCTTAGTGGAGAGTTTCCTTATTGAGTAGTCTCCATCAGTGAGACCCAGCACTAGTTGACATGCAGCGGAGTCTTCTGGAGCTGGTAGTAGACAGATGTCGCAGAGGTCTAAGAGGAACAGACCCACATGTGGACAACCGCATGACTCAAGATTAGTTGTGCGGGGAACCCAAGGAAGAAACATACATTCTAGGAGCGGGAGGTGTTTCTCATGCGGCGGGCAGGTTCACATGACTCGCTGTTGTCCGACTTTCCTTTCAAATGATCAGTAGACAGTCGAAGTACTGCCCAAGAAGATACAAATATTAGATTGAAATGGTTCATATATATAGTAGGAGGACATGGAGGAGGAGATGGATGTGCAGCTAGTGGTGGACGAAATTTTGAGATGTTACCACCACAACCACTAGGAGGTCTATCCCAAATACCGGGAGTAGGTGGACATGGGAGAGCTCAGCTTCAGGCAGCTGAGGCTTATGATCATGGCACTCTAGAGATGATTCGAGGTACGGACTCTGTCTACACCACCTTAGCTATAGTTCTTATAGACACAGGTGTCAAACACTCTTTTACTGCTGCTTCCCTCATTCAGAGCTTATAGATTCAAACGGAGCCTTTGGCATGATCCTCATGGCTAGAGACTCCTACGAGTGCAGACTCAACAATTATGCTCTGGTGCCAGCAGTGTGAGCTTAATATAAGAAGCAAGAGCTTCGACTGGGATCTCCTTCTAGTGGTGTCGAGGCCTTACGACGCCTTCCTGGGTATGGACTGGTTATCTATAGTCCATGATCAAATTGAATATATTAGGCATAAAGTGTGGTGTGTCCGCACATATGGGACCAGTTTCACCTTCACTGGTTAGAAGGGAACCTTTGCAGTGCAGGATGGACTTGACCGAAGGAGAGTACAGCCGATCACTCATTAGTCGGCTTGCCTTACCCTTAGAGAAGTTGATGTGGAGAGTCCGACTTATCCGGTATTGGTGGACCAGTACATGAATGTTTTCCTGAATGATGTCCCAGGTAATCCTCCTCACAGAGAGGTGGACTTCTACATTGACCTGTACACCAGGATGGAAACAATATCCACACCAGCATAACCGATGGCTCCCATGGAGCTTCGTGACCTGCGTGTATAGTTAGAGGACTAGTAGAGGAATGGATTCATCCTGCCCAGTGTTTCTCCCTAGTCTACCCCGATTCTATTCTCCAAGAAGGTGGATGGGATCTTGAGGATTTTTGTCGGCAACCGTCACCTAAACCAGGTGACCATGAAGAACAAGTACCCACTTTTGAGGATTTATGACCTTTAAGACCAATTAAAGGGAGCACATGGGTTCTCAAAGATAGACCTCATATTAGGATATCACCAACTTAGAGTTCGAGATGAGGATGTGAAGAAGATGGATTTTAGATGTCGGTAAGGGCACTATGAGTTCTTGGTTATGTCTTTTGGCATAACCAATGATCAAGTTGTTTTTATGGGACTCATGAAAAGGATTTTCCAGCCTTACCTCGATCGCTTTGTTATAGTCTTCATCTACAACTTTCTGATCTACTCAACTACTGAGGAGGAGCATGCCTACCATTTTCAGGTAGCACTGGACACAATCTGAGAGCACAAGATTTATGGTAAGCTCTCGAAGAGCCTATTTGGGATCCAAGAGGTTCACTTTTTGGAACATTTCATCTCAGAGGCTGGATTTTTCATAGATCCAGTGACGACTGAGGCAGTACTCGCTTGGGACCCACCTAGGAGTGTGACAGAGGTACAAAGTTTCCTAGTTTTGGATGCATACTACCAGAGGTTCGTATCAAATTTCTATAGAGATCCTGCACCACTATCAGCCTTGAAGAAGAAGGGGAAACTATTCGTGTGGTTAGAGAGATTCCAGAACATATTTCATGAGCTGAGGCAGTGGATGACTAGTGGCTCCATCTTGAGGCTTTCAGAGGAAGGCATAATGTACTTAGTCTAATGCGGAACATTTGGGTCCATAATCGGGTGTTTCCTGATAGAGGAGTGAGTAGTGATCGTGTATGGTTCTCATTAGCTGAGACACAATAAGAAGAACTATGATACCCATGACTTAGAGTTAGTAGTAGTGGTCTTCATCTTGGAGAAGTGGAGAGACTATCTAATGGGTGAATGTTTTACCATGTACTCTGATCACAAGAGTCTCAGGTATATCTTCTCTCAGAAGGACCTGAACCTGAGACAATGGCGATGGATTTATTTCCTATAGGACTATGACTTTGAAATATTCTATACTCATGGAAAGGGGAATGTTGTTGTAGATGCACTCAGAAAGTGATCTGGTATACAACTTCTATGGGAAGCAACAAAGCAGCTAGCTGGTTTGCAGATATCCTTTGTAGATAGTGATGGAGCAGCTTTCATTCAGTCCCATATAGACACTCCCCCACTTCTTCAGTGAGTCAAGGAGGCACTGAATGGGGATTCTAACTATGAGACATGATGTGCTCAGATATCCACAAGGCCTGCACCTGATGGATTTTCTGAGGTTAGGGAGCACGCCATCCTATTCAGAGGACGTACTATGGTGCCTGTGTCACTTCAAGAGGAATTGTTGAGGGAGTTCCACACATTCCCTCTAGAGGTAAATCCAGGATTGGAACATACGTACCAACATATATGGCGACAACATTGGTGGTCGGGGATGAAGAAGGTAGTTGCAAATTTTGTCTCTAGGTGCCTCACTTTTCAGCAAGTGAAGGCAGAGCACCAGGTACCCGCAAGATTGGTTCAACATTTAGAGGTCCCAGAGTGGAAGTGGGATGGGATATCCGTGGACTTCGTGACAGGACATTCACATACATCCATGGGTCACGAATCGATTTGTGTGATCGTTGATCGACTCACCAAGTCATCCCACTTCTTATCTTTCAGAGAGTAGGGTTCTGTATATAGCTTGGGACACCTCTACGTGCAGGTGATTGTGCGGTTACATGGAGTAAGATCAACTTTTGTATCTGATCACGACACACGGTTTACTTACCCACTATGGATGGGGTTTCAGGAGGATTTTGGGATACAAATTCGTCTGAGCACCGCCTTCCATCCTCAGATGGATGGACATACTGAGAGAACCATTCAGACTCTTGAGTAAATGCTTTGTGCATGTGTCCTCAACTTTGTTCATAGTTTGGAGGATCACCTGACTTTGGGGGAGTTTTTGTACAATAACATCTATCACTCCACTATTGGGATGACACATTTTGAGGAATTATACGGGAGACCTTGCTGATCAACATTATACTGGAATGGCCCTGGGGAGTCAACACTAGTGCGACCAGAGATGGTACAAGCTACCACGAAGAGGGTACAGATCATCTAGGAGCAGAAAAAGACTGCACAGAGTAGTCATAATTCATATTCTAATAGAAGAAAGATACCTCTAGATTTTGAGTATGGCGACCACATATTTCTATGGGTCTCACCTCAACGAGGTCTACAGAGATTTGGCCATGGTGGAATGATATCTACAAGGTTCATCGGACGTTTCTAGGTCCTCAGCAGAGTTGGCGGGGTGGATTACCACTTATATATTCCACCTCAATTTCACCGAGTGCATGATTTCTTTCACGTATCTCAATTGAGGAGATACATGCATGACCCTTCTCACAACATCGACCAAGGATTGTTGGACGTCGACAATGGGGAGACTTTCACGAAGGTGCTAGTGGAGATTGGGGATCGAAAAGAGTAGTCCAACGTGGATGGTCGATACCTCTAGCGTGTGTTCACTGGCAGCACATGAACCTCTAGGAGAGCACATGGGTGTGTGAGGCTCATATGCATGCTCAGTACCATCACTTGTTCCATTAGTTCAAGTTGTATCTTATAGGAAAATAAAGCCCTAAGGTTGGGAGAATGGAAAGCCCTAGAAATTCCATGGAATTTTTTTTCTTAAATACACGGGAATTTTACGTGTCCATGATAATTGAAAACACATGATTCCAAGGCTCGGTGTGCCTGGGATCAATTTCTAAAGTTTTTTTCGGGTACGTTCAGTAAACCTACGAGTGGGTTTTCATAAATTTTGAACTATAGCTCAGAATTTAAATTAGAGGGAATCTTTGAACTCGCAGAGCCGGTATTCTCTTAAGGAGACTTTCACTTCGATGATTGTGGGTCGAGAATAAAAGTTAGAATTTGGGTTTTCATGAAAAATATTAAAATAAAGTGAGCTTCACTTTATTTTTATTTGATCCACAATATGGGTATGTTTAGGTGGGTCCAACGGGATCTATAACCTCTTTGTGGAGGTGGGAAGTTGGCACCACCAGGACATAACCTTCAATGAAAGGTTATGATAGTGGGGACCACCATGTCTCAACCTCCCATGTGGGGATAATTTGGTGGGGACCAACTGAGACCACATAATCTCCCAATTTGAATATTAGTGGTGGGGACCACCTGGCCCCTATTAATAGGAGGAGAGGAAAAACTCTAACCTCCCCTTATTAAGGAGGGGGAGCCCCTTGACATCCTCTACCATTTATGGTGCCACCACCTCCCCTTTGATTCCTTGTACCACCATATGAATTAATTAAGTGGAGCTTTGTTAATTAATTCCACCATTTTGAATTATGTGAGAACAAATTAAAAATAGATAAACATAATCTATTATTTAGAAATTGGGGTGGAATATTGGGGAGAGGAGAGATTGGGAGAAAAATATGTGTCCAATGAAGAACGTCATCTCCAACGAAGAATGAAAAACGTGTTCTTCCAATGAAGAACACCGGAAATGATATCCTTCAATTCTCTTCCCCGGACTCTTACTAATGTGGATGAACTTCCACAACTGACGTGCAAAAATTTGATTGGAAGTGTGGGGTGGATGGGATGAACGCCAACCTCCTTCAACTTCTTTCCGGGACTTCATCATCAAACAACTATCAAGGTATGGATTTTATTTAAGTATGATATTATTCCATTGATTATTACCTTCTAAAACAAATAACATGGACCAACATATTATCATGTTGATCTGTGGATTGTTTTCCTTGTAGGTTAGAATATATTGTTGATGAGGGTTGTGGGAAATGATGTTTTTAATTTACTTCCATATCTTATTTTTTTGAGCCACTTTCTACCGCACAACCATTGAGGGTTCGGGCTAAAAAAACATGGTCGGACCCCTCTGCCGATCTTCTTGAATGATGTGTTCTGTATAAAGGAAGAATGTGTCTTTTTGACATGGTGATGAATGGAGAACCATCTCCGATGCACCAGTAACCCCCTTTGTTTTTCCTCCAAAACGAGCTAAGGAGCTCCCCCAACCTCTGAAAAACCAGAAATCCCACGTGAGCCTCGAGTGGGAGGAAGAATAAGGGAAATATGGGAAATCCTGAGTGTCCCGAGGCTTAAAACCGTAATTTTTTTAGTGGTCTCATGGCTTGGGCACATGGTTTGGGAAACTGTGTGCCGACCGTACAGTAGCCACTGTCCCACATGGGGACCTCTCACATCTTGGACACATGGTTTGGGAAACTGTGCGCTAACCATGCGGTAGCTACTATCCCACCAAGGGACTTCGCACGAGTTGGCCGCACGGTTTGTCCAGACCGTGCGCCAACCATGCACCCTACAGAAACCTCTATATCATTAGCTGCGGAAGACCATTTTACGAACCATCAGTGGTGCTAGTTTTTATCGAGCACGATAGTCCCTTTGAGTATACCCCACTAGAGTTTAGGGTAAAGTAGAGATGCGGTCATGCTGGATTGTGCACGAATCCAACCGGGCCCCGGGGACTAAAAGGCTAATAACTCATAGACCGGGCCCCAGGGACTAAAAGGATAATAACTCACAGACCGGGTGTCTTATTGCCGCACCATATGTTGCGTTGAGACCCCTATGATGTGGTGGACCTTTGAGATACTTCTACATGGGACTTCATGTCAGTTGGAGTATTGACATATATCTCATGGAGCAGATCCTCTAGGAGACGACATAGAATATTGATGAGACCTAGTTGTTGGCTGAGACCTGATGAATGGTGACTGATTTAGCTCAAATTTATTTGACTAGCCTAGTGGGCAGTGCCTTGGAGTCACGGAAGACCCATAATGGGGAGAGCCATGGTGTCGCGGCAGACCCAGAGTACTAGACCAGTGGATTACCTCAGTAGGATGTGAGGGGGAGTGCCTTGGTGTGGCAGTGGACCCACGGTACTCGATAGGAGGAGTACCACCGAGTCCAAGGTTAGTGGGAAGCGCCATGGTGACGTGGAAGACCCGCTATACTCGATGGAGGAAGGTTTCTCCAGCAGTTGAGGTTTTGAAAGTGTGACTGGGGATGTTACTTGATACTACCCTTAGAATAAAATCCTGGTTTGAGCTGAGTCAAAAACATTTGTCTATATCTCATGATTGAGTTAGATTACTTGATAACTTATGTATATGTATGAAAATATACCTTTGAGGGGTTATCTATGGATTTCATAAATGTGGTTTATCATTATTAGATTTTGTGAGACCTTGAGGGTATCAGGGTCCCTACTGAGTATCATTATACTCACCCCTACATGAGCTATGCCTGCACCTCGTTGTGTTGGATGCAGATGACAGACAGGGCTGGCCGCAGCTGAGTGTACCTGGACTAGACAGTACCCAGAGGTAGACCACATAGTGAGACGATACATGGAAGAGTTGGTTGGACATGGAGATCTATGGAGGCTATTTGTACCTACCCTTCAGGTAGGATTTCCCAGTGGATGATCCTGGATCTGTTTTCCCTTTTTAGTAATAGTACTTTCAGTTTTCTTGTACTTTACTGTGGGGCTGGTATTTTCGTTCCTTTTACTTTTTAGCACTCTATTGTTATACAATTTTACTTAGTTTTTTGCTTCCAACATTTTCTCTGTTTTGTGTGATTTCAGGATCTATAGGAAATGCCTTCACTATTTTATGGATTTACACCTTTGGTGCTTGTTACCATCCCTTGGCCTATGGATGGCGGACTTGGGGGATTCACGGAACGGGCCCCGGGGGACGGGTCGTGGAAAAAGACTTTTCTTTTTCCCCTATAGACACATTCTCTTCCCCTAACAAAAGACAAATAATGTGGTTTTTAATATTATAGTTCTACTTGTTTATCAAATACAATAACGAGTAAAACACTATTAGATGTTAGATTTTATCATAGTGTGTACATGGTTTGATGGGTGTCTTGGCCGAGAATATAATTCAATATCTTCCTATCCCCTTTCATTAAAGGTCCTTTATAGGTGTGGGTCCATATTTTCATGTGTCCAAACACTATGGGAATCCCATTTTATAGTGTATGAACCATGAAAATCCTCTCAAAGGGACTAATTACCTATGACAAAAAGCCAAAGGAATGCTTCCATATGTGTGTGTCGTCACCCCAAAACAATTTGGACTTCTATTTCCATCCAAATGGGATATTTATGATGTCACCATGAGGTATAAAATGAACACTAGAAACCAAAAAGAATTCACATTGGGCCACATTTATAGTAGGTTCATGACTATCCAAGGAGCTCATATCTCTTCCAGGATTCTTGGGCTGCCTCAGTGTAAGTCCCACTCTAAACATTGACTACGAACCTTTGTACTATATATCCTTTTCACAACATGTAAAACAAAACAATTTAGTCCCTATAAAATAATCGTAAAATGTAAAATGTGTCCCATTATGTTTCCCCAGAAAACATGGGTTTGGATACCTTTCATTAGGATTTGTAGGAATCCCAATCACTTGGGTCTGACCCCAATATCAAAACAAATCTCATCTTACATGATGGTTATAAACTCCAGAGTTCCCCACTATATGGTATAAAACTAGCATTGTAATAATAAATGACAAAATAATATCAAATCCATTCATAAAAAGGAACCATTAATAGAGACCCCCAAATTGTATACTTATATCTCCATTTATGAATAATATTTATACACATAGATGATTCTATGTTTCATGCCTGGTAATAATTGATTTTTAATACATGGGTGACACACTAATACATCGAAATTAATGAATGTTTCATGAACATATATTAAATATATAAAATAGTATCAATTTAGGAAAATGATCCCACAGAATGGGTATGATGACCATGACCACCCATGCACTCATGCATTGTATGTCCCTTAGTGTTGTTGGTCCATTTCCCAACAACCACGTTCTTTTGGAAGTAAGATTGTTATATAAAATAAATAAACTACTGGGTGTTTCTAGATAATTGAATATCCTATTGTAATCAATTAAAAATGAATGGTAAACTTGTTTGAATGATTTTTCAAAATTCAAACAATGAAAATAAAACAAAAAGGGGAACTGAGTATTTTTCGTCCAAATAATCCTATAATAAAAAAATATTTATGTAAATATAAAATAATATTTATTTTGGGGAAAAATTACTGGGGTACTTTAGAGTTGATATCTTGATTTATGGTATTCTAGGAAGTCAAGGTGGGAACTCATATCAGAAATTATGTTTACCACAAGATCATAAGAGGAGCTCTGGTTAGTATATTCTTCAAAATGAAAAATATGTTTTTGGATCTGGTCAGATTGTTCCCCAATAATAATTTCTCTCCATCTATGAAATCTATCATTACGAATCACTCTGTGGAAAACCATGAAGGAAATACAGATCCATGATTCTGGGTACCATGGTGGCCTCCAAGATAGGGACATAAGCTCAATACAGATGGGTCTCTAATCAGTAGGGAGATTCGTGGTGGCGATGTTGTTAGAAACCAGGTGGGGTCAGTACTTGCAGCATTCACTCCTCTTATGGAAGAGGTGATTTTTTACAGGTAGAGGTTCATGATATGGTTGAGGGTCTGGAGGTATGCATTCAATGGAAGATTATATTGAATACGGAAGAGACAGACTATATTACACTTTATAAAGCACTCATATGCATAGGTATCTTTCCCTGAAATTACACATATATCATCCAGAAATGTAAAATACTCATGCATAATCATATTGAGGTCTCTCACAAATGGTAGGAGGGTATCACAGTGGTGTATTTTTTGGGAATCTATAGAATCCATTAATCGAAGTATGTAGTCATTCTTTTACATGGGATACTTTCCTAGTGGTGGGTTAAATTTATTGTTAATGATGCTTTAGGATTGCATTATTTTTTACCACCGTAATGTATTTTTTTCTATCTTGTGTACATTTATTTATTCAAAATCAATAAAAATATTAATCTTTAATCATTCATGAAAACATAAATTTGATTTCATCGTCATACCCTCAATCATCCAAAGGGAACAATACTATTTTTTTGTAGTAAATGTCCTTAAAAATTCATCACACATCATTTCTATCATATTATATTTATCTCTTACTAATATTAATATGTTATTAATGAGGTAATTAGTGATATTTTCTTATTGGACCACATTTTATTTTATCTGATCAAGATCATAGGTTTACTTATATTTTCTAGAAAAATTCATGATAGGATAAGGATTAAAAGTTGTGTTTCTATACTTCCTATCACCCTTAAATAAATTGTATGTTTAAGAGAACCATTAAAACACTATAGGGTATGTTAAAATATTAATCCTTATATTTGTAAATTTCTTGGGATCAACACCTTCCCCTGGTCGAACCATCTTCAATAATAGGTTTCACATGACCATTCACATATATCCTAATGAATCCA
This sequence comes from Viscum album, assembly GCA_963277665.1. Taxonomy (NCBI): domain Eukaryota; kingdom Viridiplantae; phylum Streptophyta; class Magnoliopsida; order Santalales; family Viscaceae; genus Viscum; species Viscum album. The sequence goes on along the minus strand of OY728158.1, from coordinate 1,456,619,468 downwards.
TTTATGGAAAATGTACATAAATCAACTGTGTTGGGATGATGTTAGTGAAATATAAATATTGGTACATGAGATAGCTAAGGACATGGATGAAAAACTTCAAGATATTCATTAGTAGATAAACTTAGCCCACATTAATTAGAAATGATATTCTAATAATCAATTGTGATATAAAGATATATAAGGTAGCTAAAATGTATTTACATGAATATAAACATTGATTAATTTTTTGATATTTGGATTGAAGGTAAAAATAATACCAATTTATATCGTACACTTTTAAATTATTGATCATATTTGGATAAAATAATATTATTTGGAACTTCTATATATGCATCCACATGTTTATGAGTTGCTCCATGTATCTATCATAATGAAGTGAATAAAAAATCATTAACATGTACAAAACTCATAAGTAATACCATTTTAGAAGGATATATACTATAGGGAACAAACAGTAGGGATTATAGATTGTAGAGGTAATGTGGTATGAAGTAGGAACACTTGCCTTTTCCATGTTATGTGTTAAAATAATAAATTAATGGATGATACATGGGAAACTATATATGTAATGAAATAGATATATCCAAAAAAAATTGTTTTAGAGTGTTCAAATTTAAAAAGAATAATTATTATAAGATGTTTATGATTGAGTAACCTAATATTTTATGATATGGTTCTCTGTAAATAAATAAAAATAATTAATTATTTTTTAAAATGCACCAATGTTTTAAAAGAACTATGAAATATTATTAAATAGTTATTATTGAAACATGAATATTATAACATATCCATTAAAATTAATGGTATGAATATGAATAACTGGGTTATAAAAAATACTTAAATTTTTATACACCTATCAAATTAATTTCTTAACTATGGAAAATATGTAATCAAATTTTAATCTATTTTATGATTTAATGTTTTGATTTGTCAAACAATAATTTTTATTGAATTTTTATTGTGAATATTATAATTAATTAAATTAATTTGAAAAAAAAAATTTCTATAAAATTTATATCATTATTATACTTGTTATATAAATATTAATTTTCGAATACATTTTTTTATAATTCATAAATTAATAATTTTTCCATGAATAGTAAAAATTACTAATTTTTTTATAATTTTTCTTTGGTTTAATGAATATTGAAAGATAATTTTTTTAAAGTATAAATGATACATTAGTGTATCTTTTTAATTCATAATCCTATTAATATCTTGTTAATAAATTTTATTCTTCAATTTTGTATAAATAAAATTTATCTTTAGAAGAAATTCTTTAGGGAAAACTACTTGTTGTCTTGTTTTGCAGGTTTAATTTTAAAATAATTTAATAAAATTTTAATAAATTAATATTATAAAATAGATTAAATATATTGAATGTATACTATTAAAACAATGTAATTATTTCTACATAATTTATGGTCATTAAGAATAGTAACCATAAAAAATAATTGGCACCTTGTTAAATGTGTAAAAATTGGGATGATACAATGGGTCTGATTCATAAAATAACCCTAAAACCTGAATTTAGAATTTTTTTTGAGTGGTTTGAAGAAAATTTAATCCATGTGCAATTAAATAATGTATTTAAAATAATTATTCTGAATTTGGGGTCCCCTATTCGAATTTTCTTATGATATGTTATATTTCATTCAACATGAAACATATTTTTTGGTCTTTTTTTAATGGAATTATTGGAAGATGATATTTTTTATTTTATGTCTCCATAATAAATAAAATAATTAATTATTTAGGTATGAAACAATTACATTAACATAAGTAAATTTCCCACCTTATTTCAAGGTAATATTGTTTTTAATCTAAAATATTGTATTTTCCTAAAAACTATTTTACATGTGTTTTGCATGGTTATGATAAAAGTAATTTCAGAATAAAATTGAAATTAAATATAATGCAATAAATTAAAATTCTATATTCACCTATTTATTTTTTTAAATTTCTTCGATTTTTTGTACATATAATTGGGCTATCTTTGAAAATGGTTTTGTTATATCAGTTATTGTTAAAATGGGCTTAAAGTGACCTTAAATATGTGTATGAAAAAAAATTTATCCAAAAAATATAACAATTATGATTTTTTTTGGTTTATGTAAACATTAAAACTTCTTATATTCTAATTTTGGATTCCTTGGTTTTAATTTATATGATTCTGATATAAATATTTTATTTTATATTTTATGTAATTACATGTGTGTCCTTTCCTACCCCTACAAAGGTATATCACCTCTATTATCTTATCCTAACATAATGATAACTATATAAAATATTATAGATAAAATAATAAAACCCTATATCACTTCCCAAAATTTTATATATTCTTTTATTTGAAAAATTACCATATTTTTTAAGATTAATGTTCAAGCTAAAATTGGTGTCTCAACAAAATGTTATAACTCTTGACCAATCATTTTGAATTGTATTTTGTTTTATACCTCTTAGAAATATATGGTATACATTTTAAAATAAATATTTGTTTTATGTATTGTATTTCATGGATTTTATTATTATTTAACTACCATTATCTCTCATCTTCCCAACTATTGGGAAATAATAAAAATGGTCATTAGTATGTGTGGACCACCAACTCCCAAAAGCGATGTGACACAATTTTCTTTTTCAATATTAATATATGGTAATAATGATTTATTTTAGTAATATATATTATATATTTGATAAATTTATGAGTATTAAATTATTATTTATTATATACCTTTTTTGGTCCGTCAAAAAGTAGTATCAACGTTCTTGCGTAGTAGAACCTATCTTTTCCACAAACGGTGTAATCATTTTTTATAGTTATAAATTTTATGGAAGAATATATTTATTTATTAATTATATATATTAAATTTTTATCAGTATTAAAAATCTAGTGATGTTGGAACCCTGATAAAATTATAAATTATTCAGACCATCGAGCAAAATAATAGATAAAAAACAAAGCAAATTCTATATCAAACAATGATTTTAATAAAAAAAAATCATTAGGGAAAACATATTATATGTAAATAATATATCTTGTGATATATATAGTTTTTTTAGAATATATTTACAATAAATATTTATTTAATATATATTTATTTAAAATATATTTTGAGGATGATTATATTTTGGGTAAGGGGTTTATATTTCAATCCCAATTCGTTCAGATTTTTTATATTCAAATATACATAAGAATAAATTATCTCATATTAATTTGATAAATTCCATTTGTTTTGTATTATCACAAAAATATTTTTATAGAGTACAAATTTATTTTCATTTTTCTCAGTTTATGTGCACAAGATATTGAATGAAAAATTTTATGGAGAACTAAAAAAGTTTTACTATTCAGTTAGGAATAGTATTATTCCATGTATATTATTCTATGAAAATGTTCTCAATAATATTTTTTATTATTGAATAATGTTTTTTAATTAATTTTACATATTTGTTTATTTTTAAAAAACTATTTCAATTTAATGTTATTATAATTTTTTAAATGAAGTACCTTTTTCATTTTACCAAAATTGTGAAAGGAGTAATTATTTTAATGTACACTACATGAAAGGAATTCACCACCATAGTGCCAACTCAATTGTCCATTTTTAAAATAAAGGAAATTTTTTTCATCAATATTTTAGAAATTCTTTTATTTTAAATAACTAATTTCAATATGAAAAAGTTATTTTCCACAAAAAATATTAAAATTAATATTTAACGTAATTTTCATCTATGATAACATCGTTTGATAGTAATTAAAATTTTTAAAGAAAAATTAACAAACAATATCCACTGTATTATTTATTTGGGTGCTTTATGATTATAATGATTATATTTTTATGAAACATGTTTTAATTATATGAGTTAGGTTATGAAGATATGATGATGGATTTATGATCTTGTACCGCACATATGTATTGTTTTCATTATTTGTTTTTTGGGTCTATAATTATACACCCCTCTAATAAATTGGTTTGTATTTCAGAAATCATGATATAATTTTTAGAAATAAGTCAATTTTCCTAATTCACTATGGGAAATAAGTTGACGTTCTTGATACAAAATATGAAATATTAGGGGATGTATTATCCATTATGGGAAAAATTTGATGAGGCTTGATCTATTATGATTTGGAAAACATGTGTTAATATCTCATCCACTATGATTTTATAGGTTTTTTAGTTAACAAAAAAAATTATTATTTTTAAATATTTTATGTGGTTTCAGAATTATTGGTCATGAGTACAATCTGAACATATAGTTCATGATTCATTTTTGATGTTTTATTAGTATTTTTAATCATGTATTTATAATTGATTATTTTTTATTTCATAACTCATGTTCTTGATCTATAATAGAATGGGAACTACTAAGAATTTGACTTTTAGAGACCTCCATTGGTGGTCGGTAAAGCCCTCTGCGACCTCCCATCGACCTCTATTGGTGGTCACTTTAGGCCCGATGATGTAGGCCAACAGTGACTGCTAATGGTGGTAACTGAAGGCGGCCAAAATTCCAGTCTACAATGACCGCCAATGGTGGCCACTAAAGGATTTCTCGGCTAATCATTAGCTACTGCCAATGGCGGTCCCTGTCCTGATGCTCGTCCAAACTCTAGTGGGAAAGAGCGACTGCTAATGGAGGACCCTAAACTGGATAAAATTTTATTAAAAAAATATCATGGTACCCAATCATAAAAAACAGGGTAAAATTCATAAAAAATAAAATATAATTTCAAACAGCTTAATAATCAAAATCCTCATAATCAACAAATGATAGAAGTGCTTCAACAATCCAAATAGTCCCATCGATGATAATCCTACTTCAATAAACCTACAATAAGATACAATGAAAATAACTAAACAAAACAAACGTAAATTAGACACATTAAATCAGTTATTATGTAGATATAATAAAATTAAATCTAACATCAAATCATGGGTGCTATAACAATATAAAAACCCTAATTGATGAAATTTTATCTTTTTAGGAATTTCCCTTGTTTTGGAGTATTTGGATTAGATTGTGAAAATGTTTTGATGTCTAAAATTGAATGTTCTCCACACACATTGCGTACAACTACTGAATTCAACATATTCGGACATACCGCATACAACGCACGTCTGATGGGCATCTCGTCTCCTCTTACATGTCGTGAATAATATTTCTCTTGTTTTCATGTGATTTCAAGTCATTCTGATCATGGTGTTTTTTGAATTCAACCGTTAGACACCATGTTGGTGTCTTATAAATATGGAAATGTGATTCCGGTCACCACGGTCAAACGCCACCCCTGATTAATGTTTCGTCTTATCGACCATTTCACCATTCACAACACGGTTGTTTTCATGTGATTTCATGGAATTTTGAGGTCGTTCGACTAGTATTGACCACCCAACACGCCCTTTTAGAGCAAGTCGAACTGCTGAAAATGTCATATTCAGACATACCGCACACACCGCTTTTCTGATTGGCATGTTGTCTCCTCCTACATGTCATGAATAATATTCCTATTGTTTTCGTGTGATTTCAAGTCATTCTGATCATTTTCCTTTGAATTCAACTGTTAGATGTCGTTTCGGTGATTTATTACATAAGAAATGTGTTTCTTGTCACCGCGGTCAAACGACACCACCAATTGATGTGTCGTCTGCCCAGACATTTCCCAATTCACTCCACGATTGTTTTGGTATAATTTCATGGAATTATGAAGTCATGAAGCTAGTTTTAACCACCCAAGATGCCCTTTTAGAGTGCGCTTAACTGCTGAAAATGGCATATTCGGACGTACCATGCACACCACATGTTGGGTGTGTTTCCTCCTCTTACATGCCAAAAATAATATTCCTATTTTTTCGTGTGATTTCAAGTTATTTTGAGAACATTTTTCTCTAAATTCGGCCATTATACAGTGTTTCGGTGTTTTATGACTCCGAAAATGAGTTTCCTGTCACCGTTGTCAAACAACAACCCCGATTGATGTGATGTCTCCCTGACCTTTTCACAATTCACACCCCTGCTATTTTCGTATGATTTCATGGAATTCGGCAGTCGTTCGGCTGGTTTGGACCACCCAACGCGCCCTTTTAGATCGAGCCAAACTGCTGAAAATGGCATATTCAGACGTACCACACACACCGCAGGACCAATTCGCACGTCGTATCCTTCTACATGTCACGAATAATATTTTGATTGTTTTCATGTGATTTCAAGTCATTCTTAGCACATTTTCTCTGAATTTGACTGTTAGACGTAGTTTCGTTGTTTTATGAGTCCAGAAATGTGTTTCCGGTCACCGAGGTCAAACGAAACCCCCAATTGATGTGATGTCTGCCTGACCATTTCAAAATTCACACCACAGTTTTGGTCGTATGGTTTCATGGCATTCTAAGGTCACTCGACTGGTTTTGACCACCCAAAACGCCCTTTTAGAGCGTATCGAACTGCTGAAAACGACATATTCGGGTGTACCGCGCAAACTGCACGTCCAATGGTTGTGTTCTCTCCTCTTATATGTCACGAATTCGACCATTAGAAGTTGTGTTAGTGTTTTCTAACACCGGAATTGCGTTTCTGGTCACTGCAATCAAACGAAACTCTTGATTTATGTGTCGTCTTCCTAACCATTTTACAATTGACTACATGTTTGTTGTGGTTTGATTTCATGGCATTCTGAGGTCATTCGGCTGGTGTTGATCACCCAATGTGCCCTTTTAGAGCGCGTCAAACTACAAAAAATGGCATATTTGGATGTACGAGGCACACCACACATCCGATGGGCATGTCTTATCCTCCTACATGTCACGAAAAATAGTACTATTTTTTGTTTGATTTCAAGTCATTCTAAAGACGTTTTCTCTAAATTTGACTGCTTGACGCCTTTACAATGTTTTATGACTCCGAAAAAGTGTTTCGGATCACTGTAGTCAAACTACAACCCTGATTGATGTGCCCTCTACCTGGCCATTTCACAATTCACACCACGGTTGTTTTCATATGATTTCATGGCATTCCGTGGTTGTTCGACTGGTTTTGACCACCCAATGAACCCTTTTAGAGCGCACTGAACTACTAAAAATGACATATTCAGACATAACGCTCACACAACATATCTGATTGGCTTTCCGTCTGCACCTACATGTCAAGAATAGTATTTCTATTGTTTTCATGTGATTCCAATTCATTCTAAGCATGTTTGCTCTGAATTCAACCGTTAGAAGCTGTTTTGGTGTTTTATGACTCCGGAAATGTGTTTCGGGTAACCGCGGTCAAACAATACCCTAGTTGAAATGAAATCTACCTAGCCATTTCACAATTAACACCCCATTTGTTTAATTATGATTTCATGGCATTCCAAAGTCATTCTGCTGGTTTTGACCACCCAACACACCCTTTTAGAGCGCGTTGAACTGCTTAAAACGACATTTTCGGACGTATCACGCACACCGAATGTCCTATGGGTGTGCCACCTCCTCCAAAATGTCACGAATAATATTAAAATTATTTATATGATTTTAAGTCATTCTGAGCAATTTTTCACTGAACTCGGTCGTTAGACGCCTTGTCGGTGTTTTTTGACTTTGGTAATGCGTTTCAAGTCACCATGGTCAAATGGCATACCTTATTGACGTGTTATCTACCTGGAAATTTCACAATTCACACCACTATTGTTCTTGTATGATTTAATGGAATTCTGAGGTCATTCAGCTGGTTTTGACCACCCAGCACGCCATTTTAGAGCGCGCCAAACAGCCGAAAATGGGTTATTCGGATGTACAATGCACACCTCAAATCTGATTGGCATGATGTCTCCTCCTACATGTCACTAATAATATTAATATTTTTTTTAATTCTAGTCACTCTGAGCACGTTTTTTCTGAATTCGACCATTAGACGCTGTTTCAGTGTTTTATGACTCTGAAATTGCATTTCCAATCACATTGGTCAGACAACATCCCCAATTGATGTGTCGTCTGCCCGACCATTTCATAATTCACACCACTATTGTTTTCGTATGATTTCATGGCATTACGAGGTCATCCGTCTAGTTTTGACCACCGAGCGCGCCTTTTTGGAGCACGCCGAACTGCGGAAAACAGCATATTCAAATGTACCGTGCAAATCGCATGTCCGATGGGAGTTTCTTCTCCTCATAAATGTCATGATTAATATTCCTATTGTTTTCGTATGATTTAAAATGATTCTATGCACATTTTCTCTGAAATCGACCATTACATGCTGTTTCGGTGTTTTGTGACCCTAGAAATGAGTTTCTGGTCACCGTGGTCAAACGACACCCCGGATTGACATGCCGTCTAATCGTCCATTTCAAAATTTACACCACGGTTGTTTTCGTATGATTTCACGGCATTCTGCGGTCATTTTTCTAGTTTTTACCACACAACGTGACCTTTTAGAGCTCGCTGAACAACTGAAAATGGCATATTCGGACGTACTGCACACACCACACGTTGGATGGGAATGTCGTCTCCTCCTACATGTCACGAATAATATTACTATTTTTTGAGTGATTTCAGGTCATTTTGAGCACGTTCACTTTGAATTAGACCGTTAGATGCCGTTTCTGTGTTTTATGCCTCTGGAAATGCATTTCCGGTCACCGTGGTCAATCGACACCCACGAATGACGTGTCGTCAACCCGGAAATTTCACAATTCACATCACGGTATTTATCGTATGATTACATATCATTTTGTTGTCATTTTTCCATTTTTGACCACAACACGCCCTTTTAGAGCACGCCAAACTACAAAAAACGACATATTCGTACGTATCACACACACCACACGTCCGATTGGCATTCTGTCTTCTCGTACATGTCACAAATAATATTACTATCCTTTTCATGTTATTTCACGTCATTCTGAGAAAGTTTTCTCTTAATTCGATAGTTAGACGCCGTTTCGGTGTTTTGTGACTCCGAAAATGCATTTTCGGTCACTGCGCTCAAACGAAACCCCCGATTAACGTGCCTTATACTAGAAAATTTCACAATTAACACCACATTTGTTCTAGTAAGATTTCATGGAATTACGCGGTAGTTCGACTATTTTTGACAACCCAAAACACCCTTTTAGAGCGTACTGAACTGCTGAAAACGGCATATTCGGACGACCGATGCACACTGCACGTCCAATGGGCATTCCATCTCCTCCTACATATCATGGATAATATTCCATTTTTTGTGTGATTTTGCGTCATGCTGAGAATGTTTGTTCTCAATTCGACTGTTAGACACCGTTTCGATGTTTTGTGACTCCAGAAATGCATTTCCGGTCACCACGGTCAAACAACACCATCGATTGATGTGCGTCTGCCCGAAAATTTTACAATTCACACTACGGTTTTTGTCTCTTGATTTCATTTCATTCCGAGGACGTTCGACTGGTTTTGACCACCCAACGCAACCTTTTAGAGAGTGACAAACTCCTGAAAATGGCATATTCGGATGTACCGCACACAACACACGTCCGATGGGCATGTCTTCTCCTCACACATGACACGAATAATATTCCTATTGTTTTTGTTTGATTTCAAGTCATTCTTATCATGTTTTCTCTGAATTCAACCTTTGGATGCCGTTTCAATGTTTTGTGACTCTAGAAATGTGTTTCTAGTCACCACAGTCAAATGACACCCCTGATTGACATAACAGGACAAATGTCATCCATAGAAGATCCCCATACATGAATTGAATTCCCTTTAGGTGTTTATTTTCATTACATATGGGAGAAACAACATATAGAAAATCCTCGTCTCATGGTCTTTCCTTTCAAGGCACACCGCATCCACCAAGACAATCCTCGAGTCCTCTTCAAATTTATCTCACTCAGATGGATTTTTCTGTACATGATTGTCAGTCTGTAGAAACTCACATGAAACAAACCCCATATCTTTGCCACCACTTTTCTGGTGCACTTCCATGGACAAGACAAGCCCCATGCATATGACGAATCATCAAGCATTCATGGCATTGTCCTCCAAAGTAACTTTTTTATTTTCAAAAAAACTTTTAATGTAAAAGTGAGAAACCACCCAGTTCAAGCCTCAAGAGAAGTTTTAGAACCGTTGAAAATAAATTTTATCCTACTAGACGCATTATCCCTACGAAGATTCCAAGAGATATATGATACTCGTGTGTCTGGAGCACCCTATAATAATTCTTCAAAGAGAGACGCCAACTTGTCCCAAGATTGCATGTACTCCTCTTGATTAATCTTACCTTCATTGTATCCACTTATCAAAATATTTTCTTTATTTTCAATCCATGAACTCTACTCTTCAGTGGTTGCTACATTAAGCAACCATCCCATCATTTTTTTAGATTCATCATCATAGGCATTAATCACCAAAATACATTCCACTATCTCTTCATCCGAATGTAAAAGAGGCTCAAAGGATTTCTCATTGACCTCACCTAACTCCCATAGCTGAAGGGCTAAGACACCATGATCCGAGGGATCAGCATGGCCACCTAAGGTTTTGGATTCACCTACAATCATCCTGTCCTTTGACTTTTTGGCGGACATTGATTCCATTGGGAGAGGTAAGAATGAATAATCCTTTCACCCTTTACCCTCCATGTTCTTTCTCCTCCTTGGGCTATGAGACCCTCTATTATGAAGTTCATCAGCAGTATAACTTAGTGATAACTCAATAGACTCATCACTGAATTCCCCTGCTCATCAGTCCAAGATGCATCTAAGTCTTGAATCATATCTTCAGTCACCAGCCCTTCAAAGAGATTGCCTAACTTAATAGCTGGAAACTCTTTCCATGGGATATAATGAATCGGTAGACCACCCCTTGTGTCATTCTCTTGTCCCTTTCCACCTAATAAATCTCTCTCTCTTCAAATCATCTGAGACCACCTCTTTCACTTGAACCACTTCTAGCACACAGTGCCTCTGCATAAGAAGAAGTCAAGGGAGTCCTTGAATCTTCATCTGTTGCTATCACTGTCTCAACATCCAAACAAATTCCACTGTCACATATCACAACCCCTCCTACACTCCCTACCAGTATCACATCGGATCCCTCCTGATTCGAAGAATCATGCACAGGATCCTTCAGGTCATTGTGTAAGCATTGGAGTACCTCTTCAACCAATGGGTTACCCCGCTGTGACCCACTTTGCACCTCCTTAGTACCAATTGGGGCCGCTAATTGATTATGGCTAGACACACCCTCACCAAATCATGATACCTTGCTATTTTCAACTGAACGTGAATCCTTTTGAGTATGGAAATCCTTCCTCCCCTGTCTGGAGACTTCCACAGGGTGCCCTAGTTTTTTACAGAAGGAGGAGAAGTCGAACCATGACTCTTACACCACCTGTTTCTTGTGACAAAACTCTTCATCCACTACAATCCAAATGAACATGGGAGGATATTTGGAGACATCTATTTCCACACATATCCGGGGATAAACCGGGTGAGAGAGAGCTTTGGTTCTAGAATCATCAAACAGAAATCTACCGACAAGGTTTCCTAACATTCTCAAAATCGCAGGATTTTGAAATGGTATGAGAAGTTCTGGGAAAATAACCAAAATCACAGCTCTAGAGGAGTGGAAATTCATGTTAAAATCATACGACCATTTAAATAGATAGAACAGAAATCCATTAAAGTTGTGCGGAGAACTAGACCAAGCCTTTAATAGATCCTCCTACGATGCAAATAGAATCAGAATGTGTTTGGAGTCAAGAAATCACATTGTAGCTCTATCCTGTAATTCCCAAGACAAAAATATACATCTGTCGAACGAATCCATGGAAGGAAGCCTCTGCTTGAACTGCACAACTAGGGAAAGATTTAGATGGCCCGAAGCCTCATTGATCTCAGAGGTCGAGAGAGAAAGGCTCAGAAATACATTAAGAAAATCTGGAACATTAGGGAAAAGGGAAACATGGCGAAAAGGGGGATGCAGTTCCACGTTCGAGAAAGGTGAGAAATTTGAAGACACTCCCATGAAGGACGTCGGAAGTCCCTCCCCCGGCAGAGGAAGAGGGACCGGCTCAGAAGCCACCACCGTCACCAATGGGGGAGAACCCTCACGACCTCGGGAGACGTGATTCATTCATGGTATGGTCTAAATGTCATTTTTACATTTCACTGGGCATGTAATTCAGTGGATCCAGGCACACAGGACTGGACCCACACACAGGGGGTCACCGAACCCTCCCCCCTAAAAAGAAATTTTTTCATTTCTAGATATCCTTCTAGGAAACATCAACATTGACGAGGAGACATAATGAGTGGTTTAGACCACCCAGAGGGCACCGCAGTGCCTGAATGACAACACATGTTGCCCTAAAAGAGCTATGAAACCATAGGAATGGGCATCAACATGACCCCTTAAGCACATGAAGGCCACTTCCACGTCATGGTTGTCCGAGGGGAGGGGAGGGCTGTCTGGGGTGTGGGGGGGTGCTGTCTGGGGGCATGGAGGGCTACCTGAGGTTCGGGGGGGGGGGGGATGTCTGGGGTGTGTGGGGTGTGTGGCGGGATATCTGAGGTGCATGGGGGGCTATGCGGGGTGCGTGGGGGGGGGGGATGTTTGGGGCCTACAAATAGTGAACCTAAGCACAGTCACCAATAAAAGATTCATGGAATATATTAGGAATCACATGGATTGTTAAAAAATATTATATAACATGAAATTGAAAACATTAAATAATTAAATGAACTAAAAATATTGAAATCATTAATCAGTTTCAAGGTTAATTCTCAATTTGCGCACACAAACATTGCATCAGGACAAAAACATACAAAATACTCCCAAATCTCAAAAAGATCACTACAAACCCAACTTAAACATAAATAAAAACCCAACCAATAAAAAAAGAGACACACCTAGTGAATATGATGTGTCATGCAGGGTCATGACCAGTACCTCCATCCGGTGGGCCATGGGCCTAAAAAAATAAAAATTATGAATATTTTTTGAAAATAATAATATAAATTAAATAAATAAATATGGTATAAACCTCTGTCGTATAGCCCTTGCACCATCACCTAGATGCAAATATTCCCAATGTGCTCTAACCTCAGCAATCAATTGCGCATTTACATCCTCAGAATCACGCATCCATTCCTCAAAATCTGACAAATGTTCTGTCATATGAGAAACATCAAGAATGATAACTACAGAACATGATACTATAGAATGATGAATCCTTGTTCCATAGGTCAAAATATATCCATACCTGTCCCGACCAATAATGCGTTGAAAGATCTCATCCCTTCGCATGGGAAGCTGTCGCTGATCCTCTAGCAATTGTTCTAACTTAGCATCAAATTGTGCCTATGAAATATTTAAATATATATACATATAAATGTTAATATACAGATTTATGTAAGTATTGTTAATGTTTACAAGAACTTATTATCAATGTTTTAGACTCTGTATCATTTCAATAATGAGTCCTCATCCACACCAACATTTCTATCAGTCGGTGCACCTTGCTCTCGTAACTGTGTATGAATAGAATATGAACACATAACCATATTAATTAATAAATTATAAATTAAAAATAAATACCTCATGTTGGATCTGAGACACATGACGAGTCCCAAGCCTATGAGGTGGTCCCTACAAGGCTTGATTCTTAGAATGGTGTGTTGACACCTCCTACATTCAATAATTGAAATTTCAAAAAAATAACGCATTCTTTAAAATATATATACCAAAATAAATATACAAGTAGCAACACCCTTAGTAGACTAATATGAAACTAAGTCATGCCATTGAGCCGGGAGGACACATCTCGGGACTTTCTCTAGAATGTCTGGGGCACCCACATTTGGTACCCAATGGTCCCTCTTGACGTTGCCTTTATAATCTTTCCACGTCTTAAGGAATTTTCTAATACACACGGGCTGAAACTCATCAGGGAATACATTCAAATTTTTCTATTATAGAAAAAAATCACATATGTTAGTATTGTTTATACATATGTAAGAAAGAAAAATGGTCTCCTTACCTGAACCTCCCTCCAAAGACGATCTAATGTGTCTTAAGGGATAGAAGCACAATCCCTTGTGGTCAATAGAACTCGATATGGGTCACGTATGATATGACCCATATGAAGAATAAATGTATGGGAATTCAATCCAACAGGATGAAATACCTCATCAATGGAAACATCAAACTTCATGTCATAATTCCATGATAAAATGCGATGACTCGGGCCTCTCTTGCGAGGGGAAGAAGCAGCTGGGTATTATCCTATTGAAAACAATTAAATATATAATATTACATATGTTATAAATATATATAGATATGTTTATAAATTACATAAAAAATAGAGATAATGATATTCAAACATACCTCGACCCTCAGATGTAGAAGGATCAGATGGATGATGTGGATCTGCTATCTCTTCCTCCAACATTCCTGCTGTTAAAAAAACATTAGTAAGAGGACGATCCAAAGTTTCCGAAAGATAAATTGGATTATCTTTATAAAAATAAAACTTCTACAGTTTTTAATCAAACAAAAAGGGATTGAATAATTATTTGTGAATGAATTTTAAAAAATCATAAAATTAACAAAAAAATATATAGAAATTATGTATAAAACCAATCAATGCATATCCAAACTTCAGATTGAATTAATAAAAATTGAAGTAGCACATGAACCAAATGAAGAATACCTCAATTGGAAGATACACACACAGTAACCTGAAGATTCCAAAAGAGAAATCACCCTAAATATTTATAAATAAATATTCTTCCAAAAGTGAGGATTAAAACTTATGAGGATTTAAAAATTATTAGATAATTTATGATATCATAGGACATTCAATACTGAATAGCGGGAAAAACGTTATACCATTAATTAAGCATGAAAATAGACCATTTCACCTTCTACGGACACTCTGACCTAATACATATACTCTTTATGATGAACTATGGTATGTTGATCTAGAAATTGGGAATCAAACGGAACAGTCTAGGGTTCATCTTGTTCAAATAAAAACACTCCTCACCGGGACATTTTGATAACAACATGCCAAAAAGGATTTGAAGGAAAACTAACGAAGAATACTTGTTCCGCTTGTGATGTCAAAATAAAAGGATCATTATTAACTCGTTCATTTCTGTATAACATATAGTTAAAATTCACCAAAGAATACTGATATTGATCGACATTACATTCACGCAATAGATCAACCCAATTACTCTTCAACAATATGTACTTAAACCTGTGTGTGTATAAAACTTCAATGATGTCTATTAATCGACCATATTAATAACTAGAATCGATGAAAGGAAAACTGATTCCACACATTTGTGTTACTTGTTTGTGTCCAACATCTTTATTGAAAAATCGAAAGCCATTAGCATCTATAGCTTTATAACGACAAGTTGTTATAGATGGACCCTAAGCTAGTTGGATAAATTCTTTAGTTAGCATGGGGTCCCCGAACTCCCTCAGCTTATGAACCTACATAATTCATAGAATTCAATCATGATTTTACTTAATGAAATTAGTATAATACTTCACTCATAATGATATTCAATTTATACATATATAATCCTTGAACGAATCATTAAATGATTCATAATGAGATTGTTGAATTTGATACTCAGTCACACGATACATCTCTTCTTTTATCTCATCAATGTGTTTCATGTAAATGATAATGTGATGTATAAATGATCAAATTATGCAAACAAAAACATGTGAAAGTTCATCAATAAAAGTGATAAGACACTTACTGCATTAATGGTGAAACTGATGGAGTGTTGAACAAGATATATTGATGTACTTGTATCCACTTGATGATGCCCATATCAAATATGGTTCTTTCTTCAACTGGACCATTATGAATCTGAGAGGGCCTATCTAATTTTGTTTCAACATCCGTAAGATATTTTGTACAAAAAGTAGTACACTCATTTATCAAATAACCATTGGATATTTATTCATCCAGATGTTATCTGTTGCGTACAAATCGTATCAATGTACTCAAATACCGCTCAATAGGATACATCTTCCTGTATTGAAATTGGACAGCATCCATTACTTCTTTAGTTTGTTGCACTGTCATGTGGACCATAACATCACAAAATGAGGGGGAAATAGTTTCTCAAAGTGACAAAACATTAGTAAAATTATGTCCTGATAACTTTTCAAATCACTTATTCATTGATTTCTTAAGGAAAGATGTCTAAAAAATAACTCATCTCAATCAACGAGTGAACAAAATTGGGGGATAAACAATCAGAAATTGCAATTGGAATCAACTGTTGTAGTAGTATGTGATTTTCATGACTTTTCAACCCTTGCAATGTCCTGATCGTCAGATTCACACACTTTGAAATATTATAAGAGTAACCATCATGCCCCTTGATCATCATAAAAATGGAATGAAATGTATCTTCTTCCTTTTTAGTCATCGTATATTGTGTTGTAGGCATATATTTCTTGTTTCCCTCGGCTAACTGTAAATGCAATTGTTTCCTTAAACCCATTTCTTCCAAATCACGACGTGCATTAATACGGTCCTTTTATTTTCCATCGACACCTATATTGATACACAATATGTCATCAAAAACATTTTTATCAATGTGCAGGACATCCAAATTATGCCTTAGCATGTTAGTTTTCCAATATGGATGAAAATTAAAAATATCTTTCTTTTTCCAATTATGATTGCACTGCTTACCTGTAATACGAATATTACAAACTAGATGAGCCACCAAATCCTGAATTTCATTTACTATTCAGATGTTTTATTCCTCAATATACGATAACATTTCGACTCATGTCTGGATCTTTATTACTGGGCTGAACTCTCTAGAACCATCAAATTCCTCTCTGTCATTTCTGAACCTGTGTTGTGGGGGAAGAATACTTATGTGAACCATGTATTCCCATTTTTTGGAAATTTTAATCCAAACATATTTTTTACATTTATTGTAACAAGGAAAACAAAATTCCTCTTTCATACTATAGCATGATAAATTTTCATAAGACAAGAAGTCATTGATTGTCCACAATAAAGAAACCTGCAGTTTGAACATTTCATTTGTTTCACAGTGATAAGTCATCACACCATCAACCCAAAATTCATTCAACTCATCAATAAATTGCTAAAGGTAAACATCAATCTTATCCCCGAGATTACTATGTCCATCAATAACAGTGTAAAGTGATATAAATTGTGGCTTCATAAAAATCCACGAATGAAGATTATATGGAACCAACTCCACATTCCATGTGCTTTGTGTTAGAACAACTATAGACTTGAATCGATTAAAACCATCTGCTACCAACCCTAATTAGACATTATGAACATCGTTAGAAAGGTCAGGATGTCTCTTTTCAAAATACTTCCATGCATGACAGTATATCGAGTTGGTTAACATATCACATTCATGAACACTTTCTGCATACCATATCATTAAATTAGAAACATTAGATGACATAAAATATATTTTAAACATTGATTTAAGGGGAAAGTAATGAATTTTCTTTACGAGAATCAGTTTCCCCTATATCACGATCTGACTTTGATGAGTCGGATTTCCCCTATTCTCTTTCCACCTGGAAGCACCACAAACCGTACAAATATCCAAATGAGCAATTTTTTTTCTAAACAACATATATTTGTTTGCACATGCATCTATGTCCTCATCTGTAAATCCTAAGTTCCTTGTCAACATATGAGCATAGTAATACGACTCGACAATATTAGCGTGAATTGGAAGAACCTTTTTCAATTACACCAAAAACATGTCGAATGATGTGTCTGACCACTGATTCAATGTCTTCAAATGAAACAACTCCAAGATAAATGACAATTTACTGTAAGAAGTACATCCACGATATAATTCTATTTTTTCATCATCAAGTGCTTCATAAAACCTCCTCGAATCATGATCTACACGTGAGTGAATATTTATCTCACTGGTCTCAAGATACTTGATGTCAATTCCTTCAGTATCCAAACCATGTACCATTTCAGAAAGCATTTCATGCATTAGACCATTCATCCATGTATCAACATCCATTTGAAATGCATCTGTAGTTTTAAAATGAAAATATTCTTCTCCATGACATGTCCAAATCATATAATATTTCATAAATCTATTAAGGAATAGGTGTTACCTCAATGTATCTCATGTGAACTGATATCTATTAGCACATTTTGTACATGGACATCTAATTCTGTCACTTTTAAATCCTCTGGTGAAGCCAATAAACTACATAATGCCATTAAAATATTCTATAGATGTTCAATTTGGAAGATAAATCCAACTCTTATCCATAATAAGATCTTTATAACAAGAATTTACATGAGACTTATTTCATATGCATTTTCCTATCAAATATATTTAAAATAAATACTAATTAATTGTTTGTGGAAGATTGATAAAATAATCAAATTATATCAGTGAATATTAAAAAAGAGAATATATAATGGAATTTAAGTGAAAGCTCATGTCATAACTGATTGTGCTATAAATCAGGAAGGGACAAGCAGAAGGCGGTGCTGTGAGGGAGAGGAGAGGCAGGTAAGGGGAGCTGGAGCCGAAGGTAGTGCGTCGAGGGAGGGGATGGCATTGAGCAGGAGGAGAGGAGGTGGTGTGGTGGCGATAGTGTAGAGAGGGAGGGATGAAGAGGGAGGGGACTGAGGAAAATAGGGAGTCGGATGGCGGCATCGTCAAGGGGACGAGTAGCAGCTGTGCGGGGATGGCTGTTCGGGGTGCGAAGGTAGGGGTGATGCCCGGGGTGCGAGGGGGGGATATCTGAGGGGGCAGAGGGAAGAGGTCGGAGGGCGAAGATTGGCCATATGATAGAGGCTGGAGGGAAGAGGGGCCAGAGGCCGGAGGGAATAGAGGGTGGAGGGGGTAGAGGGCGGAGGGTGGGTGAAGGGAGGAGGGTGGGCAGAGGCCGACAAGGGTGGAGGGTGACAAGGGTGGCGAGGGGTGGAGGGTGGCCAAGGCCGAGAGTGATGGGGGATGGCGGTGAGGGGTAGGGGGGTGTGATAGGGTTTCGATAGGGGAGATGGTGGGGGAGAGGGGGGGGGGGTGAAGCCTCCCCGATTATTTTTTCAAAACCCAGCGGCCGCCAGAGGGGGTCGCTATAGGCCACCTACAGTGACTGCCAAAAGTGGTCGCCCATGTCCGCGGGGCTTCAAAGCCCATTATTCAAGTAGTGGGGTATGAAAATTTTAATATATGTTCATTTTTTGTTACCATTATGATTATATTATGATTTCTTATGATTATAGATTAATATCTTTCAAGATTTACCATACCAAGAATCTAATCTCACCCTTACATATTTTTACATTCCCTAGGTTTTGAAGAATGGTTTATAGTATTTTTAGAAAATAAGGGTTCAAATTGATATGAAATAAATATTAATAACTAATAATGTACATAAATATGATGATAATGAATTTGTAATGTGTGAAAAAACATATTAATTGAATTTTAATCTACTTATACGAAATATAAATGTTTGAAATTTATAGGTTGGAATAATTGTTATCATATACAGTTTTAGTAATTATTTAGATATTCGGAGTTGGAAACATTACTATGAATTATGTGGATTATTCTATGTATATAGTAATGTCATACTATTTTAGTAATAAAGATATTTTCTAGATTAATATTAAAAATTATCAATCTATATACAACCATAGTATGTATTCTTTAAAAAGATGTATCTTTGGGTAATTACTTTGAAAGGGTATGGTTGAGTAAATCTCAACCCTCATTATGGTGTTTTTATAATTTTTCCTTATTTAAGACCTCATTAGAAACTCTCCCGCCATATAATTGGATTAATTCACCTTTTATTTAAAATTTTGAATTTTTTTAGTAGATAACGATCATGAGTTGCTTATAATGACATATATTTAAATAGAGGTTTATATATATATATATATTCAATAGATAAATTTTCATTAGTATGCGGCTTCTCAAAAAATTATGATTATAAAGTTATTTTTCATTTTTGGGTTTAGTTGATGGATGGAACCCTAAAGTATATTTTAAATAATGATTGTGTTGTAAAATTAAATTATTCTCCTCTATTTAAAACAAATGTTATGGTACTATATTAAAAATTCTCATAGTTATGATTATGAGTATTTTTGAGGCTATAAATTATGACGATCTTTCTAATGATAAAAGTAGGGAACGAGAATCTATTAATGTATTCATAATTAAACATCCATGTTCTTTTAATGGGATTTCTTATCCACTGGTGGTGGAGAGATTAATCGAATATGTTGAGAAATTTTTTCCCCTTCTCCAATGCTTGAAAATAGAATATTTTTTCCATTTTCATTATTATTTCGAAAGAAAAGTGGATCAATGGTGGAATATTATTAATAATAACAGGGAATATTATAAATTTTATTATATAAAATGATATGAGTTGAGGAATAAATTTTATAGTATTAATTCCCTCATATTCTACATAAAAAAATATATATGGAGTTACTTGATCTTATGATAAAGGATGATGAATCAATTGCTACATACTATTCATATTTCTAGAGAATTCATAGGTATGATATGAGTTTAATCATAATCCCTAATAAAAAAATTGATCCATTCATTTATTGAATAAAACCAAGTCTTCAAATAGTGTAATAAATAATTGAAGTTAACAATTATTAAAAATGTTTTATGATGTGCACTCGGGGTACAAAAAGAAATTCGAGATGCCAAGTATTCCACTGTTTTTTGATGAGAAATATATGATAAATTCTCATGAGAACATGATAATGTGACATAGTGGAAATAAATTTCATCCATATACCAGACATAAGTATCGGAATAAACATCAGGGAATCACATGAATTGAATTTTTAGGCTCTTTAAATGTGGAATGTTTGTTCATAAATACAATGATTTTTGAATGGTGATTAATAAAAAAATTAATGAAATATGGGAAAATAAGAAACTCATGAATGAAACCCCCACACTCTAATGTTTATAATGAAATTTTAATGTTAATTATGAAAACTAGTGAATTAACTAGAATTTTTAGGATATTTATTAGCATCCCACCCCCTAATCTCAATAAAAAGGGAAATCTCATGTGATTAGGACTACTAATGTGGGTTATGAGAATGATGTCATTAAAGGTAAAAATGTCATATACTTTATAAAAAATTAATTTGTTATTAAATTCTTGATCTACCCACTAAATTATATCCTAATAATTTTCACATGGTGTCAAAAAACATTCTGAATGATTAGATATTGACTTATTAGTGAAAAATAATAGTTGATCAATGTTTACATATTAAGACTATAATTCCACATTGATTCATTTTTTTAAAAAATGTTTATTAAAATTTTGTGATTTACCCTTTATTTGAATTTGATGTGACTTTGGTCATGAAATATCTTAATTTATATGAATTTTATTCCATGTGTTGATTAAGGTGGGAAATATTTAATATTATGAATATATTTATGGTATATTATTATTTTAAGGATGAATATGAACATCCAATGGAAATTACTTTTATCAAGTGGGTATTAATTCATATATTTGAAGGGTTTCTATATTAGATGGTTCTGGAGAAACTCAAAATTTAGTATTTGTCTATTGTATGGGTGTTTTCTTATATTGTTTCAATATAATTTCCTTTTCCACCTATAAATAATGAAGTTTAATTTTAAATATAAATTACACCCTGTGTAGATGATATTTCAAAGAATCCATATAGAATGATCTTGATTGAATTTCAGTGATTAATGAAGAAAATCCCAAATAACTTTATAGGGGTTTAACTCAACTAAGTGAATCTCTCTACGGTGGACATGTTATTTTTAAGAAGTAATGTGGGTTAATTATTATTTCTTATGATTATTGGACATATAAGAATATAAACATCTAGAACAAGTATCATCTAGAATATATAGACAAATTATTGATTAATTAAAAGGATATCCAAATTTTTTTAGGAATTACCTTGATTATTGATATCACCAATTAATTATTAATAAAGAGGATATATCCAAGAAAACATTTTGTATAATGTATATAAATTATGAAATTATAGTAATTCCATTTCGAATTATCAATGATCTTATTATCATTATATATTTAACTAATAGAGTAATTATAAATTGGCATGATTAGTTTTTGGTATTATTTAAAAAATACACTCTTAAATATTCATTTTTCAAGGAAGTTAATGATGTTTATTTGATAATTGTGAAGAATAACACGAGTAAGTATTATTTTTTTTAAAATTATACAAACCGAAAATTTTGGCATTAAAAACATTCTTTCGCGGGATATATAATCACAATTTATTTTAAATTAGTGGATCTATCCAAGACATAAGTTGTTGAAAAATGGTCTTGGACGAACATTGTAATAGAAATAAATAGTTTTCGTAGGTTGGTAAGATATAAAAAAATATTTTTGAGAGATTTTTCATGACTATCTAATCCATTCACCATTTTGACTCATAAGGGATTTAAATTCTTGTGCCATATGAATGTGAAGGGAATTTCAAGGAACTGAAGAGTGGATTGGTCAGTGAACCTATACCCACACTATCATGAGGTGCATAATGAATTTTAATGTTTTGTGATGCATAAAATAATGTAATGATTTGTTTCACCAATAATAATGACATGGTGATTTCATATTCCTTAATATAATTTAATATAAAAGAGAAAAAATAGAAAAAAATTAGAGTAAGTTATGAAAATTGTTGTATTAAATATCTAATGAAATTTTCCTCATACTATAAGGTGGAAAATATAAATGGATTTAGAGAAGTTTGAATTAGTTATTAACACATAATGGGTTGAATATATTTCAAAGATTGTTGTTTTAGTTGATTAAATATTACAATTTGTGAATACATTACAACCATAGGTATGTGAAAAATGTCACTGATGTTTTCAGTCAGAAGTGTAATGCTAGATTATCCAACATTAGGATTGAAAGAAGAAAAACAATTATGGATTTATATAATATGGAATAATAAATCATAAGTAAAATTTTCATGTCATTTAATTGTAAAATTAATGGTTAAATATCCATCAATGTGATTATTTGATAGGTTTATTGGGAGGATGTAAATAGCAATCATAATGTAATGAGTGATCCCAACAGAAACCATGATAATTATTCAATGATAAGGTTCTAGGATATATTATGTTTCCAACTAATAAAAAAAATTATGAATAAACAATTAGATGAATCTCATTGTTCTTCATTATATATAAATCCTAGAATTAGTAACATGTGTATAGATCTGAATTAAATTTTCTAGGGAAAAAACATGAAACAATGTATTGAAGAGTAAGTATCTTGATTTCTAGAATGATATAATATTATTTCTATGATATATAAGTCTAAGGGGATGATACCACAAATACTCATACCAGATGAGAAAAGTAATAATATTACCATGGATTTCATAGTTAGACTCCCTTGATCATCTAAAGAGATCAATGAAATTTTGGTTCCAGTTGATCACCTTCTGATTTTAGAACACTTCATTAACATCAGATATTATTTCTCTCTTCATCAACATACCATGATATAAGTTAATTAAGTGGTGATGTTTCACAGTGTAACACATTTTATTTTTTATATGGATTAGGGGATTATCTTGATGTTCTATACAATTATTTAGTAACATTCTTGGAAAAACAATTTGACTTTTAGTATGGTATATCATCTCCTGAATGATGATTCTACTAAGAGTACCATTAATACCATCGATAAATGTTTTTAGATATTTGCCTAAAATTTTCAAAGTCTTTTAGAATTAAAATCTACATTCGGTGGAATGTTCATACAATGAAAAATTTCACTCACAGATTCAAAGTACTCATTATGAATCCCATTATAAAAAAAAGAATAGACCAAAAATGTGTTGCTTTGATGTTATAAAATTAAATATAATTAAAATTTATATATAATAAGATGTGATATATAATGTTACTGAAATTTGATTAAATATAAGGGAATATCAAATTCAATAGAATGGTTATGGTGACTAACATAGGTGAGATATGGAGTTCGAAGTTAGTAAAATAGTATTTCAATGAATATTTATGGATAAAGTAAATGAGCTTTTTCGTGAAGGGTAAGATAAGACAAATGTGTATCATTACATTACAATTTCAGGACTATATTGTGACGGTAGATTATCATTTTAACATTATTTAATATCTCTAAATTTCATATTGTTTTTTACATATCTCTTCCGAGAAACCACATCTGTTATCCTTCACATGTATTGAACTAAAATATCCCACAACCAGAGCATGATATCATTCATGAGGAAAAAAAATAAATATTTTATAATTTTTAGATAATGTTCTAAAATAAAATACATTTCTTATGGAAGAAAATTTTAGTTGAATCTGTAAATTATATTAAGCTATATTGGAAACTAAGGATGTGATGTAACAAAGATATCATCAATTTATTGTATCTTAGTGATGGAATATTGAGGATGAAAATATTTTAAGTGAAATAGAATGTATTACCATATTATTTTATGATATATTCCCCTTTAAATAGGATTAATTTCTTTTATATCATTTGTTATTTGTAACAACAGTTTTAATCAAATAGTTTTATACATATAAATTTTTTAATTTGAAAATCATTATTAAAAGTAGAAGTTAAAATTGATAGTGAGTATATAAATAAACAAATTTTAATAATTGTTTTCAATGGTTTTATTTAATGAATATAAATTTATTATTGTTTAATAAACATGCATTATATTTTTTAGTGAATTCATTTAATAATAAACAAATATATTTTTTTAGATATTGTCTTTATGTCACTTTGTGTAAGCGTAATATTATTAATTCATACAACAATTAAAAATATTAATTAAAAAAATACCTATCATTTTAAAATTATACATATAAAAATTATCATAGGGTGATATTTTTAAATTTTTTAAAAAATATTTAATTTTTGACAGTTTGTGAAAATACATATTTTTATTGAAAATTTTCTTTTCTTGTCAATAATATAAAAAGATATATTATTTTTAAAATAGGTTATATGTTAAATTTTTTAAAATGTTTTATTAATAACACTATTAAGATAATTATAATAGTTTTTCATTTATTTATATAAAAACATTTTATTCATAAAAACATATTCATTCATGAATATTTATTTTCATCATGTTTTTTCGGTATAATTTCAATTTATTTTCATCCACTTATATGAAGTGAATTTAATAAAATAGGATCCATTTTTATTAAACATAATTATTAATTTTTAATAGGGTTATGATAATTTTATGTAATAATTTATTCTAACCAGATAAAATAATTTCCACCTCGTAAAAATTGTTAGATGTTTTAAAAACTATGTGGTAAAAAATGAAAATAATCAAAACACATTCTTTTATCTTATATCAATACCGGTTTTTAGAACTGGTTTATTTATTGATTTTAATAATTTATTGAAAACAATTATTTTTATTCAGGAATTTTTTTTGTGAATATTTTTTATATTTTCATCAAATAAAAAACAATTTTTGGGTATTTTATTTTATTGGATTTATTTGAATATTACATTGAGATTTTTCATGATAAAAAACAATAAAAAAACATTATTTTATTATTTATACAAAAAATTGTATATAAATTTATTACTTTATTTCTAGATAAATAAATGTTTTACCATTAAATTATATATTTTCTTAAATTCCAATGAGCATGTACCCTAGTAGTACAAACTCTTACTTGCCATCCAAAAGACCCAAGATCAAATCTGTGTAGGGGTGATTTTTTCAGGTACTGTAGGAGGGAACATTAGTAGTACTCTAGCGATGACAAAATTATAGTAGTGGCGACACTGTAGAATCACCATAATTGTAGTAGTGGAGGGACTGTTGTAGGGACTGTAGTGGTGATGGTAATGCATCAGTTACCGTAGTAGCGGGGTACTGTAGCTGTACTATTCACTAAGGGGTCCATTAGGTCAAAAAATGGGCTTTTATGCCTTGTATTTAGGCCACATAGCCTTTGGCCTTCGGGATATGTAATGGCGATCTCTATACCTAGTTTAAATAGGTATTTTCTTTCAATAATAAACTGAGGCTTCGACCCTAACCTTTAACTATTATATATTTTCCTAAAAAAATATTTTCATGCTTTTTATCTTCTTATATTAAATTTATTTCCTACGACGTATAGAAATTAAATATGATAAAATTAAATTTGGAATTCTAATTTTGAAAATTTGTTATAATTTCAATTTTTTTATTTTTCATGTTATTATATTATCATGGTCAAGTGATCAGTTATCCTGGTAAATGCTAAAATGGAATTAAAGTTGTTTATCTAGAATATAATGATTTAAATATGTCTAAAACATGCTCAAATGTGATTGGATGAGTTTATTTAACCCATATTCTATATTATCTTTACATTTTATGTTCTATGGATCCAAATTACATGAATAATATATATATATATGTATGTATGTATATGTATATATTATTAATCATTAATGTAATTCCATGTGTGTCATTTAGATCCCAATAAATGGATATTGCCTCTAGTTTCTTATCCATACTACATGATACTTACATATAATTTAATTAATTCTATAATTAAATCCTAGATTATTTACTTGAATTATTTTTGTAATTTTATATCCCCAATATTATTCTAAGAAGGCATAATGATTAATCAAAAACTGTTTTCTCAACAATGATGTATAAATCTTAACTGATGATTTCTAATATTATTTATATTATAACTTTTACAAATAAACCACATCCATTATAAATTAATTAATTCATTATATCATATATAATTAATTATTTTTAATGATTAAATAACAACCATTATCCTTTAAATTTTCATGTATTGTAAAATTATAGCATCACTTTTACATACATGTGGAGTAACACCTCCATGAAGCACTGTGACTCCATTTTAATTTCCAATTTAAATGGATGATTATAAATATAAAAATAATGAAAAAATATGATATATATTATATAATAGTAAATCAATAATCATGATTTATTATTTTCATTTATTTCATTCCATCCATTGAAAAATTTAAACAATATTCATGTCTACAAAAGAAAAACCATTTCCCTGAATAGTGTAATTCATAATTCTCTCTCTATATTTTATGGATAAAAAAATAAAATATATATATGATGTTTATATCACTATTAAAATAATGGATATTGTGGAATAATATTAAATGTATAATTACTAGGACTGGTGTGTTGAATCATATATAAGGAACAAAGTAGTAATCACCTATGACTGTGATTTTAATAATGAATTGTTTATATACTAGAGATAAAATGTTATAAAAAATTAATATATTTTATGATATATATATATATATTAATATATTTATATTAAATCAATATTTATTATAAAACATTTTCAAATATCTATGAAATAAGAATAGATTTGAGGTATTTGTTTTCCATCTCACTTTTACTTCTGGGACACTCATACCATATTAACCACTTATTTTTTTATATGGTTTGCATACTACCCAACAATGTATTTTATAGTGATTATCATGAAAATTTTGGGGATATTAGTATAAATATATGATTATCTCTTTTATGATTTTTTGATTAAAATGTTACTTAAGTGATAAGGAATTTAGGGTTCAATCCCATTTTAATATGGACAGTCTATGGTTTAATTCTAATTAAAGGAAATTATATGTTCATTATATAGTGAATAAATTTTTTTTTCTTATCATCTATTTATTTATATTATATATATTCTTTCGATTCATTTTACTATTTTTAATTTTATATGATACTAAAATATGTTTTTAATGAAAACTAACATCTTTTTACAAATTTTTTAGGAATCATTTTATTCATAGTAATTTTTTAATAAAATATTTTCAAAATTATTTTTGAATATTTGATTATGATAATTCCAATAAAAGTTTCCCATTTTTTACTTTATATAAAAAAATTTAATGAATATTATTTTAATTATCCAAATGAGGTATTCATAGAATTTTACCCAAAACATTATATCAATAATGGTTCTATCACACATGGCATGAACATAGTTTCTTATTGTCGATGATTATCAATGGTTATAAAATTAAATTAAAATTTATCATTATATTGTAATTTTTTTCCAAAATACTTTATGAATATTTTTATTTTAGAAAATATAATAAAAAATTAAAATTAAAATTTACTCAATAAATATTTTGGTGAACTTTTAATGGAATTTTTATATATGATAACATTAATTAATGGTAATTATGATTTAATGGAAATATTATCTAATAATATAATCCATATTTTTTCTTGGTCTGATTTATGTGTCTAATGATGATGTTTTAATAAAACTCATTTACCTTGAAATTATCATGTTATGATGATATGGTTATTATTTTACAGTCTTGTTGAACCCATACGTATGGTTTTCATTATGTGATGGGTGTGTCTAAATTTATATATCCGTCCAATTTATTTATCAATTAATTATTTCTAATGATATAATAATGGTAAACAAGTCAATGTCATTGATATACTAGGGAAAAAATATCAATTTACATTATATATAATGAGAAATAAGTAGAGACGTCTTATATATGATGGTAAATCAGTGATGATTCTTAACTTGTTATTCTGTAAGAAATATGTGTATAAATAGATAGTCTCAATAGTAAACATTGAAAAAATTTATAGTTTATATACATATGATGGCGTAACATTTTTAAAAAATATAAATATTCAAAACAATAGTTCAAGATTAATTTATAATATTTTTTACTCTTTTGATTCATGTTATTGTAAATAATAAATTTGTAAAACTAGATTTAGGATTATAATCTTTGAAATATGGGTTATGAAAATTTTAGGTTATGAGCATAATCTCAAAATATAATTATTATCTTTTCCGTCTTATTATCATAAATTGTAATATTACTTTTTACCTTCATTAGCCATCCAATCTCATCATTTATTATGTTTCTTTTCACTTAGAAATGAATAATGGTTTTTAGAAGTGTATTCTGAAAATGGTACAATGTTAGAATAGAATTCTTTTATATGATAAATAATGTACTCAAATATTTTAATTGTGTATCTAGTGTCCAATGGTAACAATCCTTAAAAAATAAAGCATGGATCATAGTGTTATGCACTGAATATTATATTATCAAAATATGACATCTATGTATGTAAACAATGGGTAAATATAGTTTAAAAAAATGTATTTTATGATATATTTCTATACAAAAATATACAATTTCGATCATATGTTTCTTTACATGCAATAACGGAAGAAAATTTACCACAATATGTTATTAATATATTATTGATAAAAAATGAGTTATATAACCTATTCCCTAAAAATAGTGGAATGAATAAGAATAAAAACATTATATAAAATAAATATGTATTTTATAAATAATTAAATTAAAATGATAAATTTATAAAAAATATATACCCAATATTGTATTCCTTTTATGTCTCAAAAATATAGTTTCTTAAAAAAATCTATTTAATTTTTGGTAGAAAATTTATAATTACGTTATACCACATTTAAAAATTTTATTCAAAAAATGGATATATTTTTTGTATTCAATTTATAAATATTATCATAAGATTATATTTTGGTATTTTTAGTAGAATTATCTCCTTTATATAGAATAATATAAAATACTTATTTTTATTTAAAATTGTCTTGTTTTATTCAAGAATTTGAAAAGTTATATTTTCATCAATAAAGTATATAAATGATAAATTAAATAATTTAATTCATTAATTGTCTTATTAGGATCACTGAAATAAATATTCTATTACTTTTGGTATAAAAGCCTTTTGTATTTAGGATTACTTTTTTCCTGGAATACTGCTTTTCAACACATTTTACACGTTGCATTTTAAATTACATTATACAAATTAAATTAATTTAATATTCAAAAATAGATTCCTTTTATTTAATCATAGTAATTAAAATATAATTTAATAGGGTGGTATTATATTTTTCATTATAAATAGAAATCATATTAAATAATTTACAACTCGTTAAATGATATAGAATTGAGTTATATACATTGGTTAAAACAATATAATTACCATTAAAAATTAATTTATCATATTAGATATGTTGTTTTATAAAAAATAGGATTACATGAATATTTTAATTATGTATTTGAAACTATTATATTTAATTTGGGAACCATAGATTGGAAATTTTCATGATAAGTGATATTTTATTAAAATTTAAAACAATTTTTGAGCTTTTCATTTTACATCATGGTGGGATGATTTAATTTAGATTTTTATTTATATAAATTTCTATAAAACATACAATGTTAATAAAATAAAATTAATTTGAAATCAATTTATTAAAATTTTCAAGGTGACATTATTTTTACATTTCAGTATGGTATTTTCCAAAAATTGTTTTTTTCCATACCTTTTTTCATGATATAAAAATGTTATTTACAACACCAATAGTAATTAAATACGATAAATTATATTCCAATTTTAGAATTCAAATTAAAAAATATAATTTCAATTTAATTTGTTGTATATAATTACATTATCACTATAAGATGTTATGTTATCTAATTTAGAAATACACATGGTTTAATGTAGTATAACTATATGATAAGGCTTAAAATAAATCAAAAACATTACTAAATGTGATTATTTGTGTTAATTTTAATGATATCTCCAAATATATTATATTTTTTTATTTGAATTCAAATGATTATGATATATATATTATAGAATCATCTATGTAATTTTAATTCTGTCCCTTATATCCTCAAAAAACGGTTACCACCTCATTTACCTTCTCTATGATTCATGTGAGTTCTTGGTAAACCATGAATAAGAATATTAACTCCATAATATCTGTCAACACATTATAGGGATTCTAGTATTTCCAAATACAATCCATTTAAGGGTAAATTTATAAGCTAAAAGGGGCATCTTAACGAAGATGTATAACTCTTAACATGGTGTTTTCAATTTAATTTCATCCTATACCTCAAATACATATATTTTATCAATTATAATATATTGTTAAAAATGAGAATAAATCTATGATACTTGATTAATAATATACTTAAATAATATTTTTATACATGGTCTCTAAAGAAATAAATACCTATGATATTATGGTGTTCGATAATGATTCCCATTGTAATGTTTTCTTATTCCCAATTTGGTGTGGTTATTTTTTATTTAATCCCATTATAATTCATTCTCCATGTCTTAAATTATAGAAATAATATACATTGGGATATATATTGTGCTCTATTCATTTTCATATTCTACAACTAAAAATATTCTTTTAGATTTCTTTAAATATTTTTACTTCTAGAGAATGATGAATTATGAGCTTCATCCAATAGATTGTAATTCATGTATAGTTTTTTTGGGAAATTTAGTTGGTTTCTAAACTAAATATTTTTGTCTAATGTATGGTTTATCTAAGAAACTATATTTATATTCTTCTTCAGTTGTACATTTTCCCTATGTGTCTCTTAAAAATTTGAAGACAAGGATGATTGAAAATTCAATAGATAAGGATAGGATATGTTTTAATTCCTTAGGATTATAGTTTTTATCTTGTATTAATCCAAATTTATTAAATATCAGTTAATCATAATAACTATTAAATTAGCATGGCCCTTCTGAATCCAATAATTAACGACCTTGGTTGCATTCTGAGGGTAGTAATTAACTTAGAAATCATTCTCTTTAATCTTTAAAAACCATATTATTTTTTACATATTATACTATTTATACGTGAGGATATACATCAATATTTTATGATATATTTATATGTCACATCATTAAACATATATGTACTTCCTACATATCATAATGATAATTATCACATATAACTCTAAATCGAGTTCTGGTTAATTTTCATCAAGTTCATTAGATTGGTATAAGGAATATAGAAATATTATATCATAATAAGAGATTACATAAATAGTGTATATCCATACCTCACCCACATTTTTATCATAAGAATCATTAAAATAAGGTGTTCATTTCCTCATAAATGATACATGAGAATATTGTTCCCTCGTATGATCATTTGGAATATCATAATGATTTATATATTGATAAATTTTCATAATTATTAAAAAGTGTTATTAAATTATATCTCTCAAATAAAACATTTATAAAGTGTAAAATCATTACATTATTTATCAAATATATCATGAACACATTTTTAATGGTTTAATCCATTTAAAAAAAATCTTTTTTTGATAAACAATAATATTAAGGAGAAACAATATAATCACAAAAAATCATATAACAGATTTATATATTATTCCACCTTATTTTAATTATATGAATACTTATGTAATTGATGGTCATAATTTATAACAATAAAACAAAATAGACTCCAAAAAAATTCAATTAACCAAATCATTTTACCTTATGTGGTTTAAATCTTTTTCCCAAAATGGTAACATTCACAGTGATCCAAAATAGTTTTTAAGATATAAGAAAACATTTTTTCTGGTGTATTACACATATATTTATCTGTTCCAATATTACATCCACATATAATATATATAAAGGGTTGGATTACTAGGAAAACCATATAATCTATTCCTTAAAAACATTTGGATGTTATACTATAAATAGACTTATCCAATACATAGTCTTACCCTATGGAATAAAACAAATGATTTCTCATCCTAATCTCCAATGATTAATAAAATATTAAATGGATATGAAATATATGGACCAAAACTTTTCAACCATATATATTACATATTTTTAAATAAAGATTCAATGAATTACATTTGTATACATTCTATAATTATAATTGTATATTTTAATTGGATAATAGATATATAAACATATTTTTCGGTACATTATTTATCATCTATAAAAAATTTATAATCACATTGTACACTCAATGTAATACCCTATATAAATTCATTTTATATAACATGAGGATGGGAAACATAGGAATGAGTGATCTCATATGCTAAATTGGGGTAAACATTGAAGATATCATTCGATGATTATAAGAAATCATATGATATCAATAAAGTTATAAGATCATTAACATAACATACAACATTCATACTCTTTATGCCATAGATTGTAAACATGATTAATCATATAAAAATTTAATATTTCTAAATAAATGTACTAGAAGAGTAAGAAAAAATTATATTAATCATTTACAATAGTTTATATCATAATAATGTCATAAAAGTGTAGCATTATCATAGGTGTACAATCCATTTCACATATCAAGGTTAACTATTGAGACCATGAAATCATAGTGTCATAGGTATAATCACATATTGAGAATATTATAATGGGCTAGTAATCACCACATACTTCCCATAGTGGATCTTACATCCCTAAATATTTCTCATACTGAATCAATCACATCAACTTATTTATTATAGTGTACCGACCACATCTAATTTTTCCCATATTTATATCATTGTATATAAAATATTATCCAATTAATTAGAGAGCTATTTTATTTTATACCAACCCCTCACATAATGAAAACCATTCATTTATATTCCATAAGATAATAAAGTCATTATATTATCATAACATATAACACAGAATGGAAATAGAGTTCATAAAAATATCATAATCATAATCATAAACCTCTAAGAGACATAATAATGATGGTATCATTGGATCATATCCCCAGTAAATCATAATTGTCATTATATAATGTTATTATAGATGAAAAATGATATAAATAATCACTAGGATATTTCATGAAGAAAAAAATCTTTTAATTATGAAATAAAAATTTTAAATTCGAAATATTTCTTAAATATTAATGAACTTTTTGTTTTAAAATATCCTTAGAAACAAGTATAGTATTTTTAAATTTATTGAGAAATCATTATCGTAGGAAAATTAAATCATTGTGTGTTTGTTAAAAGAGAAATGTCTTTCACAATTTCTGTTAAAATATAATATTAACACATTTAAAAAATGAAAATAAGATTCCATTGAATCAGTTTTAAATAATTTAAAACATTTGTAAACAATACATTACATATTCATTATAGAATATTAAAAAACATTCACAAAACTATTTAGAAAAAAACGTAGACATAAAAGAAAATGATTCTAGACCAAATAGTAAAACAATGTTTATTTCCCATTAAAATGTATTATATGTATATTGTGAAATAAATGAGTGGGAAATTAATTGAAATTTTATTATTTATAAATAAACAGAGTATAATTAAAATAAAGGTATTTTATCAAAAATATATTCTATAATTTCTTATAAAATAAATTCAACCGTAAACAATCATGATTAAAATGGGATTGAAAAAAATATCTCTTACCTCAAATAACATCTAGAAAAATAAATATTTGAACCACATGAATAATATGTATATATTTATTATAATTTTATATATATAAAAAAATATATATATATATCAAGTCATATATTATATTCGTATTTCATTATATCACTTATGTATAAAATTGATTGGTTGAAATCATTTATCCATGTGATAAATACTTCATTTTCATGGAAGATTCTGATTGGTAGTAATATTATTTTTACGTTTATCATGGTTAAGTCATATCTATAATGATAATATAGATAAAAAGTTCATAAATGTTCATTTTATATATACATACATCCCTAAATGGTAGATACAGCAAGTCTTGTTAAATCATTCATGGAGAGGTTTGGTCATAGGTATGTGTGAAAATTGTTATTAATTTTTAGTGGATCAAAATAATGAATGATAATTAATAATTAACCATTAAAAACTAATTATTATATAAAATTATTATATTAAATTTTTCCTTAGTACAATTCATGTTAATAAAAAATAAAAAATGAATCAAAATAATTTTGGAATTTGGTAGTCCTCACATATGCACATGCCACATTAACATTTTCCTTCGAATGGGGAGAAGGAGAATAATGGTTTTTCCATTTTCATAACATAAATTCATTATATTAAATACAATTAATTAAATAAAATATTATTAAAAACATAGATTTAGAGGACGTATATGATGAAAAAAGATTGAAAAAATTATTTTAGGAGTGATACCTCGTGGTTGATAATCCTTTTTTGGACTACACATTAAACCATGAAACAATGATACTTTGGTAAATATAGAAGGTCTAGAATATAGATATAAAATAGATTATGGTATAATTTTATGTATTATATAATACATATGTATCATTTTCTGTACAGAAGATAGGGGATATGGATTCCATTTAATTGGTATAGAAAAGAAAAAATTACAATTAAATAAAATATTAAATTATATATATATACATATATACCAATCATGTCACGTTGCCACATGGAACCCATTATTTAATGATAAAATGTGATATAATTGAAATTTACTCAACATATTTCTTGTTTATATATTTTTAATACATTTTAATCCTTTTTTCTGGTAAAACCAATTTATACCCACATTAATCTCAACTTTATAAACATAAAATTTTAGGAAGATTATATAATTATAATAAAAAAATAAAAATGAACTAATAATATTATTGAAACTAAATTATATATTTTTAATTCAGTTTACCATATTTAATTTATTTATTTTAATGAAATTAATTTTATTAATTTAACATAAAACGTATAACAACACGATTTCAAGAAAATATATTAATTAAAAATAAATGAAATTTATGCATTAAATAATTTGGTAAAGTTATTTAAAAAAATTGTTTAAAAAATTATGTTTTTATTTATTTGTAGAAAGAATAAACTAAATTAAATCTTCTAACCATTAAATTTAATGAAATTACCCAAAATAGTTTTAAATTTGAATAATATATAACTACTCGTAAAAAATGTCAAGGTAGAATTACAAAATTCCAAATAATGATATAAAATAAATTATTGAATACTAAAATGGTAAATTTGTTCAATTAATAGTTATAAAACAAGATAAAAGAAAATTATTAGGGTTATTATATGGTTTTATCTCATGGTTTTAAACAAACATTCCCTCTTTTACATAGGTGAAAAATATTATCTATGGATTATATTACTAATGTCCAAAATTTAAGATAACACAATTATATTATATTAATTATTATAACTGAATACATGTACTAAATTATACAAAATTTAAATCAATGAATTATTATAAATTTATTAAAAAATAATCAATTAAAATGTGAATAAAATTGGTTTTCTAGAAATATTTCTTTGTAGGTGTTAATTGTTTTTAAAAAAATCAATCATATAATTTTTTCCTTATATAATGAATGGATTATTGATAATATAAATTAATTATTTATTATGTAATAAGTTTAAAAAATTAATCGTTTTAAATTCATGAAATGAAATGATAGTTTGAAAAAAAATTATTTTTTACTATTTAATAAAAAAACATCTTTTTTAAAAAAATCCAAAAACATTGTCCTATGTGAAATTCAATATGATTAATCCAAACATAATACACATTTTTTTTAAGAATATTATTAAATTTCTATAATTTAATAACAAAAATCACACACAAAACAACATACAACAAATTTTTATTGAAAATATATTTTTTAATCATTATATAACTAAAAGAATTTAATTTTTTTTAAAAACGATTCTATATATTTTCATAATATAAAAAATTTATACTCATTTTTAATAATTTATTTATTACTTTCTATACCTAAATTTTTTATTTAAGTTCTATAATTGTGCCATTTGAATAATAATATTGTAATTCTATTTTGTGGTGCGTTTAACACTAGTGTTACCTCTAACACTAGATATCATTGAAATAGAACTATTATATAGTGAAAGGTATATTAATTATAAAGTTTTTAAAATATATAATCATAAATTTATTTTACACCAATATTTATTACTAATAATATTAATAGTGTATTATACACATGTTTCATTATATCTTAAATTTACCATGTAGCTTCATCTAATTTATGGTTTCTCTATAAAAAATTAAACGAGAGGGTACTCATTTTTCATAGATAATTTTATCTATGAAACAGAATATCCATCAATTTTTTCATATAATATATAAAATTTTCAAGAATTATGACATTTTAGTAAATTATATTCTAAAGATCAATATGTACTACCCCAATAATGATTTATTAAACACATCTTAAACTTGAGAGAGATTTATTATAAGTGAAAAAGTATAAGGTACCATCCCAATGGGATAAATATTTAAAAAAGACTTGTATATCTAGGAAGGAATTTCCCCTTTTTATAAATTTTATAACAGTCTTGCAAGATAATATTTATATGAATAACAATTCAAAAACAAAGAAATCTATATTTCCAGGACGATTGTCAACAAACAATTTCTATCAAATCTGATATACCTTTATTTATTTCTGAATATAT
Source organism: Viscum album (assembly GCA_963277665.1). Lineage (NCBI taxonomy): Eukaryota > Viridiplantae > Streptophyta > Magnoliopsida > Santalales > Viscaceae > Viscum > Viscum album. The sequence continues at coordinate 1,456,582,098 of OY728158.1, read as the reverse complement.
ATAACCTTGTCTCTATTATATTTTTCATGATTGGGTCCTAAAATATTTCTTTTTTACATCTTATCCAAGGAATAGTAGAGATTTAAATTAAATTCCATGGAGGTATTTGTATAGAGTCTTCTGAATTCAGGGGTGAATGTATTTTTTGATAGAAAATACTAAAAATTGAACTATTTTATCCAAAAAACCATTGAATAATATACATAAATATCTACATATGTCTTTTGAATTTTTAATTTTCCTATCATATTGACCAACTTATAATGGATGAAATATAATAATAAACACATCTCTTTTATTATATAATCCAGATGAATTCTCTGGAACATCAATCTAAACCTTAGATCTTAATTTGATTCAATAAACTGTAATACTCTATAAAATATCTATACCTCATCATTATATAAACTACAATTTATATCATGATATAAATATTCATTAATTATAATGGCTTCTTCTAATAGTTTAAGGTGATCAACTATAACAAAAAAGGAATTAATCCTTTTTGATGTTTTTGGGTGTTCAACTATTAAATAAAATGCAATGTTTTCTAATTTATACTCATGTATAGGATGTGGTTCTAAATACTCCTTAGACATAAGTCTCTCATACATAACATTATGACTTAATAAGACTGATTATACCTATTCTATATGATTCATCTAAATCTATTCCAAAAATGAATATTCATTCAGATTACTATACATCATTGAAATTTTATGATGTGTATAAAATTATGAACTTTTATATTTATCTAATAGATCCTTATTAATTTCATATTTTGACTGAACACACACTGTATTCATGAACATTATTATTTTATAACTAAAATTATTTAACTCAAAATCACTCTAAAATATCTTCTATAGTTATGCATCTTCTTTTTTTTCCTCTCTAATCTTAAAACTAATAGTTTGTTGAATATTCATTAAAAAAAATATCAGATATTCCCCCTTTCCTTGGGATCTCGAGTTATATCTTCTAAAAATACTTATTTATTATATTACCTTTAATCCTAATAATTGATGAACTATTATGGTCTGTCTGAATTAAGGAATCATCCACTTTGTTCGCCTTCCCATGGTTATAATTTATTGGGAAATCATATTGATTAATCAATTTCATACATCTTCACTACAACATATTCACCTGTTTTTACTGGAATATATACATCAATAATTTATGATTATTATTAATATCAAAATATTCACCATAAATATAGTTACACTATATCATTAACATAAAAATTACCACGGACTACTTCAAATCACGATTCTGTTAATTTCTATCTTGTATTTTAAATTTCTATGTAGAATATGTTATCACCATGTAATTTATCCTAAGTTTGAATATAAAACCATTATATATCACATCACTATATTCCAAAAACCATTCTCAACTATAGAGTAGTGTGAGAACATGTCCACGGTAAGGTGACACACTCAATAATATGAATTACATATCAAAATTATCATATTGTTTCTTCATCAATTCATGTAACGGAATAGGGTCAATTTAATAAGGATTCCATAAACATGTATACAACCTTGTATGAATTATTTTAAAGACATATGTCTATTATTTAGATGAATAAAATGATATTCATCAAGAAATCCATCAAAAAATCATATAAAATAGGTATACCATCAATGTTTAGTTTCACCCCCAACTATATGAGAAAAATACACTTCATCGATTATAATTAATAGACCAAAAGATAAAATTAATTTCAATTGTGTGGTTCTATTCATACTTGCAAGGATAAATGATCATAAAATAATTGGGAATGTGAAATAAGAAATATTTTTTTAAGAATTATTGGATAAATATAAATTATTCCAATCCATTTCAATAATAATATCAGCCTCAACTGTGTTAATAATCTATATATTTACATAATGAATATAACCATGAAAATATATTAAAGATGAGATATAGAAATGTGATGTGACCATTTTAACATTATGTGTTTCAATTATAACTCAACATCAATTCATGAAGATATTACGTTTTATTCCATTATAAATTTGTTAAGATATAAAATAATGTGTAGATTAAAAACACTTTAAGGCATTATCTATTTTATATTGATTGATATGTGTACATTTCAACATGTTATACTCATTACCCACATCGACAATTGTTGTCTCATGATATTTCTAATTAAAGTTCGGTTTAGGAGTTTTTTATGATTATAATTATCATAAACCATTATTTTAATTAATTTTATAGTTTAATTATAATTGTCTTTTAATTTGAACCATTAGAGTATGGGTGGTTCATTAGTTGGTGCCTTCATTTCATCCATAGAATAAAATATATTATTTTATCACCTTTAGATAATCAAAGGCTTTTTGACTAAGAGTTTAATATTTAGGGCACCTCCTAGTTCTAAAAAAGAAATTCCATTGATGGTTCATAACACAATTATAGATTTTATATGGATAGAATTTCATTTAACCATGTGATTTATTTGATATATTATGGGAATCTATCTTCATTTTCATATCAAAATAATTTGAATGCAAGGAATATTGAATTTCCATTTCTACCTTGAGTGGATATAAAAAACTTCTATAATTTATACTATAATATCTTATCTATAAAATATTTTGGATACATGGTTCTAATAACCCAAATAATTGATAAATGATTCCACTAGGACTGATGATAATAAAATTATCATACATTAACAATCCTCTAAAATGTTCCTCATAAGTACCAATGGACTAATAATGCTTATAAATAATCTGTAGGAACTGGATATCTATTTTTCTATGTGAAATTAGTGGTATTTACTTAATAATTAATACCACCTTAATTTCGTCACATTACATGGACCCAATTTCTTCCCCTTTCCTTGTATTCTTATTAATATTACACCATTGATCTTATTCTCCTTTTAAAAGATAAATTACTTTGACAACTTTTGATATACTAAGTACTGATGTACTTAAAAAAAATTTCTAAATATTTTTGATCCATCACTCTACAACAATTGGATCAAAATAACCACTCAAATAAGATGAATTAAACCTTTTGAAACATTCAGTATTACACTATTTCATCCTTGATGGTTTGGAAGCTCCGCATGAAACATTGATTGAGAAATATTTTAAGCATAAAAATTTTAATTTTCATTCTATATCCCCTTAAATATTGTTTTTAGTTGGAAATGAATTTCATTGGGTATCATATTCTAATTTAACACAGTTCTCTAAGATTCCATACATTGACTAAAACAAAGGAATAAATATAGTGTTGGAAATAAAAAGAATATTGGTATGCCAAATTCTAAATTAAAATAATTTATAGTATATAATACTACTAAAAAATTATTTTCAATCCATATTACCTTATGTAATTCATGGTTATCAACTATTAAAATACATCATAATAGTTTTTAATGAATATTTTAAATAACCCATGTATATCACTCAAGAGTTTAAATGTATTTGAACATTAAGAAAAATTCACCATAAAAAGGAGTGGTTATCAAGAAATACTCAACAAATAATTTTCATGGATATTACCCCCAGATGAATGTTTTCAAACATTATACCAACCTATTATATCATGGAAAAGACTTATTCAAAAGAAAACAATATAATCTCTTCCTTTCGATAAAATATGGATACAATCCTATTCATAGAATTAATAACAGTGTTATTACTAAAATTTCTCAACCAAATCCACATAATAGACTAATACTCACTCTTATAAAAACAACAATGATCAATAAATTGCATACATATAAATTACATCTTAAAAGATTCAATTAACAAAATTAACATAAATTCCAGAACCACGATGATTTTGTTTCATTGGAGACTAATATAAAAAATATTGTAAAATAGTATCTTAATCAATTTTAACAATGTTCATCTAAATGTTTACCCTTCCTGGAATACACTAAATAATATATATTTTAATGACATGGGTATGATATGAAATTCGGATAGCTCATATGATCAGTATGGATAAACATGAAACATATCAACTTATGATAATAATAATGAATAAGATAATCATAAGGTGTGATATCATGAATATATCTTTTAATTTTTATACCCTATCAATTATTGATCATAAAAATAATCAATAGAATAAAAATTATCATTTTCATATTTTGGAATCACTAGAGTCGGAAAATTTCATAAATCATTCATGGACAATAATTTCATATCACAATAATTTCATTTAAGTGTTTAACAATCCTAGTTAGAGAAACAATTTCATGTGACAAGGTTGAGTACTGATAACATAAAATCACTGTTGATTGGGAATCAATACATATTTCCCATATCATAATGGATCATGTTTTATAATCAATTTCCAATAGTAGATTAGGAATCCCAACATGTTTTCAATAGTGGATCAAGAAAGAAAACATGTTTTTATAGTGAATCAAGGACTTTTATTTTTTAAAATAATTATATCATGAGATATAAAACATTACTCAATTACTTTTAGGTCTACATAATTTTAGTCCCACTCGTCACATAATTAATACCAAACATATGTTTGGAAAAAGATTATAAAACATTCATCATATCATCATAATATTTCTAATTAAAGGAGATGTGTTTCACAAAAATATAATCATCATAATCATAATCATCAAAAAAATAGTAATGATGGTATTATTAGATCATACTCCTCATAAATTATAATGATCCTTGAAGGATGTTATCACATAAGAAAATTTCCTTATAAGTTAATTAGAAAATTAATAATGGAGAATACCATTTTAATTTCTAAATAACTTATTAAAAATAAAAATATTATTATAATATGAAGGAAGATGTTTTACCTAAAAAACCATGGAGTAATCAGTAATCATGATTGAGGGAAATTCAGTTCTTTTTATGTACTATAAAATATGAATTCCACTAATATTGTCCAAAAAAATTTAAAAGTATCACATTCAAACAATTATAAATTTTTTTAAAAAAAAATATCTAAAAAATAAATTATGGGTAAAAATTACTTAAAAAATAGATAGATCATATCCATAATAATTCTTTAAATCATTTTAAATCTAACATTTACATTGAAGAATAATATTCATAATGAATAGTAAATCATTTTCTATTATACATAAAAAACTTCTTTTAGTACATTGTGGACATAAAGATATAAACATGAAAGTAAAACATATATACTCTAGAAATAAATTGAGGATAATAAAATTTAAATATAATTTATTTATAAGGAATATATAATTTCCTCTAATATAAATTTATCCCTAAATATATAGAATAAAATCTGATTGAATGATAAATCCCTTACCTCAAATCTCATATTTCATTATATTAATTACGAACACTTTTATAATAAGATTATATGTATGTAATAAATATATTATAGAACCATTAGTATATATATCATACAATATATGTTTTAATTATAAAAATTTTACACCCTTATATTAAAATTTCATTATTTAAATCAGTGTTCCATGTAGTAACTATTTTGTTTTTCATGAAAATATCACGTCAAAAATAATACTTTTTATAAATTGATCATGGAAATATCATATAAAGAATGTTAATAATTATATAGAATCCTTTAAAATTATATATATATATATATATATATATATATATATTTATAGTCATCCATGAATGGTATAAATTGACAAATGTATTAGATAATTGAAGGAGGTGGTAGGTCATAAGTAAGAATCAATGATGATTTGACATTTTAATGATTGGAATAAAAGAAATGATTAAATAATTTAACAATAGAGATTAATTATTATCTCATATATATAATATATATTTATTAAATTTATCATTATTTTCATTCATGTAAATATGAAATGGAAAATGAATCACATCGCTTCATAGAGGTGGCATGTCACACGTACGAACAAGTGACATTATCATGTTACTAAAGATGGGATGATGGAGGGAAATTGTTATTAAATCATCATAACAAAAAAGAAGTATATTTTATATACTAAATTAATTACATTAAAATATATTAAATAAATTTATAATTGCATAATAAGAACTAAAATATACAAATATCAGTTAAGATTTATACCTTCTGTTTGATAAATCTATATAGTCATAGAGATTAACACTTTAAAGGATTGTATTTTGGAAATTAAAGAAGCTATAAAATATGGGTACAGAATATTGGAATGTATTATCATATGTATTATATGATATATAATCCTCATGATGTGTATTAAATAAGGGAATGTTTGTATCATTCTATAGGAGATGAAAAACACACACATGGAATTAAATAAAATATTGAATAATATATATACAGATATATCAGAATCTATTAAATTAGAAAAAATAGACATCAAATTAGAATATAATATTATCTAGGTTTCAAATATAGTAAAAAATTTATATTTGTTCAAGTACGAGATACATTTTAAAACTAATCTTCTAGTTAAACTAAATTAATCACAATTTATTTTTAACTAGGATTAAAAAACATTTTAACATGATAACTTTATAATATAAGGAAAAATAAAAAGGAAATTATAAAAAAAAATATTATCCTAAATTTATATTACATCATAGTATATTTAATTTCTATATTTGATATAAAATATATTTAATATAGGAAAACAAAATTAATGAAAAACATGTTTTAGATAATAAGTGATTTAAGAGAAAAAATCTTATTACTATGATGTGAATGAATAAATTGATTTAAATTTGTATTCATGAATAATAAAATGATGGAGTTTTGATACTCCCATATCAATCCCAAATTTAATGTAATCTTCCAACAATTAAGTAAAATGAAAATACCCCAAAATTGATATTTGTTTTATTTAAATAGAACTTATCTTCCCAAAAGACAATCTTGAATATCAAAATTGAAAAAAAATTAAATATTTTATTAAACTAATTAAGGATATTGGTTTTCAGAAACCATTTATAAAATCTGATAAATTCTAGAGCTAGGGTAATTTTATTGATTAATACCATAGTTTTAATGAAATTTTACATATTCTAATAAGGTAAATATTTTTTAATATAGTTAATATTGATAACGAGAAAAACTATTTTCCTCATATAAATTTATATTAATTATGAAGAAAAAATATGTTATCCATTTTATAAAAATAAATTCTTAATATTCAAAGAAGTTAATTTATGATTAAACTCATAACACACAATGAAAAGGGGTTTAAAAAAATTTATTTTGAAATGTTAAATTATTTTTTACAAAAATAAAATATAAAATTGATTTAAAAGAAATTAATATGATTAAAAAATATAAATAAACTATTATAAATTTGAATAAACTATAAATATTAAATTAAATTTTAAAATTCTGGATGTTAAAAATCCAGTTTAATAAAATTATTTTATACTATTCACATATGATGAACCTTTTAGGAAAAAACCAAATATTAGAATCATATGTTAATTTTGATGTGATGAATTTTTTTTATAAATTTGAAATAAAATATCTATTTGTTATATTAATTATTTATAATATTCATCCAAAAAAATCCATTAAAATCATATTTGTTAAAACATATTTCTCAAACATTAAATAATTTTAATAAAAAATTGTACTGATGTTTTATAAATTATAATTGTATTTGAAATTTATAAAACACATATATATATATATATATATTATAGATTTATTATTCATACTCATATTTCCAATATTATAGACATTGTTATAATTTTCAAATTGAAATAATAATATGTTAGAGTTTATTTATACCTAGTGTTACATGTAAGATTATCTATCAATGTAATTAAATTTATATATTGATAAATATATTATAAAATCGTAGGGTGTTACATTATACCAACATAATATAATATTTCCCATTAAATTTTATTACACTCATATAAAACATTGATAATATTATTTATTTGATTATATCTTTAAGTTCCCATGTAGCCTTATTTAGTTTATGGTCACGCCAAAAATACATTTACCAGGTGAGTTCCATTATATGATATAAACATCTCTCTATGATCTAGAGAATATAATTGATTTACATAAATGAGTGATATTTATTTGTTGGTTAGACTTATATGATCATTAAATTTGATGGACCATGTTTTTACATCATGATGATAAAAACATGTAACACATCATGATCATGAGATATATTCGATGGATATTCCCAATAATAATCTACCATAAAAATATGATCGAAAATGTAAAAAGGATTGATATATTAGGGTAAATATTTAACATTATTCCAAATCTCCTAACCTTCTTTCAAGGTGATATTCATTAGTATTCTTTTTCCCAAATATTTTATTGCAATCTCATAGATGAAATTCTACATAAGTATTTTATCATGTCTGATATGTAATTATAGTTTTTTGAATTGATTTATGATTTTTTTCAATCTCCCCAGCTATCTCATATCCCAATGTTTTTATTTTTTTTATATTCACTTAAAAAATTGATTTATACATTTGTAAATACATGGGTTTCATAAAGATTCATCTAAATCCTCGAGTGATAGAAATTTTCAGAAAAAAACGTGAATATACGAATTTTTTGATACCAATAAAATTTTCAATATAAAAAAGATCTCAACATATCATCCAGGTTTTGATTGTTTCTATAAAATTGAAAATATATCTGAGGATGATAATAAAAAATTTAATAGAACATTGAATCATGATCTCGGTGAAGAATTCTCCATAATTTTATGTAAAACACAGTTCATGATCTAATAAATTATAATGTTGAACTCCAGGTAATATAAATAATTCCTTATTATGTAACTCATAAATATGTTCAAGAGAAGATTAATATCGTATGTAAGTGAAGTGTTCTGACATCATAAGGTGATCAACTATAACCCAAATATGATTCTCCCCTTTTGATGCTTTGTAGTGTCTGATGCCAAAATCCATTGTAATGTTTTTAAATTTACATTATGGTATTAGTTATAAATGAAAAATACCCATAGACTCATTTAAATAATACATAGATTTTTAATATACTAGGAAACGAGATACAAACTCCACAATTAACTTTCTCATGATTTCAAACCAATTATACACCTTTAGATCACTATACATCTTTGAACATCAATGATGTATAAATAATAACTAACAGTGTGTGGAAAAAACTACTCCATCTTATTGAAAGGTATTTATGTAAAAAATACAAGGTTACTAAACCTCCTCATTCCATCACAATCATGGTTGAAATATGGAACACACATAACTTTCATCTATAATTCATCATCTTCCATACATTCCTCACTAATCATCATATGGATAGATGAATGAAAATTAATTTTAGACTAATAGGATATTTTTACATTCCTAATGATTCAAAATTACATCTTTTATTAAACCTTAATTATTTTATCTAATTTAATACACATCATCGGAATACTAGAATGTTCCTTCAGACTCAAATCATGAACCACCATTTTCACCTTCCCTAGGTTGTAATGTATTGAATAGTCATCATCTTTAATCAAATTCCATAATCATATCCTGCACAGACTCAACTATTTTTATGAAAATTTATAATTTTAGTAATTATTATTAATGTATATATCACACATTTATCTATAAATTTAATTCATCCATTTCTTTGAGAAAACATTTAATAAATATAACCCAAAATCATGTTTTAGGTAACTTTTTTAAAGTATTTTAAATTGGCGTGATGATTATGTTTTCATCAAATTATTAATCATGATGAAACATCCCAATATCATCTTTTATCAATAACTATAGATAAAAAACTAAACTCCAATATAGTGTAGGGTGAGTATATGTGCAACGATCAACTATATCTTCTGTCCCATGAAATTTATTTACCCATAATAATTCATATCACGAAAAAGAAATTCACCATATCATTATTCAAATAGCCAAATTAATTCCATATCATGACTATAATTTAATTTATTTCTTTTTTAATTTGACTTAATAGCTGTCATTCTATAATATCTTTGTCAAATAGACATAAAAACATTAATAAGTTTTATTGAAAAGATATCATCAGGATTCAAAGGCAGACTAGGAAGCAATTAAGAAAAATCATTAACAACACCAATATAATATGAATATAATAAATGTTTTTATTCACCCCTACCATATATAATTGATACACATAACTGATAGGAATTAAGTCCCACCTGATATAAGTAGCTTCTATTGAATGGTTGTTTTAATCCTCAAACCAATAAAGGATCATAGGGTAGTCAAAATATGAAATATTACTTCCCTTCCATTGTAATTGATAAGTTATCCTTATATTGAATAAAACCTTATTCTTATAAGCATATAAAATTCATATTTTAAAACAACGACATGATTAACAGGAATTGCATGTTCATAAATAATTATCAAGGAGCTATAGTACTGATATGTTACTGACATACCATTTTGTGATTTCACCTCTAACTCAACATCTAATCATTGTGGTTATATTATGAAACCCAAAAAGAATATAGAAACACAATATAATAAATAAATAATGAATAAACAATCATCCATATATGATCAAGATTATATGATAAGTTAACCGTTCATGACATCATTCTCATAACCAACCTTGGTAGTATTGACTAAATGATATTTTCCTTTTTCATTAGCCTGAAGGGGTTACTAGTACTGATCATAATCATAAAATTTTTGGTTGGTGAGATTTTTGGAATAATTACCATATTCCTTGAAGTGTAAATATTTTAGTATTTGTGGTTCATTAGTAGATGTATTCCTTTTATCTATTTAATTAAAACTATATTCATTACCTTTTTGATCTTCACATGTCTGAACAAAAACGTCTCCAAATTTATGGGACTTTCAATTTACATGAAAAAATTCCTAGATGTTTCTTATATCATTTCATGCATGTATATGGATGTAATTTAATCCCAAATTTTGTTTCATATGAGTTTCTATGAGACATCAGCATCCATTTCTAATCAAAACCACGGGAATGTTTGGAATTAGTAAATTTAATTTCTACCATTATTTCACATAAAAAATTTATTCCTAAAAACTAATATATATTATAGATAATTAATTTTAAAAAAATGGTTATATGACAACAATTAATGAATTAGTTTTTCATTCTGGTCCGATTATTAAACAAGAGGCATAATTTTCACCTATTATAAAATTTTCCTCATATATAACAAGGGACTCACCATCCTTATGATTAATCTCAAGGAATTAATTCTATATTTTTCTATATAGATTACGAGAGTTTAACATAATGAAAATATTACCTTAATATCAAATTATTCTATGGATTGAACTTATTAATATTGCCTGTATATTTAGTATGATTCCACAATTGATTTACTACACCTTCAATATAATAAATTTCTATGAAAACATTTTCATGTTATTATAAATAGAGAATTGATAATATTTTCTAAATATTGATAATAATTCATTCAAAAAATATACGATTAAAAGGAAAAACATATGGTTTATATTTCCTCATGAATAATAAAATAGTATGTTGTTCCCTCCTTCAGTTTCGTAGAATCTCAGTTTGACTCATAAATTAATATATTTGCATATGAATGATGATATGATTATTAACTTTTAGACATATAACATTTGGTTTATAATGAATTAATGAATTTCATTTTCTACCACATTAATCATTAACATTGTTAATTTAGTATATACATAGTGACTAAAACAAAGAACTAAAAATAGAATGAGAAACAATAATCATATTTGGGAGGAATACAATAATGACAAAAACTTTATCAAATATCTAAATCATGACACCATAATGTTCATCTATCACATCACAGGTCATTCATGGTAGTTTTCTAATAAAATCATTATTTATAAGTTGTAATGAATATGTAAATTATCACATGAATTTGAACTACTAGTGTAATACCAAGTGAATAATAATTGATTATTCACAGTTAACAAAAATAATAATCGAGATATACACATCAAAATAATTTTAGAGTTATTATCACATGATTATTCATTTATAATAAGACATATACTTATAGTGATAATAATGGGATAAATTTATATGAAAATTACATAATCACTTCCTTAACAAAACATTAGGTTGTTATCAAACACATATACTTATCCCCATAGTCCTTACTATTGTTTTATCATCATAGTATCTTAATATAGAATTATCCCTACACATATACCAAATAAAGTCATCCATATTTTCTTTTAGAGATATTACATATCAATAAATGAATATTCAATACATATCATCACAAATTATATAAGAGTAATAAAGGTTTAGTGCCATTGGATAATGGATACAAAAAAAATATTAAACATGTAAATTCTTCATAATCAATCAAAAGTTTCATCTCACATTTTACCATTATTGGTATACCTACAATTAAAACCATAATTATAACCTGTGAAAGGAATCCTAAGAAACATTGATATTATATGATCAATGAGATTAAAAAATAAATATTCCAATAAATGGTCATAATATGGAATAACATAATAACAAGGGTTTGAGATAATGGGATAAAGAATCAAATTTCATACCATACAGGTCATATGACTGAATCATGAGGAACAAAATTTATCTTTATCATTCCAAATGAAAGTAGTTGTTAGAGTGAGAAAATTGTGTACATCAATCATGAATTAGAAGTTAAGATAATAATTAGAAAATATTATTTTTGAACCAAAATTGGTATAAAAAATTTTCTTTTTAAAGGTTATATACTGAGACCACCAAATCATATCAGATATAGAAGAAAAACATGTTCCTATATTTTAATGGATATGGTATCATTAGAAATTTCTGATAGAGGATTCAGAATCTATAATAATTAACCTTTTTATCAAGAAAAACTACTTATTTTACATTATAGATCAATAACACATACATATTTCCCTTAAATCCCTTTAGGATATATAAAAATAGACTCAATGAATTGGAATGATATATAATTTCAGGCCCACCCAACATATAATGAATTCCCAGATATGTGTTCTAAAAGATAATAAACATTCCTCATATCATTATAACATCTACAATGAAAATTAAATGTGTTAGATAAAAACAAAATCATAATAATTATAATATTTGAAATTAAATTTTAAGGAATGTATCATTAGAGAATATTCCAATTAAACCATAATTATCATCAAATGATGTTACCTTAGAAAACTATTACATTAAACTGCCAATGTAATATGACATGATCAAATAAAAATTTTTATTTTGAAATAATGTATATAAAATAAAAATATTTATAAAAAATATATGAAAACATTTACTCTAATAATCATCATTGAGCGGTCACGATTAAGGGTTATAATTTTCAAGTTTTTTATATTAAAATAATGATTCCTTTCACATTTTCATTTCAAAGTAAAAACTTCCTCATTTAATGTTTGATAAGAAAATTCTTCTACTTTTTTTATAAATGACAAATATAGTTTAATATTAAATAAAATATTCATTATATACTATTCCAAAACAATCTAGAAAACATTTTAATGATATCATTGACATAAAAGAAAAATATTCTCCATCAAATTATAAAACAAAGATGTTTTTTCTGAGAAACATTTTTTCATTGTATTATATACATAAAGATTTAAAGATGAAAAGAATAAATTTAATACCAAGAAATAAATAGTGGACAATAAAATTTATTGGAAATAATCATATAAGGATCATATAATTTTATAAATTTAAATTCAAGCATAATCAATCTTAAATGAAATTGGATTGAGATGTAAATCACTTACTGTGATTATCCTCATGGTTCAATCATGTTAAACACAACAATATAATAATATTACATATATTATACACTTATTAGTGACTAAAAAATTTACATATCATATATTAAATAATTTACTTATAATATTTTATCACCCATGTATAGAAAATAATTTTTCCGAATCACTATTCCATGTTATAACTTATTCATTTTTCATGTGTATTTCAACTGGGATGTATTAGTATTTATATATTTACCATGGTAAAATGATCTCCACTATTTGAATCAAGATATTAATATAATATATATATATATATATATATATAATTTACCTATATATACCCATCCATTAATTCTTGACATAGAGAAATACATTTCACTATTTACAGTGATGGTAAATCGTACAAACACATGAGCATTGTTTTCACTTTAGAATAAATGGAATGATAGAATGATAAATAATATATCACAGTTATATTATATTTAATATATAATATAAATATTATATATTTGTAAAAAATTTCATTAATTTCATCCAAGTTTATCCTAAATGAAAAATATTTGCATCGCTTCATGGTGGTTGATGTCCATACCTATGCATGAGTGATTATATCATTTTACAACAGATTTGATGAAAGTGGATAATGGTTGTTAAATAAAATTAAGAAATTATTATGATATATGTATATATATATGTTATTTTTAAATAATCATTTTTTGTTAATTATAGTACATATATGAGGAAATAAAATTGACAATTATCGATGAATAGTTATACATCTTGTTTAAGAAAACACCTTTGGGTTAAAAATATATCCTTGAAAGAATTGGAATTTGGATGGAAATAATAATCTATAATTTTTTAAGGATGATATAAAGGAATTTTTTTCAGTGATTTTATGATCTATAGGGTTCATTATGTCTGGAGAAGAGGGTGGAGTTGGTATCCTTTTATAGGGGTGGGAAATAAAATTTGTGAAATTATTTAAAAGATTAAATAATATATATTGTAACATACCAGGTAAATAAAGAATAAGAAATATTAAATATTTATTAATATTTTTGAATTAAATATTAACTTTACTTTAATGGGGTTTCCATGTTCGACAGAATACCCGATAAGCAACAATAGGTTTCTTTGAAATCTTATATTGCACAATAATAATATAATATTATTATTTTTAATGGTAGTTATCTCCTAAAATTTTTATTGGAAGGAATGAACAAAAAAACTATAATATGGTTGTTAAATGTATTTACATTTATCCAATAAAAAGTTAGAGGCTTAAAATGTGAATGAATCTAATTTTAAGCATAATTTACATTAAAAGGCCGATTTTCCCCTATTAATGGATAACCCTCTTTAAATATAGTTTTTTCACTTTAATACATTATATATGACCAAATAAAATCCTTCTTTATAATTCGGACATCAAAATTTACTTTGTGTAAATTGTTTGTAATTTTTCCTATAAAGTTCATTTTTTAATGAATAGTGAAAAATACAGTATTTTAATTCAATGGTGCCTTTTAATCTAATTTATTTATATGGTTATATTATATTTTTAATTAGTTTTAAATATTAATTAGAATATATTTTTACCATTTAATCTAATGATGGTCATTGGAATTAATTTCACATTGAAATTGGACATAAACAAGTGTCAATCTTGTGATAGTTATTGTTTCTTAAAAACACGCTATTTGTTTTTTACAATGAGTATTAATTTTAAATTAAATAATCCCACTTGTATGTTTAGAAATTGGTAGAGTATAAATATTTTTTTAATTCAGAATATCAATTACATATTAGGCCGAATATTTGGTATTTTTCTGAAATACGTCATTTTTTATGAATAGTGAAACCACTTAGTAGTAGTTAAAAAACTGACTTTTGCTTCTAAATGAAATTTTACCACTTCTGTGAATTGAATTTCGAAAATACAACATACATGGTTGTTATTAGTAAGTAAAATTTATTCCTATAAGATGAAAATAATTTTTAATGAATAGTAACTTTTGATTTTTATTTACCACAGTTAAAGGTAAATAGGCTAATCAAGGTAAAAATAATACTATAATATTTCAAAATTAACTTCACAATTGTCCAACCCTTATTTTTTGATACATTTATGACCATGGGAATCATTGGGTCGATTTAAAAACCCCATTAAGCCACTTGGGAGTGATAATGACAATTTAGATTGATTAATTTAAATTAAAGGCAAAAATGACATAAACAAACATCTTTTAGTAAATGAAATTTTATTTGGTGTAATATAAAAAATATTTTTGACTATTAATATTAATTGGAAATTTAAAAAGATTTCCTACATCAATTTATTTTTTTATAATTTTAAACATCACATAAATTAAATTATTTATGACCCAATAATGATGTAGTATTTACCTTATTAAAAACTTATATAAATAAATAAAAATATAATTATTAAAATAATATCCAAAACTAGTAAAATTCCGATTGTTTGATTTTATTTCAATAATGATTCATCTTAGCTTCTACTATAATGATTTTTGGACCTTTATAAACCGAATATCATTATATAATAAAATAAATTTTTCATAATTTCCTAAAGAGCCCCTCCTCCCCCTTATAAAAGGAAACCATTTCTATCCAATTCCTCACACCTCTCCACCCTTTTGGATCATCCAAGCTCTTCCCAATTAAGCTCCCTAAATCCCTCTCTTCCACCTAGAATCCTTACATTAGGAATAAGGCACTTAAATAATTCTTTTTGGTTCAAACCAAAAGAAGTTACCCAAATTAAAGGTAACCGTTTTCCTTAAATTATTTTCTTTTATTTTGTTTTATATTACTTCTCCAACACATAAACTCTTTTTATTCGTCTATTTTAAAAGAATACCATTATCCTTAATATTCCAGGATATGTTTATGAGAATTATTCCAACTACACTTACACAAACCTCCATCTAATGGGTGAAGAACATATTGTTTTTGTGGATGGAAAACTAGCGCCTCACAAAACGATGATTGTTCGATAATCTCTTAACACCTCTCATGGTAGCCATTAATATGAAACTATATTTATATATGATATATATTATGTTTATGTTTTCTTTTTTGCTTCTATCTTTTTCTTTATAGAATACCTTTTTGGTTTCCATTATGTGTAAACACGATAATTTCATTTGAGGAAGTACGGGCAACAGCCCCCTCAAAGTGATATGACTTGTTAATGCCATATGTGGGATGTATAATGGATGGAGTTAATGATATTATATATGATATTATATATGAAATTATACTAGAATTATAATATACCTATGTATCGTTAGGTTTTAAATCCATTAAAATAAGAAATTTAAATGAATGTAGCGTTCATGCGTACGTACAACTTACCATCTCCATGAACGGTGCATTTCATTTCTTACCTCCAAATGATATGTACTGTTATAAATAAATATATATATATATACAGGATATATATGATATATATGATATCTAAATAAAGAATTTCATTCAGGAAATAATTTACGATTGACTACATGGACAACTTGTAAATATAAGGTGTGCATTTTTTACTCAAGTACCAAATATCGACAAAATGAACGTTATTAAGTTGAATGATTAAAAAATTATTATAACATTCTAATAAGTTATATAAAAGGAATAATAAACTTTAAAAATATTCTTAATCACTTAGAAATGACCTTTATTTTATTATTCAGGAGAATAAAGAAAGAACGGGTCAGGTCAGACGCGAGGTAAGGGACTTTGTCTAAATCACCATTCATTGAGGCATATTTAGTTTTATACATGACATTATTTTCTACGGTGTATAAACCCCCTATTACTTTTCATTTCACTCAAACGTAATCTTTTGACACGATGAGTTTTACTAAATGACAGAATGGAATGTTTTTTTAATGTATACGGTACCAACGCTCGTTGCACCGCCATGAGTATTATTTGATCTTTGGAATCCTTTACAAGCCGGAATGTTTTTTAATTGAAAAATAATTACCATATAGTCTAATTATTTATTTTGGTATTGAAAATTATTTTAAGAATTGATTTATTATTTCAATATCTTGAAATGATATTTCGGTATTGAAATGTGTAAATGTTGTCTTTCCTTTATGCTTATGTTATATTATATGATCGTTTTATGGTTCTTGGGAATTATTTACATGTACGGGTGGTTCTGTGATAAACCTAGGGTGGGTGAGCCCAAGATATCTCTCCAATGCATTGGTTAACGTGACTGAGGTACATGAGATTGTTTCTCCAAAGAGAATTATGGAATATACTGTGACGAGTATTCAAAAGTAACTCCCTATGTTGTTGTGATAGCTAAAATGTGAGTATGTTATGGATGACACAAGTTACCTTTTTGATATATGATTTCTATGTTTTATTCATAGAATATTATAATTTCATGAAGTATGTAAAAGAGTTCTTGTTTTTTTATGTATTTATGAAAAAATGATTTCTCTCTTTGTTTTATAACCCTTACTGAGTTTTTTATGATCATCCCAAGTTTTGAAATGTTTTCAAAAGACATAAAGATGAATAGGGTCAAGGATGGGACCATGGAAAAGTCATGTTGTCAAAAACATGGAACTAGACATTGATCTTTTTTTCAAGAGTTCTTATTTTCTGAAAAAAATGTAAACAATGTAGAAGTGTATACATTGTAATATTTCGAGATGTAATTGTTATGTAATAATTCAACAAAACACTAAACCTGTAAAGATACTCAATGTGAATTATTCATTTAATTCAATTATTATGTAATGTTTTAAGGTATACTTTTTATAGTTGGTATTAGAGGTCAATTTAGATAAATTTTGGAATTAGGGTATTGTTAAATTAATATCCATAAAGTAATTTATGTTAATATTGAAATTATATAGCATTTAAATATTACCATATTGATTTTCCTAAGATATTTATGTGTTCAGAATGGTTTTCCGAAGAGGAAACAGGGCAGCTATGTTGGGATGACATCAGGAGGAAGACAACCTTCCAAATCAGCAACCTGAGATGGTCAGAATCATAACTGAACAGTTTATTGCAGTGATGGAACAGTTGAATCAGGATATAAATGGTGGTGGTATCCATTACGATATCAGCCAGATAAACTGTATAGGTACATGTCAGTAGTAGAGCATTTAATGAGGTAACATCCCCCATCATTCAGAAGATCATCTAGCCATGTGATAGCTGAAGAGTGGACTAAAGAGGAGGAGATTATTTTTGATGTCATGGGTTATTCAAAACATTATAAGGATAGTCTTACTGTTTACTTTTTTGAATGTGAATCATATCAGTGGTGGTCGATGGTGAAAAATATCAGGGATAATGATGATAATAATGCTCTCAATTGGGATTAATTAAAATATATGTTTTTGAGAAATATTTTCCTAAGGAGGTTCATCTTAGGATGGAAAAACAATTCCTGGAATTGAGGCAGGAGGATGACACATTGGCTTCTTTTGAAGAAAAATTCACTCGACTGGAAAGGTATGCTCTAAAATTTATATGTGATCTTGATAGTAAAATCAACCATTTTTACTCAGGATTATAGCCAATGTATCAAATGGATTTAGCTTCACGTGAGTTCAAATGTAATGAAAAACTTTTTCATTGTGCAGAGAAAGTGGAAATGGTGTTTTCCAATGATCATGTATTCTTTGACAAACAACAGAATAAGAAGTTGAGGTGGAAGGCGAAAGGGAAGAACACCTCAAAAAATTCTAATGGTAAGAATCTTAATTTTACGGTTTGTGAAAATTGGGTTAAAATCATGATATGGAATGTCTTTCAAATTCTGGTAAGTGCTACTAATGTGGTAAAATGGGACATAAGGCTCGTAGTTGCACTAAAAAATATCAGGGTAATGGTAAGACAAAATCTGTATTATAGTCATTAAAAAGTTTAATGTGCAATGAATTGGGTCATTATGAAAATGAGTGTCCAACAAAGAACTCAACCGAAGGAAAGCAACCAGACTACAAGAAGAAAGGGGTGGTGAAATCCTTTGAAACTAATTCATCATATGTTGGGCCATCAAATGAAGTTGTATCAGGTACAGTATTTTTTTTAGATTATGGCAATGTGTTGTTTGATTCAGGGTCTATACAAACATTCATTTCTGAGAAGTTTTCTAGTAAATTGGGAATTCCATCTCACGATATGAATATAATACTAATGATAAAAACACATGGAGGATATGTTGTGACAAAAATAGAACATAAGAAAATTATTTTCCTTATGTTCGGAAAGAATCCACCTACACACCTTATTGTTTTTCCTCTAGTAGTGTTTGATGATATTTTGGGCATAGATTGGCTATTTGTTTATCATGCTAAGATTGACTACAGTGCTGAAGAGGTTTCTTCTCATAAAGATTGATAGTTTGTGTACAATAATGAACCCTTTAAATTTTAGCATATCAGGAAGCTGAGAAATTAGTAAAAGATGGAAATGAATGTTACCTTGCACATATTTTTGAAAAATAGAGGAACTGTTCAAATTAATGTTGTGCCAATGGTAAATGAGTACCTTGATATTTTGCTGATGAGTTTCTTGGTATTATACCTGATCGGGATGTTGAATTTATTTTTGACATAATTCCTGATGCTAAGCCAATTTCAAACACCCCTTATCAAATGGATCAAATTGAATTTTTCAAGTTAAAGAAGCAATTGTAGGAGTTATTAGATAATGGATTCATTAGACCTAGCACATCACCATGGGGTGATCCTGTCTTGTTTTTTAAAAAGAAAGATGGTTCCTTGAGACAATGCATTGATTATAGATAATTGAATAACATCACTGTTAAGAATAAGTATCATTTTCCTCATATCAATTATTTGTTTTATTAGCTCCAAATAGATCAGTATTTTTCGAAGATTGATTTAAGGTCGGGGTACTATCAGTTCAAAGTAATGGAAGAAGACATTCTAAAGACCACATTTCATACTAGATATGGAAATTATGAATATTTAGTTATGGTTTTTGGGTTAACCAAGATACCTAATGTATTCATGGATCTTATGAATCGAATTTTCCTTGAGTTCTGGGATATGTTTGTGGTTCTGTTCATTGATGATATTTTGGATTATTCTAAAAGTAAAGAGGAGCATGATGGTCATTTAAGGGTCATAATGAAAACCATAAAAGGAAAGAAACTTTATTGGAAATTCAGAAAGTGTGAGTTTTGGTTACAACAAATTTCTTTCCTTGGTCACATTGTTTCAAAAAATGACATAACTGTTGATCCTGTTAAAAAATGTAGTAGAATAATGGCGAAGACCCACAAATATAACTGAGATTCTTAGTTCACTTGGTTTGGAATGTTTTTACAAGATGATTATTGAAAATTTTGAACAGTTATCTAGTCAAATGACTAAGTTAACTCAAAAAGGTGTTAAGTTCATCTGGACAAAATAATGTGATGATTGTTTTCTTGAATTGAAAAGAAGATTGGTGAATGCTCCTATTTTGGAACTGCCATCCATAAATGGTGAGTTTGTTATCTACAGTGATGCTTCATTGAAAGGACTTGGATGTGCCCTTATGAATAATGTCCAGGTAATTGATTATGATTCACGTTAGTTGAAACCTCACGAGTTAAATTACCCGACACTTGATTTGGAATTAGGTGCTGTTCTTTTTGCATTAAAACATTGGAGAAATCATTAGTATGGATTAAAATGTGAAATATATAATGACCACAAAAGTTTAATGTATATATTCACTCAAAAGGAATTGAACATGGGACTATGTATATGGCTGTAATTAATCAAGGATTATTATTGCACGATCCATGACCATCCAGAAAAGAAAATAAATTGGCGGATGCTTTGAGTCGAAAAAGTAATGCTTCATTAACCATGATATGTTTAGAACAAGATCCTTTTGTTTTTTATTTGAAGAACATTGTCATAGAAGTTCTTGGTGCATGAAATTATTCATTTTTCATCAGGTGTTATTGAAATCATCTCTATCAGATCGAATTAAGCAAGCACAAAAGGAAGACAGTGAGTTACAGAAAAAGGTAGAGTTGGTTCAGAAGGGTAAGTTTCCTGAATATAACATTGATAATTATTGTGATTTTAGATTTGGAAAGAGATTATGTGTGCCTTGTAATTCACATTTGAAGAATGAGTTGTTATGTGAAGCTCCTAGTTCCCCATTTTCAGTTCATCCTGGAAGTACTAAGATGTACAAAGATCTTCATGAGTTTTATTGGTGGGATGGAATGAAAAGAGATATTGCTGATTTTAATGTGAAGTGTTTGAATTGTCAATAGGTTAAAGCAGAGCCGTAGTTACTGAAAGGGATGCTTCAGCCTTTACCGGTGCCAGAGTGGAAATGGGAAAATATATCCATAGGCTTCATTTTGGAATAAGAAAAGACATATCAAGATAATAATGAAATATAAGTTATTGTATATCGATTGACTAAATCTGCTCATTTCCTTCATATTCGATATACATTTTCTCTAGATCAATTTTCTCGTTAGTATGTTAAAAAGATATTCAGGTTTTAGAGTGTTCCCCGCTCCATTGTATCTGATCATGATCCCAGTTTTACTTCTAAGTTTTGGAAAGGGCATCAATAGTTGTTGAGTACTGAATTATATTTTATTACAGCTTTTCTTCCTCAATCAATTGGGAAATCAGAGTGAACAATTAAGACATCAGAGGATATGTTACATGCTTGCTCGATGGATTATCAGGGAAGTTGGGACAAACATCTTTCTTTGGTTAAATTTTTATATAATAACAGTTTTCATTTCAGTATATATATGGCTCCATGTGAGGCATTATATGGAAAGCGTTGTCGAACTACAGCTTTTTGGGATGAAGTAGGTGAAAGGAAGAAGATGGGACCAGAATTGGTAGAAGAGAAAGAAAATAAAGTTCAATTGATTTGGAAGTACATGAGAATAGATTTGAGTAGAGAGAAAAGTAATGCAGATTACCAGAGGAAGGATCATTCTTTTGAGGTAGGTGATCATGTATTTCTCAATGTTTCTCCATGGAAATGTGTGATGCGTTTTGGTAAGAAGGGAAAGTTGAGTTCGACGTTCATTATAACTTCTAAAGTTCTGTAGAATGTTGGACGAGTTTCATACAGAGTGGAATTACCCCCATGATTATCCCAGGTACACAATGTTTTTCATGTTTCGATGTTGAGAAAGTATATAACAGATCCATATCATGTTTTGAGCTCAGTGGTAGTTCATTTGAAAGAGAATCTCTCTTATGAAGAACAAGCAGTCCAGATTCTTGAATGTAAATAGAAAGTGTTGTGGAATAAGTAAATTCAGTAGGTAATGGTTTTGTAGAAATACTATATGGTTGAAGAGGAAACGTGGGAATCTGAAAATGCTATGAGAGATAAATACCCCCACTTATTTTGATAAGTAAAATTGCGAGGATCCAATTCCCAAAAGGGGGTAAGGATGCAACATCATAGGTAAATAAATAATAAGACATATTAAATATTTATTAATACTTGTGAATTAAATATTAATTTTACATTAAAGGGGTTTCTATGTTCGATAGCATACCTGATACGCAACAACAAGTTTCATTGAAATATTACATTGAAAAATAATAATATAATATTATAATTTAAAATGGTAGTTAACGCCAAGCCTTTGTATTGTAGAAATGAACAAAACATTCTACAATACTATTGTTCAATGTATTTACATTTATCCAATAAAAATTTATAGGCCTAAAATATGAATGAATCTAAACTTAAGCATAATTTACATTAAAAGGACGATTTACCACCTTTTAATGGAAAACCATCATTAAAAATAGTTTTGATAACTTTAATACATTATATATGACAAAATAAAAACATTCATTAAAATGTGGGCATTAAAATTTACTTCATGTAAATTTTTGGAAATTTTCCGATAAAGTCCATTTTTTAATGAATAGTGAAAAATACTGTACTATAATTCAAAGATGCCATTTAATCTAATTTATTAATATGAATAGATTATCTTTTTAATTGTTTTTAAAAATTATTTAGAATAAATATTTACATTTAAACTAATTATGGTCCTTGTAATTAATTTTACTTTGAAATTGGATATAAATAACTGTCAATCATTTGATAGTTATTGTTTCTTAAAAACACCCTATTTAATTTAACAAGAATTAATTTTAAATTAATTAATGCCACATATATGTCTATAATTTCTGAAAATATACATCATTTTTGAATTTGGAATATCAATTATAGATTTGGATGAATTTTTGGTATTTTTCTAAAAAAACATCATTTTTATGAATAGTTAAACCACATAGTAGTAGTTAAAAAACGTACTATTTCATCTAAATAAAATTTTACCACTTCTTCGCATTTAATTTCAAAAATACGACATACATGGTTGTTAGTATTAAGTCAAATTTGGTTCAATAAGATTATTTTTAGGTTAATAGTAACTTTTGACTTTTATTTACCAGAGTTAAAGGTAAATAGGTTAATTCAAGGTAAAACACATATTATAATAATTCAAAAGTACCTTCAAACTTATCCAAAACTTATTTGTTGAGTCATTTACGACCATGGGTATCTTGAGGTCTATTTTGGGACCCCATTGAGCCACATGAGTGTGATAATTAAAATTTAGATTAATTAATTAAAAGTAAATGCAAAAATGACACAAACAAAAATCTTTTGGTAAATTAATATTTCAATGCTGTTATATAAGAAATATTTTGGACTATAAATATTCATTATAAATATAAAAATATTTCCAAAATCATGGCATTTGTTTCATAATTTTTAGACATCACATAAAATAAATTATTTATGACACAATAATGATGCATTATTTACCTCATTAATAAATTATTTAAATAAATAATATTATAATGATTAAACTATTATCCAAAACCTGTCCAATTTATATTTGATGATTTTATTTCGACCATTAGACATATTATATTCTACAATAATTATGTTTGGACCTTTAGAAACCAAAGAGAATTATATAATAAAATAATATTTTAACACTTTCTTAAAGAGCCCCTCCACCACCTTATAAAAGGAGACTATTTCTATCCAATTACTCACACCTATCATGCCTTATGGATCATCCAAAAACTGACCGATTAAGCTCCCTACATCCCTATATTACAACTAGAAGCCATAAATTAGGCATAAATAATTTCAAGAATTCATTTTTGTTCAATCCAAAGGAAGTTACCAAAATTAAAAGTTATTATTTCTCTTAAATCCTTTTGTTTTATTCTGTTTTATTTTACTTCTCCGACCCCTAAACTCATTTTTTTCATTTCATTTATAAAAACACCACCATATTCAATAGACTATGATGTTTATATGAGGAATATTAAAACTACACATACACAAACCTCTATCTAATGGGCGAAGAACTTACTATTTCTATGGATGGCAAACTAACGACTCAAGAAATGATGATTGTTCGATTATCTCCTACCGCCTCTCATGGTGGCCATTAAGATGAAACTATATTTATATATGATATATATTATGTTTATGTTTTCTTTATACTTATGTATATTTATTTTATATAATACCATTATGGTTTCCATTATGTGTAAACACGATAATTTCATTTGAGGAAGTGCGGACTACCGCCCCCTCAAAGTGAGTCGACTCCTTAATGCCATATGTGGGACGTATAAGGGATGGATTTAATGATATTATATATGATATTATATATGAAATTATACTATAATTATAATATAACTATTTATCATTATGTTTTAATTCCATTAAAATAATAAATAGAAATGAATGTAGTGTTCATATAGATGTACGACTTACCATCTCCATGAATGGTGCATTTCATTTCAAACCTCAAAATGATTTGTAATATTATAGAAATATATATACTGGATATATATGATATATATTATATCTAAATAATGAATTTTGTTCTGAATATAATGGACTATTGACCACATGGACAACTTGTTAATATTAGGAGTTCATTTTTGACTCAAATACCAAATATTGACAAAATGAACGTTATTAAATATAATGATTACTTAATATATATAACATGGTAATAAGTGATATAAAATGAATAATAAACTTGGAAAAGGTTCTTAAGAAAGTAAAAAATTCACTTTAGTTTATTTTTCAGGTGATTAAAGTACAAATGGTTCAAGTCTGATACGAGGTAGGGGTCTTCTTCTTAATCTCCTTTCAATGAGGCATATTTAGTTTTATACACAACTTTATTTTATATCGTGTATAAACCCATTTGAATTTTCATTTCATTCAAAGGAAATATTTTTATATGAAGCGTTTTAATAAACTAAATAAAGGAATGTTTTTTTAATGTAAGAGGTGAAAACAACCTTTCTGTCGCCATGAGTTTTATTTTATCTTTCCCTTCCTTAACAAGCCGAAATTTTTTAAAAAGGAAAAATAAATACCATATAATATTTTATCTTATTTTTGTATTGAAAATGAATTTGAGAATGAATTTAATATTTAAATATCTATAAATGATATTTTGTTATTACAATGTATAAATGTTATCCTTTATTTATGTTTATATTATGTGTAATGATCATGTAATGGTTCTTGGGCATCATTTACGTATACAGGTGTTTCTATGATAAACCTAGGGCAGGTGAGCCTGAGATATATCTCCAATGCGTTGGGTAATTTTACGGAGGTAAAAATGAATGTTTCTACTAAGAGATTTAGGGAATATACTGTGATGGTTATTCCAAAGTAACACCCTATGTAGCTGTGATGACTAAAATGGAAGTATGTTATTGATGCCACAAGTAACCTTTACGATATATGATTTTTATGTGTTATTCATCAAATATTATGGTTTCATGAGGTAAGTAAAATATTTAATGTTTTGTATGTATTTTATGAACAAATGTTTTCTTTCTTTGTTTCATAACCCTTACTTGGATTTTTATACTCATCCCAGGTTTTGAAATGGTTTCACAGGACATAAAGATGAATAGGGTCAAGGATGGGATAAAAAAAGTCATGTTGTCTAAAACATGGAACTAGACATGACACATTTTTTCAAGAGTTTTTATTTTATGAAAAAATGGAAACTATATAGAAGTGTCTACTTCGTAATATTTTGAGATGTAATAGTTATGTCCTAATTCTCTAAAACTCTAAACGTGAAAACATCCTCAATGTGAATTATTCATTAAATTAAATTATTTTGTCATTTTTTAAGGTCGGGTCCTTATATATATATAAATAATTTCCATGATATATTGAAAAAATAAGCCAAAAATTAAATATAAGATGCTATACTATTTAAATAACCACGTACAATCACATTTTGTAAATACTTAGATACACTGTACTAAAATTTATTTAACTATTAGAATAAAAATTCTTAAAAACCAATTTATTTCATAATACCTGATTTAAGAGTGAAAAATAATTTTACCAAGAAGTTAATTAATAAAATTAATTACACAGTTTTTTATTTAATAATTAAATAAAGAATAATTTTAGAATTTTTTATCAATAAAACCAAATGTATTTTTTAAACTATGATCTAAATTGAAACGATGCAAAATAATATTAAAATTTGAATAAAAAATATAGTATCTTCACAGAAGTGAATCAACTGTTCCCAAATTAAATATAATGATTTAAAATAATAATTTAAAATATTTTATGGTATATTTTGTTTAATACCATTCATATAATATAAAAAATTCACGTCCTATGATTATATTAAATTATTAACCTGTGGTTTTACCATATTTTACCTCTTTTACCAAGGTGACAGTTATTCACAATGGGTTTTATTAATAATAACCAATAATTTAGTACACACCATTATATTTTATAAATTAATATAAATAATAAAAATAAAATTTGATATATCAAATTTATTTCAATTAATTTTTATACATTAATTACAAATTAAAAATGAAAAACATGATGAAAAGTGGTTTTAAAAAATAATGGACTATTAACTATAAATTTTCATTACACCAAAGAAAATCATGATTTGTTTCCAATTTCACTAATAAAATTTTTCACAGAACAAATGAACTAAATTAAACTTTCACAACCATTAAAAAATATGTTGTTAAATTTTTAAAATGAAAGGACAATATCTAATAAATAATAGTATTTTCTAATATTCATGGAAATATTAAACCTTTCAGAAAAAAATCAAAATATGAGAATTTTTAGATTTTTAATAAATAAAAAATATATATTTTCTAAATAATTTAAATTTTTTATAAATTAATTATTATAATGAAACATTAAAATTTCATAAAACCAACTTATGAAGAAAATATATTTTTGAAACATAAAATGACAAAAAAAACTTTAGTATCTATTTATTATACATTAAGAAATTTATTTTAACAATATAAAAAAATATAAAAAATAATCATACTTTTTTATTCATGTTTAGTTTTCTTCTTTAAATTCTTTTTCATAGAGGTTATGTTTAAATAGTTTTATTTTAATAGAATATAATGGTTCATTTAAACCCAATTTTTTAATAAATGATATCTATCTATAAAACTAAATTTATTTATAGAGAACTCATTCCTAAGAAATTGTGATCTTTCACTTTACCACCTTCAAATATTTTAACTCTAAATTTTCCACCACTCTTATAGAAACAAATGAGGATATCCCTATTTATTAATTTCATTGAGTTACCAAGTATCTTCCTCTAATTAATGTTTTGCAACAAAATTTCATCTAGGCGAGTAGTATTATGTTGGAGATCTCTTTATCTACAATCAGGAATATCCACTGGTTATTTAAGATAATATATATATATATATTACATATATAGTATAAACTCTTGTTTTTGTACATTTCAATGAATAATTATTTACTTAATCCTAGGAGATAAATGCAACACATCAGGAACATGAGAGATATTTAGAGAAACCTCCAAGTGAATCCTATGATAAGGATTTCTAAGCTAGTGAAAATTTATTTCTATAAATATATGCTTGGAATAAGGTTATCTTATTTGGAATGAATGGAAATTTTCATCAAATATATATTTTTCTTCTAAAATTTTTTGGTCATATTGGAAGGGTAGATTATTCTTTGTATTATCCATTGAATCTCTCTCATGTTCACAATGTGTTCCATGTATCTCACTTAAGAGTGTATGAACATTATCATTCATTTATACTGAACTCAGAGGTTGTACAGGTGGAAGAATATATTTTTTATGAAGAAAAAAATGTGTATGTATTTAATTTTAAAGATAATGTTACATAAAACAAGATATCTAACTTAGTAAATTTTTTGTTCTGAAACCATAATTTAGAATAAGTTACATGGGGATCCATGTATGTGATGAATCATTTTATCATCAATTGTTTCTATTAGTGTAATATAATCGGAAGGTTGAAATTATTTTAAGGGGGTATAATTTAACACACTAAGATTTTATGATGTATTTCACAAAGAAATCAATTTATTTGATAGTTTTTGTTACATGAAACGCCAGGTTTCAATTAACATCGATACACTTTTAAATAATTTTTACTTAAACAATATTCTTAAAAAAATTACATTAAACGTTTTAGTATGAATATAGGTAACAAAATTATTAAAAATATATATGATAGTATCAAATTAAGAAAAGAAGTTGATTAATTTTTAAATAGTAATTGCTCAATTTATTGGTAATGTCATTTTTAGGATTCAAAAATCCATTTACTTAAAAAATTATTCAAATGGAAATTTGTGTGTGAATATTTTAAATAATTAAAAAAGTAATTATATATATTATTTTAAATAAACTATATAATTTATTGATTTATTATATTTATATTAACCTATAATTAAATTTTTGAATATTTATGATAATATTAATTTGTTAGTGAATTATAAAAAATAATATTTTTAATAGAAATTTTATTTTTCATTTCATAAATTTAAAACGTTCGTATTATTTAACAATTATTTAAAAGTAAATTAGTTATTTTATATTATTAATAATCCTATTTATTTCTTTCAAATCATTTTTAGGATTTATTTATGAATAGAAAAATTTTAAACATAAGATGATATTTTTATGGAAAACTACTTTTTGCCACATTTTCTTTTTTTTATTAAATTAATTTCATCCACATACATGAACTTAATTTGATAAAATAGATTTATTATTTATAATTATATTTATAATTTTTTTATTTAATAAAATATTCTTTTTTTCATTATGAATACTATCCAGGATAATAAATTTTCACCTAGGTAAAAGAGGTTAATTTTTCATGAAGTAGTGGAGTATACATTAAAATAACCAAAACATGTGAATTTGTTTTGAACAAATGTATCCATATAGAATTCAATAATTAATTTTAAATAAATATTATAATTTTTTAAATGTAGATTGAATTTTATGAAGATATTTTATATTTATTCAATTTAAAAGTTATTTTGGTTTTTTTTCCATTTAGTGGAATGATTGGAATAT
This sequence comes from Viscum album, assembly GCA_963277665.1. Lineage (NCBI taxonomy): Eukaryota > Viridiplantae > Streptophyta > Magnoliopsida > Santalales > Viscaceae > Viscum > Viscum album. The sequence continues at coordinate 1,456,551,945 of OY728158.1, read as the reverse complement.
TACATAGTACATTGTTTATATAAAACCTATCAAAAACAAAAATTATATTATATATAACCACAAAACATGTAAATCAACTTATTTTATTATTTCAATAAAATATTAATTTTACTATAAAATCAAATATTTCCATAAAAATGACTTTTTATGTGTATTCTATTTTTATATTCATGGTAATTTCTATAAAAAATAGAAATAAAATCTATTATAATGTATTTAAATTTTATAATTATAAATTTTAAAAAATAGAACAACACTTTAATGTTTTTCTTCTAGTTATGGTTTAGTCGAATAAATTATTTTATCCATGATAAGGATAGTATGGATCTAACATTGTTAAACTATCATATAGGGCATAAAATCAATCTAAAAAATGAAAAATTTATGTTGGATGAGTCTATTTGTTCCATATGATGTATAATATTATAATTTTAGGATAAAATGATAAAATTTACCTCGTTGTGATATATATATATATATATATTAATATTTTTATTGCTTCCACGTCTTCCCTCTCCCTCCGTTATAAAAGTATGAAAACCCTACTCTTTATATCATATTAATTAATTATTTAGTTAATAATATTCACCAATACAATACAAAAAATTACTGATAATCATAGTGTATTTTTCAAATTAGGTAAATATTATAACATTTGGAACAAGGGATACAATCAAATTATTGAAATAATTTATAATATGCTTCTAAAATTTCATGGATTTTTATAACTGCATGAGATAACCTGCTGAGAGTCATAAGAAAAGCATGAGCTATAAAATATATTAATTAAATAAACATATAATTATATGAAGGGAATAGAATAAGTTATGATATTGGCATATTAATGGTTCCTAATAATAGTAAGAATCATAAACAATAATAATGAGACATGATATAGAATGATATTCATAATATGGGAAATGTGGCACCAACATAAAACATTGAATCATAAACATAGGTCCAGGAAAATCCAGCCAATAAATTATAGAGTAATAACTATCATAAAGGAATCAGGTTCATTGGTTGTCCCTTCACAACGTATCTTGATGCTAAAAATTACCCAATTCATTGGAACGTTATTTGGATGCATCGATCATATTCAAGTCATTCTCAAGATTAAATGTGCCACATTGATCATACAAGATCAATTCGTTCATTATAAAATTTAGTCCATTATAAAATGATTTGTATTAAAGATATTTAATTCCCCAATATATATGTATATGTTCATAATGGTGAATATCATTGACAAAATGATGGGCTTGGTATTGACTACATAGTTGTTTTGTCATGGAAAATCATGGTGAAATTTCGACAGCATGACAATTTAAAATAAAACTCATAAATATACTTGATGAGAGAAGAAGGGGTCACTAGGAATTTGGATATCAATTAGAAAGTAATAGGTAATTTTAAGTAAATTCACCAAATATGATAAATATAAATATTATTCATTTGTTAAAAAATAAATATTAATAAATAATATAAGGTGAGGACCCCTTATGAAATTTAGGCATAATAACATCTTAGGTAAGGGTCTAAATGAGGGTTGATGAATGTTTTGTAATGAAAGTAAAATCAATTTTTATGTATGAGAATTATTATAAATGAATTCAAGAAAAACATATTAAAATTATATGAAGTAACATAAAATAAAAAGCATGAATTTTATAGTAGGAGAAGAATGAGAGGATAATTTACATTACTTTTTGAATCCAAATTCATCTTCGGGGATTTATAAAAGCTTTCAATACCACGGTTGGACTCTAGAGAGTTTGGGAAAGAGTATTTTCATACACCATGGTGTTTTAGTGAAGAGAAATGGTAGCATGGGTGTGTTTATATAGGGAAAGAGGGGAATTTATTTATTATTTAGGTTATGTACCTTACATTATTAAATAACCAAAACCATAAACCATCCAATGGTTCATTACCATTGTTTCAGAAAAATGGGGTTTGTATTAATTTTTTTATAATTCAAATTTTGGAACATAAGAAAATTATTCTCTTATATAGGTGTAGGTGACTCACACTCTTAAAGAAATTATTTTGAAACCAAAAAAATATATTAATGGTTTTGTAGGATTCATAATGGCATTATAAAATTGTTAAAATATACTCAAAATCCATTTATTTTAATATTAAAATATATATTTGGTGTGGTATCCCATTTACCCAGAAATTCATTCACCAGCTACCCTCTAATAATTTACTAAAGTAAAATAAATGTTCAGAAACAAGCACACAAGACCAAAAAAACAACAACAGCTCTGATTCATAAGATCTATACTCATCACCACATCTATTGAAGAGTGCTTCCTCCATAGTTTTTGATTCCCATTCCAAGCATTCATAGTGCTTTTGGACTTTGGCACACTTCCTCATAAGATTCATCCATTAAAAAGTAATAAACTCATTAGTGGGAAGTGTGGTATCCCATTTAATTACATATTACAACAATTTTTGCTCATTATAATGTCATAATTTAGAAAGTAAATTTATATGGTGTTTTATTTTTACCAAAAAATTCGATAGTCCCGATAAATTATGAACAATTCACCATTTTAAAATTTCAACATTTTGATTCGAAAAATAATATTCGATTTATCTAAATAATTTTCTAAATATGTGTATTTTCACTTTAAAATTAATATATCAATTTAAGAATAATTATTGTGTTTTTAACTATAATAGCTTTTAAAAACTAATAATATTATCATTTTAGATCTTAAAAAAATATGATCATTTATATATAATAAAAATTATATAATAATAATAATGTAACAAAATATATCTTATTTCAAAAATCCATTAATTCAGCAAAATAAAATCCTTAATTTAAATTGCTATTTACTTAAAAAATAATTTTTGTTTTACCATAATTTTTTATCATTCTTGTTACTAAATAATTTATATATTAATCACAACAAAAAATAAATAAAGTCATAATTTTAATGAAGTGGAGATATAAATATTCATAACAATCGAGTTATATTGTTTTTAGTATCTCTTAAATTATTTTTACCCTTGATTAATCGATTTTCCCTCTACTATGGTAATTAATATTTACCACAATTTCTATGCATATTAATCAAAAAATATATTATCCATATTCACTATGATTAATCAATATGATTCTAAATACAGAACCCATTTTATAAAAAACAATTCAAAAATGTGAAATAATTTAAATTAAAATAACAACTGTATATATGATAGAATGCAGTTTCCGAAAAAAACAATTTTAAAGGAAAATATGAATTCATAATAACTTTAAAAAAATGAATATAAATATAAAAATTTAACATAAAAATTTAATTTATATCATTTATAATATATTTTAGTTTTAATTAATTATTATCGTGGGATATTTTTAATTTTAAAACATTTTTCAAATTAAATAAATTTTATGATTTAAAATAAAAATATACTAAAATCTTGAATAAATATAATTTAATATGTAATTAATTTAATAAAATTAAATATTACTTATTTTAACTTGAATTCGAATTACGTTGGTATTTGTAATTTTAAATTAATTAATTAATTATTATAAAAGGCAATTTTACATAAAAATATATTTTTACTATTCACTGAGAATATATATGTTTTGAAATAATCGAAATTTTAACCCTATGTTATTTATGATATGATGACATAAAAAATGTATTTATGTTTATAAAATAAAATTCCTTAAATCTTATATAGAATAATTATAATATTGTTTTCATAAAATGAAATGAAAAACATATTTACAGAAAACATAAAAAAATACATCACAAAAAATTGATTGATTAATTTTTAATAATTTATCAAGGTATTTAAGAATTTTATATATTAAATAAAAGAATTAATCCAAATAATATCACTAAATTTAATAAAAAGGATAAAACATTCATATTTAAAAAACTATAGTCTCTTTGGATTCGGTTTTGTGTGCTACACAATCTATCAATAAAAGTTTAATCTTTTGAAAACTCATAATGTTATGTTCTTCCTACGTTAATAAATTTTTTCCTTAAAATTTAAACATTAGATATAATCAGAACTTTTTTAATCATCTAAAACTATTTATTGAAAATACTAATCATAAAAAGGGTTACCGAAACAAGCACATGAAAAGATAGAATGAGTAGTACGAAGGGAATCACAAAATAGTTTTTCCCTATATAAGACTATTAGTGGGATGTAAAAACATGGACATAGAAGTGAAAAATAATACCAAATAATTAATTTAATGAGATGGATAATATGATTAAGATAACTTCAATGACTACAAAACCATAAATATGTTATGGATAAAATGACCTTAAATTCATCAAAATATGAGACCATTTTATACATTAAGATTATTATCTCTTGAGTTAATGAATTACATTATCATTTAAACTAAGAATATAAGGAAATATTATTTCATGAAGAGTACCATAAATTTACACTACAATTTCATATTTTTTATAAATAATTTGAATTCAAGATTATTTTGTTTTATATTTTTGATGCAGTAGAATAAAATTCTAAAGGATCACATAATACACAAATGAATTAGAATCTATCACTTCGGTCTTTATTAAATATAAAACTATTAGAATAAAGTGAGATAAAAACATAGCACATTAGTCTCCCTAATTATACAAAAACCCTATAGTTTTACATTGATCATTAAATAAATAAATACCCATATATGACACTAATAAAATCAAAATTGAAGTGTGTTTTAACTTCATAGTTTGTCTCATAGAATTCATATTGCAGCTCAAGAAAATTTAAGAGAATTCATCTCAGAAAATCGGTGTGGGTGTTTATTCCACAACCCTAATACAACATCTCCCAAAATATGTTCAATCACATAAATGTTAGAATAAGTTTTTCCAGTAATATGTTTCTGAAAATATCAGACTAAAATTCCATCGCATAAAACAGCAAAAGTTGTATCAATGATATTAAACAAAATTTTATCCACAAATATATCATCACAAAAATATAATTTTTTATAAAATAATCGATCATATATGAAGGATAATTGATCCCTTAGTCAACTATTCAATAAAATATCATATTATCACTAAATCACTTTTCTAGGTTTTACGGTACCATTAATCATGTGTTAAAAACACATAAATTTAAAACTATTGTCGAATAAGTTTCATGATTCTATAATTTCATATATATAATACTAACAAATCTAAAAATTCATACATAAACAAAAATTATTTTCATATCATATATTCTTCCTTATGATGGGGTATAATCCATAAATTGGCCCATTTACTAGGTTCCTCCTCTTTAATGCCTTTATATTGAAAAAAGGAAAATAATTCTAATGAGAAATTTTATTCTATTAATAAAAAAATCATAATCTAATAAAATTAAATGGATAACATATAAATTACATTTATTTCATTTACTTATGAATTTATAGGCTTCAATATTTATTATCTGTGAAATATTTTAAAACATATATTCTTTTTTGAATATTTTTATCCTTTAATAATTCTTTGTAATGAGATTTTGAATTTAATAATATATATCTTATGTTAGTGTCAAAATAGGTGTATTTTACATCCTATTATTGTGTACTAGGTTACTACAGGTCAAGTATGATACACCATGTTGATGTTGTTACCCATTGGTACACCTATTTCAGAACAATGTTTATTTATATTATCTAGACAATGATATATTTAAATGACAAACCGATTACTCTATACATAGAAAAAAAATTGAAGGTTTCTTATACATAGTCTTATCCCTATGTTTTGTTATGATTTTTCAAATCTTAATCGCAACAATAACTACATTTTTCCTCTTATACCATCTTTAACAACACTACTCTTTATTTCACATCAATACAAGATTTATTACATAATATTACACTTGATTCTACCCAAAAGATCGAAAATACTAATGTATTTGGGAATTATGTACGTAATTTAATATTTTGATATTTTAATACAATAATATTAATGACCACTTCCTTAAAATGCTTCTAAAAATCATTGGCTTTTTAAAATAGCTCTAGAGAACCAGATAACAAAAATATGAAAGGGGTTAGTTATAAAACCCAGTAAGGAAATAAATATTTCATTGCATGAATAAATTTATACATGTTATAGAATTTTAATATAAATGAGTAACGAAAAAAGTGGGAATAAAAAACATGAACAATAAGACATGTTATATCATGATAATCATGACATGGGAAATATGACATCTTAATATAATGATTCATGAAAATTGGTCAAGGATAAACCCAAAAAGACATCACCTTAGAAAAATTATCATAAACAAAATAAGTTTACTCCCCTTCCGAACATGATTATCATGATACTAAACATTACCAAATGCATTGGAGTGTTGTCTGGGTGCACCAATCAAATTCATTTCTTTATCATGCTCAAGTGTGCCACACAGATCATTAAACCTGGATTTATCCATTATCATAATTTATTACAAGACCATAGAATTTCCAATACATAAATTTAATTCCCCATTAAATATGTATATTACTATAAAGGTTAATTCCGTTGAAAGAAAATTGGGTATGGCATTCACAACACAATTTTTTTGGCATAGAAAATTATGCTGATGTTTTGACAGAATTACTGTAATAAATAAAAATACATAAAAATGGTTGATGAGAGATAATGGGTATCATAAAATATGGGAATAAAATTTCTATTAATGTGTACATGTAAAGAAATTTCCTAGATTTAGGAAATCAAAAAATAATGCATAATTTCATAAAGAAACATGAATAAAGAAGAGAATGTTAAGATCCCTTATAGAAATTTCAGCATAGTAATGATATATGTAATGGTCACAATGAAAGAGGATAAATGACCCCTCATTCAAATGGCATAAATTTTACAGTATGGGAATGATTATAAATGGTTACAAATATAAAAAATTAAATTTAAAGAAATAATTTCAATGAAGGTTCTAGAATTTGAAAGGAGGAGAGGAAGGTGAAGATCCTTTGCATGAGTGTGTCACTCCAAATTCATGGGAGGGTGTTCTTGAGATCATGGTGGATCCTTGAGATAGATCTATAGAGTTATGGAGTAGTATAGTTTGGATCCATGGTGTTTTAGTGAAGACAAATAGGAGCTTCGGGTTGATTATGTATGAATAAAGTGGGTTTTTTTATTACTTAGGTTTTTAAATTTACATAATAAAATAAAAAACAGAACAAAAAAACACATGGAAATCATCAAAAGAGTGTTTTTTCATAATTTTATAATTTCATTTGCTCAACTTAATAATATAATTCACTTTTTTATGCGAAGGTGGGTCACACTTTTAATGAAATGATATTAATTCATGAAAATATATTAATTGTTTGGAGGATTCATAATGAATTTATAAAATTATTAAAATAAACTTATAATATTATTATTTAAATTGAAAAAATATACTTTTTCATGGATCCGATTAATATTATTTATTACAGCAATTTTGGTTCACTATTATGTCATGATGCATAATGTGTATTTATATGGTATTCAATTTATACCCTAAAATTTCTACTATCTAAAAAAATTATGATAAATTCATCATTGGATAATGTTAATGTTTTAATTCGAGAAATAATATTCATTTTATCTAAATTTTTTTATAAATAATCTAATTTTTTATTTAAAAATAAAATTAACAACTACTTAAAATTCTCGGTATATTAGTAATAATAGTACTTGGACCCTTTTTGAAATAACATTTCACTTCTTACAAATTATATTATCATTTAAATTTTATAAAAATTAATTAGTAAAAATATGATCATAGGGAAAATATTTATTTCATAAATCATTTAGTTCATCTAATGATATTCCTTAATTAAAATTATATATTACTTAAAAATTTAATCTGTGTTTTATCATATATCTTCTTTGGTGAAAATTGGTAAAAACTTATTCATAAAGTTGAAAAATAAGGAATAAAAATAATAATCAATATGATGAATTGGAAATATTAATATTTGTACTATAATTTTTACATGGTTTCTAGTCATTTTTAAATTATATGTACCCATAATTAATATATATTATTTTACAATGGTAATTAATATTTACATAAAATGCTATTCATATTGATAAAAAATTTCATCTATATTGTTAAAAAATATTAATTAATATGATGAAAATAGGGAATCAATTTTATGAAAGCCAAATCACATAGGTGGAAGCATAAATTTTTATATAAAACTCACAAGCATAATCGAAAGTAGTTTTCTGAAAAAACCCATTTTTCAATGAAAATATGATTTTTCATTAAATAAATAACTAGTAATATAAAAATAGATATTTAATATAATAATTAAATACAAATAATATTCATTAAGAATTATTTTAGATAGTTATAATCGAGAGACATATTTCATTTTAAAATATAATTCCAAGAAATACATTTAAACCATAATAATAAACTTATAATAAAATATAACTTAAATATGATTTAAAATGAAATGAATTAAATAAAATTTATTGATAAATATGTTAACTTGAAACAAAATTAGATGGTTTAAATTAATTTTAAATTAATTTATCTGTAAAATATAAACTATAGTTCTACCTAAAAATTGTATTTTTCTCTATTCAATGAAGAATCTATATTTTTTGAAATATTCTAAAATTACATCCTTATTTAATAACAATTTTATTTTATCAAAATAGAGGTAATTTTATCAATTTCTTTAAATAATTCAAATATATTTTTCATAAAAGTAAATAGGAATCATTATTGAATAAAACATACAAAAATGAATTAAAAAAATTGTTTTATTGTTTTATAATCATTTATAAATATATTTAGAACATATATGTTACATAAAATATTAAATCCAACCCATTTCAATAAATTTTACAATATTTTTAAAAATTTCTTATTTAAATTATAATTTTTTGTTTGGGTTTTGTGTCACATATCGTATATGATACCAAACAATGTTTTATTTGTTGAAAACTCAAGGCGTTACCAAAAGGATACCTCCTATCATATTATTTACACATGTAATTATACATATATGTCATCCATTAACAACTATAATAACTTTATATATTTATTACCCATGTTATATGCCTTCTTTCCTTTCCAAAATACCATCCTTTCGGTGCTTATGGTGAAAGCCAAAGATGGTTTCTCAACAGAGGTATCACTAATAATTGAAAATTTTAAATTTTATATCTTCTTATACCTATTAAAAAAATATAATATCAAAAATAAAATAAATACTTAATTATCTCAAATATTTATAATCTATTTTATGATGATGTAATAACCATTACCCAACTTCATTTCATTTTGAGAAAATGTGAACATCACTCATGCATACATGCAGACTACCCCCTCAACAATGTAATGTCGTTCAATTTTCATATATTATTTACAAGTATGTCAATGTTGCTATGTTTAATGAATAAATATAATATATATAATATATTTCTGATCATTTAGTGAGGAATTATAATTTAAATTTATTTCATTTCATCAATCGAAAAGTAAATGCAATTTCATGCGTACGTACAATCTTCTGTGTCGATAAATGAGGAAATTAATTAATCTATATAAAATTTTATAGATGAAACTATACATTTTTATAAAAATTAAATGAATGGAAATTATATCATTATGAACATTATATATATTGAGGAACTATAAACAATGAATAATGCTCGGGACTACCAAGCTGAAATATAGATGACAAATGAAGAAAACATCAGTTACAAAATTGATTATAATAAAAAAATAATGTATGGGTGAAAATATATAACAATTAAACCATATATGATATAATATATATATTTATATTTATATTTCTTGTATATATTTAATGTATTGAAATCGGTGAGCCTACATGCCCGATGAACTCTGCCATGCCTGAGCCCAGCCCTCTGGAACATTGTAGGCCCACACCCGAAGGAAGAACACATACCCCTAGCTCTTGCTTTCCCAGATAACTTGTGGAGTGTATTGTCTCATGCCATTCTAGGATTTCAATCACTACCCCCATAAATCGAACCCATGACCACATGCATAAATGCCAACCATTATGTGTTACGAGTACTACTGAGATGAAGTGCTTGACTCAATGAACATAGTTGGCCTATAAGCCCTGCAAACTCAGGCATGGACAATACCATACCTTGGAATGATAGCAGGCCCCCACCCAAAGGTAGATAACAGAACCCCACCACATTTCGGACTATATAACACTTAGATGGTAGTGTCACCTACTTGATGAGGATGTGATTTAAATCCTCAGTAGGTGGTCTATTATCTACCTTTATGTGGGTGCTTACTATATTCTAAAAGACTGGTTTTGTCCATGGCCAGGTTTTTTTGGGCTTTTAGGCCCATCGAGTTCATTACATTTAAAATATATATATACTAATTATACATGATTTTTTAATTCATATGAATCAATTCATGTGTTCATGTAAGGGATTAAGGTCCTAATATTTTGTTATTCAGGATTTTTTATGATTGAATTTATATTTAGGTACTTATATGATCCATATTTTATAAATACCTTCCATTTTTTCTTTATAATAATTTCAAGAGAATATATTTTTTCCATTAAATTTGATATCTTTAAAAACATAAGAGGATGAAGTATTTTTTAAGGAAAATGAAATATTATTTTATTTGGATGGCAATATTACTCTTCCATATCTATGGTTTCCTTAAACGTTTTCATTAATGTTTTTGAATTTTTTAAAATTATTCATTAAAATAATTTTTACAAATTATATGAATTTCATATAAATAAATAAAATGAATCATAAATTCAATTAAAATAGGTAATTTTGGATTTCAGAAAAAAAATGTTAAAAGAAAACACTATTTTAATGTACATGTCATGAATAGAATTTCAGTCTATCGTGATCACTAAATTATCCTTGACTGTAATCAAACAAAATTATTTCCTTAAAACATTAACTTCATTTTTATTTTCAATAAAACGGTTGAAAATGAAAATTGTGTTTTCAATAGGAAATATTCAAATGTTATTTTAGGCAAATTTTCACTTATTATAATAGCATTTGATCATATTAATGGTTTACTCTAAAAATAATCTAACGATACAATAATTATTATTACTTCTTGTATTTTGTGATTATGATGATCATATTTTTATGAAGAACATTTGTTTCCATGGGGTTTTTGAGGATATGAATAATTTTTCCTGATCTTATTGAAAATATATATTTTGTTTTAATATGGTATTTTTTGGTTTTTTAATTATATATCCCACGAATGTGTTTGGTAAATATTATTATGACATGATAATTTATTTGGAACATACTGATGTTATTGATCCTTTATGTTAAACTAGTCGACATGCTTGACCTTGTTTAGGGAATAAGTTTGGACGATAAATCCATTTTCAGAAGTAGTTAGTGATGCATGATACATTATGAAATGGGAAATTAGTGTTACTGACTAATAAAATAAGATCTGATCGTCTAATCAACTATCATCGACTAATTAAATTGTTTCTATGTATAGTATTTTCTCAAATTTCTATGACCTAATTAGGACAGGAAAATGTGGTTTACAATTTATTTATGAAATTTTATCAATCATATTAATCAAGGTTTTTGTAATGATTTTTGTTTCTAATATGACTCATTTTTATGATCTATGACAGATGGTGTGTGAACATTGAATGTTACGTTACTGATGTCACAATCTTATGATTTGATTATTTTTTATTATGATCATTGTTTGATATCTTCCTTCTTAACTATTATTGAGAAACTAAGATCACCCTTTACAATATTTTTTCTAATTTGATATAAAGAGTGGTTATAAATAGGTCATCACGAGAGGGGGAAAAGGGAGGATAACATTATGATTGACGGTGATAATTCTACCAAAAATTATTCTTTTGTATATAGTTTCCCAAAAAACTCAAACATTATGGTTCTATCGTTGATATTAATGTTATGTGTTGAATATTAATATATTAATATGAAATATATATTTATTAAATGGATGTGTATCTATAATGTTGTTTTTAAATTCATCCTTTATATGTTACCATTGTTATTTTCCAAGACAAATATTTTCACAGTATCTGTTCCCTATATAGTTTTTAAAAGTTATTATTAATTCGGAATGTGAATTTTTCAACATATTGTTTTTAATGATCATTTTATGAAACTTATATTCATAAAAGGCAACAACATATTATATTTATTATGCTCACATAATAAAACTTTTTGAGATACCATCCTAATTCATTCAAAAGTTAAATTATAATTACATCAAATATATTGTCATGTAACCTTTTCTTCATTCATAAATTAAGGTATTAAAGAAACAATGGTTGTTTCTATGAGTTTTAAGATGAAATGAGATCTCTTAAAAATCAATCATGTTATGGTTCTTAAAAACTATTTCTGATGTTGGATAGATTAATTATAATCCATGGATGATTTGTTCTATTATAAACCACATATCGTTGGTTACATCATAAAAAAAGGATAAGTTCATACATTATAGCCATCAAATTTATCAGGTAATGAATATTTTCCCAATATAATTATGTTGGATATTTACCATATTAATTATTCCACATGTAATAGTTATTATAATAGTTATATAAAGATAATGATTGAAGATACCAAAATTATTTCCATGTTCTATATATACAATTTAAAAGGTTTATTTGAACAATATTGATATAACATGGCTCATGAAAATTTATTCTAATGAATACTTCCCATGGTAGATATTTATGTCATGTCTTTTGTTATATGATATAGAGTTTTATGGGAAATAATTTAGTTGTTTTATCCACATCAATATTTATTATGTCAGTATACCCTTATAGTCTCTATATCCTTAGATAAGAAATCAAGATTTTAATGATTATATTTACCCTTAATGTTGCATTGATATCACCCTCATATTTTTCATTTTCCATATTTAGTGAAGAATGTTTATTTATTTAATGACTATAAAGGTTAATAGATGTGAAAAAATTCAATGGATATGACCTAAATCATTACAAACTAGATTTTCAGGTAATAAATTTGTTATATGAGAGTTTTTCAAAATTATATAATACTCTAAACCAAAATGGTCCATGTAATGATTGTGATCTAAATTCTTCTTTAGATGTAGTATGTTTTTTTTGGTTTATATTATTTCACATTAAATTTTATCAATCCTGTAAATGCAAACATTTTTTTAGCATTGGATCTATGAGTGTCATTCGAAGGCTATTATTGTTGGAATTAGTGAAAATTATTAGATATAATTGAATATTATAATATTTTCATCCGATGATATATTATGTATTATGAATACCATCATATTATAATAGTTTCAAGGTTGATTATTTGTTTATGGTCTTATAAAACCCTTTTAATGATTTAGATCATGATATTTATTTGGAAAATGATGATATTTTTGGAGATGATTTTTTGGTTTGTGGTATATACATAACCATGTGATTAATGTAGTTACCATTCCCCCCTTGAAATACATTGAAAATGTTAGTTAATATTTTTTGAGTAATGCGATGTGATGTTGTGATGTTCAATATCCTGGTGATCCACTAATTTTACTTATAAAAATAATAAATATACTAACATCCAAAAAATGTATTATATTATAGATAATGGTTAATATTATAATAGGACCCTAAAATTTGAAATATGAGACCACAATTGAATCCAAAATTATGGGTTTACCCTATGTGCGACAATAAACTGGCTAATTTCAAACATTTGTATTTTGTACTTGTTCAATGGGATATTAGGTGGATTAATTAATTAAAAGTTTTAATTAATTCATTTATTACTCATAACCAAATTTACACTATTTATTTCATACTATAGAAAATATCACCAGTTATCATGATATACCTAGGGTCATTTATATGTGGTTTATATCATTTATCATTGCTGAATCAAAATAAAATGATTAATGAAGATCAGATAAAGGTGGATCAATATACAGTAAACACGGTTGGTCTTCTCTATCACTAGTGAAGGATTAACTACTAATAATCAATCCATTTTCTAGGTAGGGATAATAAATTGTGTTTTACAACCTTTATTAATTTTTTATTCGTGGAATTTGTCTATTATTTTTTAACATGCGATCTTCTGATATTTTCATGACCCCGTTCCATAAAATTAAATTGATTTGATAAATTTACATTCTTAATTTTTCAATGATCTCATCCTGAATTCCCATATTTCAATCCTATTCCAAGGACTCCTGGACAATAATTTTTATCACCCTCATTATTTTTAATTTTCCTCATCATTCAACTATTTCATAATAATTGTTCTACATGGTATTGGTTCGGAATTTCCGTAAAGAGTTTGAGGGAGAGTGTACAACCTGATTATTGGTAGTTATGAAAAATAATATTAGGATTTTGATTCACATATGTATCAATATTTTTTATAGGTTACAAGTGATATTTTCTATAGTTATGGAATTTAGGAAGATGAAAATTGATGGGTAGCACATGAGAAGTGCGATGAACCACCATGGATGATCTGAATCAATTTAATGGCTCCAAGAGTCTGGGAAACAATTACAAAGTTGAAACATACCAATTTTATGGGTCTAATTATAGATATTCATGATTAAAATAAGTATATTTAAATCACAAGGATGAACATGTGTTTATATGGAAATTATGACTTCATTGTGCGTAGTAGATTAACACACATAATATGACCCCATCAAGATGTGGAAACTAGTGTTTTGGGGAAGATAGGTATAAAAAAGGAAAATCCAACATTTCATGTGACCCACCCCATATATTTATGAAATGTTACACATGTACTTAGATAAGAACTCCTTTAAAAGAAATAAAGTGTACTCTGGCAGTACACATGCATTGATCGGTACATGCACATGGCCAGGTATGCAATCATGTATTAATTAACACAAGAATGGACTAGAAAACATGGGTGTGCCCTATGTGGATGAAACACATTTTTTGTCAACCTTACACATCACGTATACTTACATAGATGGTGAAAATTATCTAGGGGAGAACATGGCTAGGAAATAGAGTAGGAACACACGTCTTTTGCACCGAATGAATTATTTGTTCCCCAATAAGAAAAATCCTTCTTTCTTATCTTCTTATTTTCTAAACATTTTTTTTCATGTGAGTAGAATATCTTAAGATGTATCTTCAGAGAACACAAGTGTTTGATTCATAGTGATTTTTATATACAACATGGAATGTTCCATGAGTTACCCTTCATTATGTGATTCTTGATGATCATTGTGATAAATAATGGTCATTATTGAGATAGGTTGGGGTCATAAAACCCCATTCATACTAAGGTATAATTCCCCCATACCCCTTATTCGATGTAGTAGGACCATACTAAAAATTTAATAATTGGGTACTCTATCTACTAATTGTAACCCCCTTGATTGACTAGGGTGTCGGTTATCTGCATATTAGGTGGAATCGCAACCCCCACCCTTAATGAACTAGGCTGATGGTCCTCTACCTAATGAAAATCACCATTTTGACATACTAGAGAGCATATCATCTAACTATTAAGTTGAGATCTCTACAAAACTATGGTGTGGTTCTACTACCTACTGAGTGGTAACCCCGTGATGGACGATGTAATATATCTATTCCCTATTGAGTGGAACCCTGTAATGAACTCGGATGTGGGTCTTATACTTAGAGTATGGAACCCCATACACACATGGGTGTGAGACATTTATTTTCAATTTCCCCCTTAATAAGTGGAGCATAGTGGTGAGGTTGGGGTACTCTATTCGGTAGAGTCGAAGAATATATACGATATAAGGAATTAAATATATAACCTTTGGTGTAGTTGGAAGAATTGTATACATGGGATGGGTTTTCAAATTGTGATTCCCTTTATTGCCCAGCCTTTGTTCATTTATGATAATATATGTGTATAATTCAGTTATGTTTCCCTCTATCATTTGGTTGAGCTAACAATTGTTATTTTACATTCTATTTACCCCCCTTTGGTTTTCAGGGGATCCTAATGGGTATGTATATATTCACCCCTATGTGGTATTTCTCGTACATTCAATTTCATAGGCACCTAATGTACAAATTTAAGATGATTTTAAAGGGTCATTATAAATCCTCGGTTCATAAATAGAAAACATTGTCCAAACAAGGAGATCAGAAATGAAGCTCTCTCAATATTCCTTTATTCTAGTTTTTTATTTAAATTTTTTTCTTCATTTATTTTTGGGTGTGTATGTTTTTTCATTACACATTAAATTTTTTCGTTAATTAACTAACATATTCCACAAAAATTATTTCATGCTTTTTTTAAACTTGATGTTATAGTTCTTATTATTACTCTACTCTATTTCAAAGAGATGGGTGGATCTGTAAAAACATTTAAACTGGGAAGAGCCCCAAAATTTATCATATTTATTCTCCATTCATATCACTATACCCTAGAATATTTGAGGATTCCTTGGTTTATGGGAAGCCCAACCTTATACCAGTCTGGAATTCCCCTGTGGTTCATTTCATTAAAGAGTGTTATCTGAAGTGGTTTATCCATTTGTTAGAGAAGGGATAGATCCATGATAAAAATTTCTATTAAATGTAGGGAATTATTTTCAATGTGTATCATGTACATATTTCAAGATAAAGAACCATGTTTTTGTGTGGTATAAGACCTATCAATTTAGTAGGACTATAACTACCTTCTTATCTTCTCGGTATACTATGAAATTGGTTATAGAGAACAATGGTACATGAAAAATTTTAGATCGATTCATTTCACTATAACTACTCAGGTATCTCCCTTAACATTTATGTTCATATTATCATGGTACATCATAATCACTTTCAAATGAATTCATGAAGAAAACAAATCAGAATATATATTTGATATCATGATTACTTTATAATGAGTATTGATGCCTCAGTTGATAGTTTATATCCTGAGATATTTACTCTTGATGGGTAGGTAGTGGAACCTCATAATGATGATAAGAACATTTTACTAGAATAGAAATTTGATGTTTCATGAAGCTTGGGTGCACTATGTAAGTTGTATAAGTATATTCTAATGAGGATACACATTTAAAAATTCCCTATGCTATTTTGGAATGGCTTCAGTTGGTGACTCATTTAATCAAGATCATGTGGAACCTAACAGATCTGATGGTTTTCTACGAATATAGTCTATTCCATTTAGATCATGGAATTAGTGGATTCTAGTCATGCATACACATGATAATTTGGAACTATCATAGACTATCTTCTAGAAGACATTTTTTAAGGAGTATAGAACCTCATGCTTGCTCTCAACTCAGATTTAGGCTTTATGTGAGCTGAATGATGGTACTATAAAAATTTGTGAGTATACTGTGAGGTTCAGTAATTGTACATTGTACTCCATTGACATGGTGTGGGGTTGGTACTTCTAGGAAAACATGTAAAATTAGGGTCCCTTTATATAAATTCATGATAGTGTACATCCACTATACATTCCCACGAATGCTTCATTGTTAGATCAGACACTGGTGATGAATAGCTTCTTATCTAATGTATTAATGGTATCATGGATGTTATTTGGAATCATGCTCTTGATTAGTCAACATCAAAATGTCGAAATTAGTCATCTCTTTTGTGGTGCAAGATATATTCCTACGACTAGTCTCTATCATAAGGGTATGCATCATAGGTTTTGTGTAGAGTATGACATCAACCTAAAGAAATATGATGTTATGAATGTGATTATTATGGACAAAAAGAGTGTTATTTCAGAACCTAAACATATGAGTATTGGAATTAAGAAGTTGATGGACCACCACAATTGTAGAAAAAACATGATTATGGTACTCCAAAGTCTATCCAGGGAAGCACACATGAAGGAAGAGCTAGCAGAGTAGTATGGGTCTCCATAAAGAGGAAATTTATTTGTATGAATATTCTATGAGAAGATTCAACAACCACTTTCATGTTTCCCATTCCTGGCTCATGGATCCAGTGGACTAGTACAGGTAGCTGCATTACATGGAGACTTATTACCTATGATCATGCCATGATATATGGTATGATCAACATTTATCTTAAACATTATCCAATACATATAGACAGAGGATATATTCATGATGTCATTTCAATATCCCTTTTCCCTGCTCTAGATCTCACAATTGATATGTTGTCACAATATCAATAATTATAGATTTTTAATGTGTGAGATTATTAGACATCATTTATCTATTAGTTGTGTGATCTATCACACTGTGGATACATTTTCACATGCGTAATGATGGTCATCACGATAAATCATTATAATTTTAGAATTTGAATGGACTAGATATCCATAGTTTGATCCCACTTATATTATCATCAAGAGTATGTATAATGCCTTCAAGTATTTGGGATGAAAATATCCTTCATTTTTAATGTAGATAACATGGTTAATAAAGTTATCCTTTTGGGAAATTGGCTACAGCCCACTGCCCATCAGTTTAAATTTTTATACCTTGTCACGGTACACACTTCAAAAATTTAGATTCCTTTAGTAGTGGTTGAATTTATTGATATCTTACTAGAGAATGTTCTAGGACTCCCTCTGAGGTAGGAGATAGATTTATACAATTCATGTTTTCATAATAATTTATTAATATCATTTATGGTATATCATATATCCCTTATGATGTTGTGGGAGATGAGGGTGATGTTAGGGGATCATTGAGGGAATGATTTTATCAGATCTAGTGTGTCCCCCTTAGAATCATCATATTTTTCATTAAAATTCTAAATGAGATGTTGTAAATTTGTGTTCATTACTATCACATAAACAAGGCAATGGTAAAGAAACATTCCCTCCAACTTATTATAGAATACCACTTTGATTAGTTGTGATATTTTATTTTGTTCATGATGATTGATATCATAATTCTCTTCAACCATTTGATGATTCATACATATGATATTACAGTGTTGGTATTTTTATGTCATTATGGATAGAATGGGTTCTCGGTGATGCCTTTTGGTGTGAAAAATTCCATCATTGTTTTTATGGATTTTAGAAAGAAAATATTTTTTCCATACAGAGAATGATCTATGATTTTCTAAATTAAGGACAAGCTCATCGAAAATTTTTCAGATAGGAAGTGTGTAGAACACTTGATGATGGTACTAAACCTTCTTCAAAGACACTAATTTTTAGTATTCTCTTGAAGTGGATGTTATAAGACCATAATCATAATATTATGGGGAAAAATATCTAAAAATGGCTTGGTTGTGAAATAGATTATGATTGATTCAGTGATTTATTGAGTGCCAACCAAGAGCATTTTGGAGGTTTGGATATTCCTTTCCTTGGTGGGGTACTACAGGAGGTTTGGGTGGGGTTTTAAGGATTGTATCCCCAATGAAAAAAATATAATGAAAAGGGTAGTCATTTACTTAGACCAAGCAGTATCATAGAGCCTTTAACCAACTGTGAATTATGTTGACTGTTTCCCATACCTTGAGAATACTTGAAGATTTTGTGGGATATTTTATTTATTGTGATTCTTCTGAAGTAAGGATCATTTTAAATTTGATACGGAGGTATTTATTGATCACATATGCTTCACAGAAGTATAGAGACCATAATCCAATCAACATGACACAAGACATGGTGTTGGTAGTGGAAGTCTTCGATTTAAAGATGTGAGTGAACTATCTTCTCTGAGATTGATTTCTTAATTACTCAAACTATTATAGTCATATGTATATCTTTACACAGAGATATATAAACATAATACTTATGAATAAGTTTTCCTTCCATAAATAATATTTCTTATTAATTGTCTATAGTCTTAGGAAGTGAAATGTGGTGGATGATAAACTTAAGAGGACGTTTTTTACTCCTTTGTTGGTGGGTTGTTCTGAGTAGTTGGC
The DNA here is from genome assembly GCA_963277665.1 of Viscum album. NCBI lineage: Eukaryota > Viridiplantae > Streptophyta > Magnoliopsida > Santalales > Viscaceae > Viscum > Viscum album. The sequence continues at coordinate 1,456,532,042 of OY728158.1, read as the reverse complement.
TTCTTTGTAGCACACCCTAATAGGGGATAGGGATTCTGAATGTCTATAGTCAATGGTGTTGAAACTTCCACATTCTAGTGTGTGAGGGATACTTTATTTGAGTATATCAACTATGTGGTACTTTGTAACTATATATCCATAAGAGATTCAACAGATGTAATTTTACCGAGAGAGGCACATCATCCATTCGCATGGTTTAATGGTGGTTCTTATCATGATATTAGAGGAGTTAATGATGGATTTTCAAAAATCTCATCTTAGTGAAGGGATGATGTAGAGGGACTTTATGAGGTTTTTTGGTAGAATTAATTGAGGTGGATTGTGGGTATGTTTATAACATAGTGTCTCACATACTACCAAGTGTGGTCTAAGTACAATGTTCATACAGTTTCAACTCACCATCTTGAGATCAGAAACTATAAATAAGGGGAAAACATGGAAATTATTACAGTGTGTTTGCGGATATGGAGAGGTCTTGATTCCATTTATGTGATTGGACACTTACCCAAGAAGTTGGAATATTTTATTTCCATCTATGATTAGAGTTCAGTGGAGAATTTAGGATATCTATAAGTATAAAAGATTATCTGAATTCTTGGGGTAACATAGAATATTATCACCTAATATGATGTGAGGATTGTCTAATGATATCATGTGTGGTCTACATCAATGTTATGGATAGTCCTGTTGGAGCAATTTTAGAACTAATTGTGGATGAGTATGGAATTTTACCACCATAATGTTGGACAAAATGATAACTTTATAAGGATATTGTAGTATATAAAAGGGATTTTTTTAGGAATTTATATGAATATAGTATGATCACTTTATATTGGTATAGTTTTCTTATAATAACATCTATCACTCATTGATAAGGATAGAACATTTTTAGGCCTTATAAAGAATACCTTGTAGGTCAACCTTGTACTGGATAGAGAATGGTGAGATATCTATTTTTTGTCAATAGTTGTTAGAGGATATATATGATATAGTCCATGTGATCAGTGATTGGATAATAATAGCCCAAATACGATAAGAATAATAAATATTTCTTCATTATATGCCCTTGTAGTATTACCAGGGATACAATGTTTTCTATAGATTCTTCTGATCACAAGGATTACATATGTTTCATTGGGGTTGAAACCTATCTAGGAGGTTCATTTGGTTTTTTGAGATCCTTCAATTGGTTCATAAGGTTTCTTACCACCTCGGATTCACCATTGATAGATAGGGTGCATGATGTCTTCTATGTTTCACAACTGATAATATACATGTATGATCTTATGCACATAATCTATGGGGGAAATATGGAATAAATAATGGATCCTCCTTCATTTAGTACCTAGTGGAAATAGATGATTGATAGGAGATGATCATACCAGAACATATCATTAACTTATCTTATGTGTTGTGGTAGAATAAGGGTATGCAAGCGAGATTATAGGAGAGGGAGATCCATATACGAGCTTAGTATCCCAGCAATGTTTTTAGATTTTAGTTTTTTATGATGAAATTCCATCAAGGGTTGGATAATTTAGTTACCAATTCCTCCACTAGTAATTCATTTAATTAAATTAATATATATTTTTGAAGCAATGAACTATGAGGTGTGATATTCCATGGAATGATGATATCAATATTGATATTATAAAATTTTAAAATATATAGCTATGAGGATTAAAAAATCATAAAAAATAAGATATCATATGAGAAAAGACTCAGATCCTAAATATAAGACCACGTATGAATCCATAACATAGGTTTTACCATATGTATGAAATAAAGATGGTTGGTTATAGATGGTTGGATTTCGTAATTGTTGGTAGGTATGATAAAATGAATAATTAATTAAATTGTTTAATTAATTATTTTCATTTTTATAACCAAATTTGATATATATAATTCATATAATTATACATTAACAGGGTAAGCCACATAACCCAAGGAGAATTGATTGTAAGTACAGAGTATTCAACATTGGCGAATCAGAATCTGTTGATAAATGATGATCATATCGAGGTGGATCAATAGGTAGCAGTTAGAGAGGGTCTTCATTATCACAGGGGAATTCATTATTCAGATAATATAAATACATTATTAAGGAAGGGTCCATAAATTCAAATTTTATCACATAATTAAATATCATATTGTTTATTTTATCTATAATTAGTTGATTTGTCACCTTTGGTTCGTTGAATTATCGAGTTCAATAGAGTTAAACTGATTTAATTAATTAATATTTTATAATACAGGATCCCACATAGATTTCACCACATGAAATAATATTCTTTAGAAACTTATAAAATGATATCCATCACCCATTATTATTGTACATTATCCCCAATGTTCATCTCAATTTTCACCATTGTCATCTGGGGTAACGATTTGATATTTTTGGGGCCGGATAGACATAAATTGAACCCCTGGACTCAAGAAAATAGAGGGAAAAAAATCGAGATATTTTTTTAAATGAATAAATTAACATTTTGGGATGTAGGTGATTTTTTCCATTTATCACGGATTTGGGATGATGATGACCAATTAGTAGTGCGTATGACATGAAACAAATAATTTTGTGTAATCATAATCTATTTCCTGTCCACTGGAGTCTGGGAAATTATTATCATAGGTGAACACAACCAATCTTTAGTGGTCAATAAGAGAAATTTATGGTGAAGATTGTATATCTGGAAACCACAAGGAAGAACTGTAGTTTCTATGAAAAATATCAGTACATGGATTTTAGTTGAAGAAAAGAAGTCTTATATCCAAAATGCGATCATCCTCTGTGTTTCATAGATGATAAAGATCACACACTGGGTGTTGATGGACCCACATGTTGGGTTTAGATAATCCCACTTTCCATGAAATACCCCAGATGGATATTTCATGTACCAGATACACATCGATAGGATGTCAGGTGGAATAACACATCCTATACATTTGGAGTACATTGGCATGAACTTGTACCCAAGCATGTCTAGGTACACGAGCATGAACTGATAAACATGGGAATGAATAAGAGCATAGGGGAAGGCCATTGGAGTATAATTTATGTTTTGTGGTGCCCCTTCTACACCATGTATGATGACATAGACTTTGATATGTATCTATAGGAGAACATGGATAAGAAATGGAGTGAGGCTACAATCTATGTGGACCCATTACATTACAATTACTCATTTAAGAGACTTCCACCATGCATATCTGGTTCCAACAGACTCATATTTTTTATTGTTATTTTCTTATCCTGGTCATTTTTAAACATAAAATAGTATTGTGACCTTCTTTATGGATTTTTATACATAATGTAGAATTCTTTGTGTGTCCTGTTTCTTTACGTGATACTTGATTATAGAAGATATCATAAAAAAAATTAGTGGGTGGGGGTTAAACTCTTCAACATTTATAATAGAACAGGGTTTGGGTCCCCCGAAGTCCTTACACAACAAAGTGGAACCCCCCTGATAGACTAGGGATTCTATCCTCTACCTACTAATGGGAACCCCCATGATAGACTACTTTGAGGGTCATATACCTACAGATTGGAACCTCTATGATGGACTTGGTCATATACAATCTAAAAACTTAGTTTCCCCCCTAATAAACTAGTTCATTTGTCATCGACCAACTGAGTACCACCAATATACTATCTTATTGGTCCTCTACCAACTAAATGAAACACCCAAGAAGAATTATGGTTTGGATCCTCTACCTATTTATTTAAACCCACTTAGAGAACTATGGAGTGGGTCCTCTACATATTGAGTTTCTCCCACCATGAACTATGTTGTTGTTCCCCCATTAAATATTGTGTCCCATCAACTATAGAGAGATGTGACAAGGTGTTAGGCCTTCACAAGTTTACCTTGATGAATAAATGAGATATTAGGTATGAAAGACAGGCCCTTTGGATATGTTTATGGACTCATCAACCTAACATTGAATGTGATATAGAGACACATTTCCCTCTATTATGGGATTATTTTATTAACATATATATATATTTTGTTGGGTTTCATTTATCTTTTACTTCGATATGATTCGACTACTTCTATTGTATCTTATATTATTACACCTTTAATTTTCAAAGTTTCCTAATGGGTATATTTATACTCAACCATGAAGGGGATTTTCCTACACATGTTGCATCTTATGCAGATGATGGAAAAATCAGGTTTGATTTTGATGGATCAAAGGGAAACATGGGTGCATAGACCATGTACATTGATGGACCATATAGATATGAATTTGGGCTCTCTAAGAATTCATTTAACCCAATTTTTCAGTTTGGTAAGTCATTATTAGTTGGGAATATACTTTTTTCATTATAGTTAAATTTTCTTCCATCAAACTCTGATTTTATTCACTAGAAGTTATTAAAAGGACTTTTTTTACTCTATACGTTACAACCCTTTTTATTATTACTCGTCACTATTTCATCGAGCTATACTAGTAAATATGTACAAGTACAATACGAAAAGGTCATCCATTTATATTATGACTTATCGGTTCTTGTCACAAACCCATTTTATATAGAAGGTGGAACTGGGGATATGGAATCTATGCCATCCACTAGCCAGGTGGTCACAATTCGAACAAGTCATTATAATTATCGTGAAATATTTTTTATGTGGAATAATATTGAATTTTTTAGATATATGATGAACAGAATGAGACCACCATTCAGGTTATAATTTTTTAATGGATTTTAACATGAGGTGATTTCAGATGTAGGTTTATTTATTTAAGAAATGATATATGATGAAAAATTGGTTTTATTATTGAAATTTTTCTATTAATAATTTTGTTTCCTATGAATATTTATAAATTTTTGAAATTATCTTACCTTATGCTATCCAATTCAGTTTTAGTTCATATAAATTGATACAAGGAATGGTGTTTCTCATTTTTTAAAATATATGATATGAAATAATTTTCTTTCAGGGCTTCATTCTTGAAAAAATCATCGTTAACTCTATCCATTGGGATAAACATATTGGATTTTAATGGATATGATTAAAAGATTAAATCAAAAAAAATATTTCCTTATATTTATTTTTTATATATTAATTGAATTACACAAAATAAGAAAATTATCTTCATGAAAAAAATGTTATCATGTTACCTTTATTTTTGATGAAACGAGTGTATTTTTCACACCTTGTTGATTATCTCATTTGGATTCATTGACTATTTCATGATCATTAACATTATTCTGATATATTTCCTACATATATATATAACATTATTTAGAGATTATGATTTTTATTTATGTCTAAATTTTCAATGTCCACTAATTTTCTCTTAGTTGGAAACCAAATTATTTATTATTATAGATGAGCTTCATTTTTATATTTCTTTCCTTTTGATATGATGTTTTATTTAAAACTTTTACAATATGGAATTAAAAAATGTATTTTTAAATTGAAAAATATTGATTATTGATCCCATGATAAGAATTAGATAATTCAATAATTAAATGGTTTACAATATAACAACATGTGATTTTAAACTTACAATATATTCATTATCTTATAAAACACGCAACCACTAACCTAAATGAACCATGATATGTTAATATTTTAATGTTATATCCATGTCCATGTTCTTAATTTGGTAGGTATAAATAGGATTATAAGAATTATGGATCATCTAAAACGTTATTACTGAATAAAAATATATTCATTAAATATTATGAACTATTCACTCGATTTTTAGTAGATGTTTGTTCTTTAAAAATGAATTTTATTCAGAAATTATTTTAATTTCATTTGACTAGTGAATATTATAATTAATATCTATAAATTTAGAAAATTTAAACTTATTAAAATGATATAATTTTTGAAATCTTCATATCAATATTATATTAGCATAATTTTTTGAGAATTTTCTAATAATATTTATCTTTTAATGAATAATGAAAATATTGGTTTTCATTGAAAAATGGATATTATTTTCAATGATATAATTGTAAAATAATATTTTATATCATTCATAAATTTTATTCACTTCTTTACAATTCAAAATAATCTAATAAATAGTAATATAATCAACATTACAATTGAATATGGTATAAAAACTATTTTTATTTAAAATGATTTTTTTTAAAAATCGATTGTCCTTATATTATACATGTCTAATTCTAAATTAAATTTTCCACTTATATTGATAAAATCATAAGAAATGGATTCCTTATTTGGAACCGTAATTTTCAATTTTACTGACGATATACCTTTTATATTTATTAATTTTTAATAGAATCCATGGAAACATTTATTACCTCAATAAAAGATAAAACATTCCAACATGATTATAAAAATAAGGTAAAAAACTAAGATGACACTAAATTATTAAATTTTTCTATTTGATGACTTTTTTTAATAATATTTGTTTTAAGTGGTAGAATAAATTATTTTATAACATTTTTTTGAATTTGGTACCCAAACACAACTTCTGCAAAAAATAAGATATATTTTATTCAAATTAATAACTATTGAAGGGTATTTTCATTAAATGACTTGGATGGATGATGAAATTAATTTCATTAATTCAAAAAAACAATTATATATTATATTATTTCACTATAAAAATCATTGAAATTAATTTATTACTTGACTACAAGGTAAAATGACTTGTACACTTAAATCTGATATTTTCTTAAATATTGTTTTTCATGTGTTTTGTGTTCTTATATTAAAAAAATTTCTTTCACATATAGAAATTTATTATTATAAAAATTATTCAAAATTTAGAAACATATCAACTAATAAAAATAATTATCCTCCTTTATTTTTTGGTCATATAATGAATTTATCAGTGTAAACATTAATTTATCATTATTAAAGATTAAATGAGTTTAATGCGGTTAACTTATGCGATATGGAAAAAATTGTATCCAAAATATTATAAAAGTTATTTTTGATTTTATGTCAACCATATAAATTTTTTTATTATATTATGTTTTTTTTTGGCCGCGTTACTTGAATATTCAATATATATTATTAAATCATTTATGAAATTCCAAGAACATAACTCCCCTTGATTAAGGAAATAACCATTCCACTCTTCCTCAAACTTTTTGAGAATTCTATACTATAAAATACCTACAAAAACACCATAATGAAATCCCTACATATTTTATATAGTTATTAGATTTTTCAAAATAATAATCCTTGGGCACTAATGTGTTAGTGAAACAAGGTTATCTTTAAAAGATATATAGCATTTAATACAATGTTGTAGTTGTATTTATTCTTCTTCAACCTTAAAATATGTTCAACAAAAGTTGAAATAATATGATAACTGCATTAAATTTATTCGTAAAATTTTATATTAATATAATAACATATATCTATCTTTGTTCCTATAAAATTGTAAATGATTCCATCATTCTTCTCTTGGGTAGACTACCACCTCGCGAACCAATGTCTTTCATTTTCTATCACCAAATATTATGGATTCATATAATGAATTATTTCTGGAAAATATATGATATTAATGAAATAAATTTCATTATTGAAAATTATTATATCACCAAATTTTTAAAATTTCTACTGATTTAGAAATAATAACATTATCTATTCGTACATATAGAGATCCACTACCACGAAGCATTGTGGATCATTTTTCCAAATCACATTACATAAATTTTTATATAATTTATTTAAATAGTTAATAATATATTTATTATATAATAATAATTATTTAGAGATAAAATATTATTTATAAAAATTTTCTAATTTTCATTTAATATTGAAAATATTATATTTGCATACGTAAGACCTACAATCCCCATGATTGTAACAGAGTTCATTTTTTATATACATATTTAATAGATGGTTTTAAAAATATAATTAAATATAAATATTATATATATAGTTTGAATATTATTCTTTATATTATTAAATAATGAACCCTTTTACGGTGGGAAATATATTAAAGTCATTTTGAAATTATGGATCGAACGCCTGATAAATAAATGGTGTTGACTAACCTGATTTAGTAAATAAATATGTAATTAAAATTAATCGATGAAATTTTTTCATAATAATTTAATTAAAAGTTAAATGGTTATTGATAATTTATATGATTTTTATATGTGTATTTCACCAAAGTTAAATGATATACATGGAATGTATGGACTTGAGGTAAGACATTTCTTCTCATTTTTACTTTATTAATGAATCTTTTAATGTGTTCCCCATATTTTATTTTATATGGATAATATATTTCCCCTATTTACATATTATATCATTAATCCTTCATAATTCATTATATTTTAAGTTATAATTCATATTATATCATCTGAAGATATCTTACTGGAATTCGATAAAGTTTCAATGGTTTTTCCACTCGGTTTTCATTAATTTGGATATATCAATTTTTAATGATTATATTATGAAAATATTATATATGAATTGAAATTTCATTGATTTATCTTTTTTCCAATTTATTTATTTACATTTCTTCCACAATAAATCCATTTATTAATTCTCAATCCACTTATATGATATAAGTAAGGGTTATTCATCTCATATTATCATTATCATGGAAAGGTATTTTAATTATCCACCAATATTATATAATTTTGTGTATTTACTAACCATTATAAATTCTTTATCATGGTAATCATTTTATTCATGGTAATCATTATTTATTTTAAATTAATTTCATTCACATGATTAATATAAAAATATTACCAAAATTGAATATATTTTTATGATACAAACTCATCTTATATAAATATTCGATTTCATCAAATTTCATATTTGGTGGAATAATATTTCATCATTTTCTATTAATAAATTTTATTTCAACAAATCCAATTATTAACTAAGATTGTATTGTTAGTTTCTATTTTCCCCCTTATTTATTGATGAAACATCGAGAAAGTTGTATGTGTGTAATACTAATCATATGTTGTCATTTAGATAATTTTTTTCTCTTATATATCCTTGTTTTGAATAATGGTTTCAAGATATTTATTTTATAAAAATAAATGATTTCAGAATATTTTTTTCATATATATTTTTCCTTATGTTAAGTGTTTTTAAGAGAAACTTTATTATCCTTTTCTTTATGACTTTAATTTTTCCCTCATTACAAAATTTTTTAAAATATAGTTATTGATAAAATTTTAAAAATGAATGTTTTACAAACCATTATGAAGAATAATTGATGATTCTTCAATAAGTTTACAAGGTTATTTCCCATGAAATATTATTAACAATTGTTTTTTATTATAATTTTTTTTATTTTAAAAGAGGAAAAGATTTTTTTTAATAAGTAATGTTTTTATGATATATTTATAGTATTTTTATTCAAAAAAAAAACCCTATATTTCTCTTACACTGCAATGAGGATATGTTTTAATGATACAATATTTTTTTAGCAGGATTTAAAGTGATTTTTTCATTGAAATTTTCTAAGAAAACATCTCTTTTCAATGGGTAATAAATGTATTGAATGAATAATGGTTGCTTCGTTGAGTTTAATATTTAAATTAAAGATATATGGAGTTTAATTGTTTTATGGTTCTTGGAAATAGTTTTGGATAATTGGTGGTTCCTTTTAACCCAATGATGGTTGGTTATATTATTAGATAAAAATGGGAGGTTATATTATAATCATAGGACAATTTGTAATAATTTATCCCTCTAATTAATAGTGTAATGATTATGTTCTTCAAATATTTATTATATAAGTTAACCATATTTTTTATTTCACTTATACAAGTGATTATAAAAATTTTATAAAGATAATGTTCCAAGACACAGACATATTTTATTTATGTTTTTTATCTATTTTTAATGAACCCATTTGATCAATATTAAATCTCGAGATTATTGATAATCATAACTCACGACATTGATAATTCTTTATGCCATGTCATATGATTTTTTATCCAGATTTTGACAGGTATTGATTCACTTATTTCATTCCCATGCACATTGATTACGATATCATTTTCTTATTCCCATCTTATACACAATAATTGAATTTAGATGTTAATAAGTGTATTTACCCTTATTGAGAGATTAATCTCTCCCTTATTAGTTTTTCCTTTTCCTAGGTTTTGAAAAAAAGTTGAGACAAATAATTTAACTATATGTGTTGAACATAGTGGGATATTGTGTATAACTATATGGAATATATATATATATGTATATGTATTTATGTAAGTGGTTATCCCAATTCTCTAAAACTCTAAAACTAAATTATCCTTGTTATTAATGTGCTTAAAATTTTACATCTTATTTTTAATGTTTTGTATGTCTAACATTTGGTTAGATTTATTGGTATCGCTGCTAGAATGTACTGATTAAGTTTCTATATCCAGATCTAGGACTAATGGTATATAGTGGTTCTATTTATATAAAAATATTTGACCACCCATAAATCAATCACTGTCAATTAAAATGTGTGATAATATAAAATTAATAATTAAACATATATCATTACTCAAGTAAAGAAACTGGGTTTCAGAAAATTGTACCAATTTACATTAAAATAACCCATGAAAAAAATGTGAGTTAAAAAATATCATTATCATAATTATAATACATCTAGAGAAAAAATGTATTTTATAATTTGATTGTGTCCCTATTAAATAATTAGTTAGATATTCCTTTAAAAGATCACTTTGAAAATTTCTTGACGAAAATTCCATTTTCATTTTGAAAACATATTAGTAAAAAAAATTCCATAGTTTTATTTATTTCATTTTACATGAATATAACCATTGAAATAAGTATAGTAATCTTCAAAACATTGGGTATTCAATATGGTATGAAATTTTGATCATGTTTTGTATATAGAAATAATGATTCCTTTCACATTTTTGGTAAAAAAGTGCCATTTTAATAAAATTTAAAGAACATTCATTTTAAACAATTATTTAATAGTAATCTTATAACCAATTGAATATAAAATATAAATGTATAATATTAAATTAATCCTTCAATACATTTTTTAAAAAACAATGACTTGGATGAAAAGGTTTTTGTAATGAAGTGAGAAATATGGTAGGTTTACCTTAAAACATTCTTTTAGTATTCTATTTCATTAAATACAGGGAAATTATAATAAAAATATAATATCTAGAAATAATTTTTTGAAATGAAAATTAATGAAAATTATTTAAATGTACATAATTAAATTACATTTTTCTTAAATAAATCATAAACAGTCCAAGTAAATAATTATATATTAACATAAATCCCTTACCTTGAGATCTAATTTCTATGAAAGTGATTTAATCTCGTGTATAATAAATTTAATTTTATTATAAATCAATAAAACAATAATTTTGTAACATTTGGTCCCTCATGATAGCACAAACACCCCGATTTAACATGGTTTTCGATTCCTAGCCCGCCAGGTAACAGTAGTTTCCCTGAATACACGTGGTCCCCACCGTGGGTCCCACTCACATTCCCAAACAGGTCATATGACTAATGAAATTTTCTATAGGCCAAAACATGTCTTATTTATTGTGATTTTTCCTTAATCACACAAACTGTGGAAAAAATTGTAGAAGGTCACCCATCCTGATCACTAATGCAGGCCAATCACGCTTAACTGTGGAGTTCTAATTTGGTTGGAAACCTAAAAGAAAGGTTCACCTTGTTAAAATAATTCATATCATTTATTCATTTGACCCTTTATAATTTTGTGGTGTTACAATCATCCCCCCCCCCAGAGCACAATGCCTTCTTTTTGGGACATAAATCTCATCCAAAGTTGTGCACCACACTTAAGGCCAGGTACCACCTCTTATACAAAATGTAACATCATTATAAAATTAACCCTTTAAATGTATATAGTAAAATTACATCATTATATAATTAATCATAACCTATACTAGTAAATAATTATATATTAAACTAAATACCTTACCTTGAGATCTACTTTATATGAAATTGATTTAAACTCCTGTATAAAAAATTAAATTAAATTATAAATCTATAAAAGAATAATTTTGTGACAACTGGGCCCCGATGACTACACAGACACCCCGCCTTAACAAACCCATCAAGTCCTAGACCTCTAGGTACCACCAGTTTCCCCGAAGACATGTGGTCCCCACCATGAGGCCCACCCACATGCCAGAACGGGCCATCTGTCTAATGACAGTCCCCAGAGGGAAACACATGTCCTTTTCACTATGATTTATTCTCAATCGCACACACCTTGGGATAGTTTCCCGAAGTTCACTCATCCTGATCACTACTACAAGACAATCATGTTTAACTATGGTTTTCTAATTATGTAGGCACCAAAAAAGTAATGTGGACCTTGTTTACATAAGTCATATCATTTATTCATTTGACCCTATATCAATTTTGGGTTTTATAATCACCCCCCACTTAAAGCACAACATCCTCTTTTGGAACCTATATCTCATCCTAGGAAGTGAACCGCACTTATGACTGGGTACTACCTCTGATAAAAAATGTAACAAGTGGTCCTAAGTGAAATCACAGATAACTCGCATTATCATGGTTGTTGGGTTCTGGCCCGACAGGTACCACTATTTTCCTCCCAGACACGTGGTCCCCAACGTTGGGTCCACCAACATGCCCAAATTGGTAATATGACTAATGAAAATCCCAATAGGTCTACACTTGTCTGCACTCACACACATCCTGTGAAACATCCTAGAAGGACACCCATATCGATCACTACTCCAGGCCAAGCATGCTTAACTATGGAGTTCTAATCAGGTAGGTTCCTGAAAAAAATGTGCACCCTGTAGACATGAGTCATATCATTTAGTCATTTAACACTTTATCATTTTGGGTTGTTACAAATTTTAGTACTTGTAACAACATATATTAGTAACTTATTTTATTTATAATCCTTTTATAATTAATATAATGTTTTGCAGGTGATAATTGTTTTTTTTCTTCATGAGAATTTTGGTTCTATAGTTTCAGTTTCTTACTTTAATCATAGATAAATAATCTCCTAAATGATAAAATTTATTTATATATTAAAATTATTTCATCTATATATATATATATATACATTCATCTAAAAAAATCAGGAAATAGAAAAAACTAGGATTATATAGTTCCTGGAGATGGTGGACCATACATATATGTGAATGGTATTATCAATTTTTTAAGGAAGAAAATAAAATAAGTATAAATAATTATTATTTATTAAAGTATAGTTATTATATCTTATTTATATTACTGATTAATTAGATATGTAATTTTTAAAATCCTTGTAAAAGGTAAATAAAAAATGTGTCATGTCGCTACATAGAGGTGGTTGTCCACAAGTATGCACAAGAGACTTGATCATTTTTTGAACGGATGAGGAGAGGTGGATAATGGATGTCACATCTTCGTGATATAGATTTATTATATTTAATATAATGAATTATTTATTTTATATTAGATACCATTTATTAATAATATTTAAAATAATCAATGTGTTTGTAAAGAATTGGTTAAGAGTTTTACCACTTCATTGGGAAACCACCTTCGTTTTGCACCTTAGTCATTGAAAGGATTGAATTTTTTAATGAAAAACTTATATCCGATATTTTTCTGGAATATATGAAGGTATTTTCTTATGTATTTGCTAATGTGGATGGATTTAGAATCATAAATAATATTGGGTAATTTATATCTATTAATAGGGGATGGAAATTACACAATTTAAATTACAAAAATGATTAAATAAAATATATTTTTCATAATCATATTAAATGGAAACAAGGAACTCCATAATTTATTATAATAATTGATAAGTTTTAAGTAACCTAATAAAATATATTTTTTTAAATTGTAAGTTACATTTTAATCCTTATCGTTTTGTCAAACTACATTAAACTTACTTTTTTAATAATTATGAGAAAATAACTTTAGTCCATGGAAATGTAATTGTCAGAAAAAAAAAATTTCCTTCAAAGAAAATTTATAATTATCTATTCAAAAATTAGAATCAGTCTTATTAGATTTAATTTATTTGGTATATTATATTATATTAATATTAAAAACCCAAAATGCATAATCTTTTCTTGAAATGTACCAAATTTAAGAGTAAAAATAATCAAATATTGAAATAAAGTAATAAATTAATTACAGAAAAAATGAAAAATATTATTTAAATGTTGTTTTAATATTTTCGTGTCATCTGAAATCAAATGGAATCATCCAACTATTCTATTAAATGAAATGACACAAAATTGTTTCAAATTTTAATAAAACTAAACATATTTTCTCAAATGTTGATATAGGGTAATGAAATTAAATATAATTATTTAAGATATGTTATTTAACTCATAATCAAAAACTGTTTTTGAAATAAACTCATAAAATGTGATAACCAAAATGGGGTGGGTGTTATTATATTGGTTTATCCCATGGTATTATCATAATTTTACCTCTTTTAGTGAGGTGAAAAATATTTATTATGGTCAAAATTGATAATTAAAAAAATATTAATATACCGCTATAATATTATATAAATTATTTTTATTCAAAATATAACACCAATTATAGAAAATTAAACTCATTGAAGTGGAAGAATTTAACTTTGAACAAAACCTGAAAAGGATGGTGAAGTTCATTTTCCAATGAAGTAAGATTCAAATGTATAAAACAATTTTATATAAAAATCAATATTAAATTTATTCCAATGAACTAATTGGAATAATTTACAGTATTTCTAACCTTATGATAAGTTTATTTTTATTTTAAAAGGAAGATTATCTTTTTAATTGATTCAAATAAAAATCCATGTTTTAATAAAGAACATTATTTTACAATATTCCTTTCAAACCAAATTTCTTTAACAAATTTTCAAAAATTAAATTTATTGTATGTTTGAAGTTATTATTTAAAATTTCGGGTTATGTTATTTAAATTACATTTTTTAATATTATTAGAAATTAATTATTAAATTTTTTCTTAAAAAATAAAAAATTTTATTATTATGGAGAAATATATTGTTGAAGAATATAATAAATTTACTGAAAAATGATTTCTTGATTATAAACACTATTTTTTATCTAATACTATTATAAATAATTTCCTATAATTTCCAAATTCATACTCATATATATAATTTTGACGACTAGGTTATAACATTCACATTTGATTAATCGTATTTTTATACCATTCCTTTGTTCATTTAGGCTCAGTTGTTATTCAAATGAAATATCATGCTCTTGTGGTACATCCTTATAGTTAAATACATGTGAACAATTATGTATTAACTTACTCATAATTGAAACATATAACAAATCGGGAAATTGTTAGAGGTTCAGTGGGAGAGCCAAGTGATGAGATACCATTCCCAGCTAACCAGTAATCAAAAAATGACAAATATATCTAGGGATTAAAATTATTCTATTAATGAAACCCACATATGTATTCAATAGAGAAATTATAAATAATACATTATTACTAACATTCAATTCTATATCTTTCTAACTATTATCATCTAAACATTTTTTCGATTACAATAACCCCTTACGTGCTGCAAAATTGATATAAATATTTATACCATTTCCTCGTTTGGGTAATGTTGAACGATTTTATTCCAAAACAACAACCCAATTTGTTAGATTTTTTCAATCCTATAATAGACTTCCCATATGTATCCATTTAAAGGATTGTGATAAGATAATTTGGAAAAAAAATTGATAAGAGGAAGGTGTTAATCCCAACCACCTTTGAAATCCATAGAACAAGATCACAGAATATCTTCTTATGTTTGAATGATTCTCTAGAATATTCAATGTTTAATATTATTATAAGAATTATGGAAGCTCAAATCATAATCAAGTTCTTATGGATGAATTCACCATAACATCACGGAAAACATAAAATCCCCATAAGATTCAATATAATGTGGTGCCCCTTAAATATTACAACTTTTTTATTGAATATTGCATAAACTTTATCAAGATATAAATATTCTATAAATGTAATTAAGCATACTAAAAACGTAAGATGATTTAATAAATCCCAAATATAATTATATCCTTTAGATATTTTGGCAAGGCCAACCCCAAAACCCATGGTGTTGATCTGTCATTTCCATTTTGGTATGAGGAATGGTTGTCACATCCCCTTTGTATTTTACCGATCTACATTAATGTGTATAATTATGATGAATCGAAATACATACTCTTTAATATATCTTTTCCGGATGTCCTACCATAAATAATTATTCAAATATATTAACATCGTCATAAGTCTATGATAAGTAGACAATGACGAATTATCGTCTTTATACAAAGACTCCTTGTTTATGGTTGGAACTGGTGAGACACATACATATTTTCAAAACCTTGTCATTCTATCACAATCAATGTTGAATTTATGAATATTTATGACATTATTTTAAATATTGATGTGAAATCCATCTACAAAACATTAATCCTGACTTATTTAGATGGATAAACACTAAATTTAGAAATATAATATTTCTCCCATTCATTCAAGATTTCTAGAACCATTGATATAAAATCTAGAATTAATGTATCTCATTAAATCCCCATCATGGAAAAAATAAAATTATACTTATGGATCATGGTATAATTCCCTATCCTTAGAACTTTACATAATCTTGATTTAAGTAAAGAATTACCATTGAGGATTTTTTTTTCTTTATTTAAGATTTAAAAAATTAGGGCATAACTATTATATTACATCACAAATAGTACAAAGTATAAAAATATACCCAGTATAATTTTTTCATAAAATAATAACTATAAAAAGAAAACATTAAATATTTTCTTGATATAAATCTTCTTGAATTATTCCTTTATCTTACCCTACCTTATACCCCAAGGAATCATTTCAAAAATATGGGATGAGCATAAGAACCACAGTAAGTGTCATAAAATATTTAACGAAATTATAATTCCATCAATATATACAAAATATAAGATATTTATCATTAATCATGAAATCATAAGATTTATAAATCACACAAAGATATCATAAATCGTAAAGTTAACTTGTGGCATCAATAACATACTTATATTGTATAATTTACAATTATAATGGGAGTTAACGTTTTCAATACCCATCATTGTATATTCCCTAAATTTATAAGGAGAAACATTAAATTTTACCTCTATCATGTTACCCGATGCATTGGAGAGCTATCCCAGGCACACCCGCACCAGGTTTACCATGAAACCACCCGCATATGTATACAATACCCATGAACCCTACTATAATAATAACACAAGAATTATTATAAAGGAAACATGACATTTCCATATTGAAATCACAATATAAAATTTCAATATATTGACATAATCAATAAATTCCTAAAACATTTTTTAATTCCATAATACGTAAAATGAGTCTATGGTTTTTATATTATTTTGAAAAACATTTTGTCCTATTAAGAATTCCAAATATCAAACAATTCTTGTGGTGGTAAAAAGGTTGTTGTCACTGTGTACGCTAAAAAGAAACATTCCTTTTTAATTTAGTAAAACACTTCATAAAACAAAATATTCCATTTGAAAACCATTTAATGAAATTAAATTAATAATCATATAATGATACACTATATAAAACAAGGTCATGTATAATAAAAAACATCCCTCAAAGAAAGGAGATTGAGATGAAGTCCCTTATGAAAATTTAGTAGCAAAATTACATCACTTAAAAATTCATAAAATTAGTTGATGAGATAAAAAGGGTATCACATAAAGTGGATGTAAAATTTAAAGAAATAAGTATATATAAGAACATTTTCAGACATTTGAAATTTTAAATTTACAAAAATATCATAAATATATTCTTTGACTAAGAGAGGAGGGTTAAAGGTTTCCTTATAAAGATCATTTTGTAAATAAAATAGTTCGATTATGTGTATTAATTATAATTAAAACTAATGAAAAAATCAATACAAGATTGGATATCAAAATTTATTTCTCACTTAATCATATAATGAAATAATAATGAAGTAGCATATTAGGATAAATAATTAAAATTGTGATTAGATGTTCTCTTACATCATGTCTGAACTGTCTTGTATGTTATTTGTTCTCCATAAAATATGGTAATGTCCTTTGATTTTAGCCAAAGGGATCCATTGAGATTCCTTTTTCCTAGGGAAAGGCTTATAGAATAAATACGGGGATGTTGGGAGCTTATTTGGTTAGAGGTTGTATGTGGAAAAGGGCTTAAGATGTGTGAGTAATGGGTTATAGGTGGTTTACTTTTATAAGAGGGATGAGAGGATCTTTAGAAATATTTAAAATAATTATTTTATTATAAAATTATTTTCAGTTTCGAAAGTTCCACAACTGAATAAATTTGAAGATAAGAAGAATATAAGACGAAATAAAATCATCCAAAATGAATTGGATAGGTTTTGGATATTTTTTAATCCTTATCATTTTTATTTATCCCTTTGATTATTTATTTAAATTCTACCATTTCTTCTTGTATATTTATAATATATGGTTTATATATTTACAATAAAATACTAAGAGAACTGAAATGGATTATTAATATAATTTTTTTCTACATATATGTCATTAGGAAAAATACTAGTTTTTTAGGACTATTTTATTATTTAATACAATTTTAATTTATTTTAAAAATCATTTATGTCCATTTTTATACTATTTATATCATGTGATTTTTATAAATCAATAATAACTAGATAAATTCAAACAAAATCCATTCATTAAAATATAACAAGTCATAAGAATCCCTATAATTCATCTATGGTAGAATAAATTTAAAAATATATTTATTTCAAAATTTATAATCTCGTTTATTTAAAACATTCATAAATGATGTAATCATTGCATCATCATCGTGTCAGACATTGATTTATTTATTTGATGTAAAACAATTATAATTAAAATTTCAAGACATAGAAATCTTTTTAAATTTATATTTACTATTAATAGTCAAATATATCTATTATATAACCCCACATTAAAATTGTTTTTTCAAAACAATTCATGTTTATTGTATTTTTAAATTTACATTAAATAATAATTTATTAGTGTAATTATCTTTCCCATGTGGATTATAAGGGGAAAACGTTCATTCCAAGGATTTTATGGGCTGACCACGACTCATCCAATATTATTAGAAAAATTATTATGGTAATTTTATATTATTATAATATTATTTCTACCTAGAATTACTATAACCGCATTAAATAAACAAATTACTATTCACCAAAAATTATTTTAATCATATTGAACGACATTTTACTTACTAATGAAAACCATGTATGTTAAATTGTTTAAATTCAATTCAATGAATTTGTAAAATTTCATTTAAATAGAAAATGTCAGTTTTGTAACTACTATGCAATGTTTTCACTGTTAATCAAAAATTGAACATTTTCAGAAAAATACCAAAAAATAACCCAAAGATAATTTTGTTCTTCCGAATTAATTTTTTTTATATTTTCCCAATTTAAATTATATTTTTTTCATTAATTAATTTAATATTAATTTATGTTGTGAATACTAGAAGCTGTGTTTTTAATAAATAAAAACTACTAAATGATTGACATGTGTTTATGTACAAAATGAAAATCAATCCAATGACAAAAATTGAATTAAATTATAATAATATATTCCAATTACACATTAATAACAATAAAAAGATAATATAACCATATAAACAAATCATATGAAAAGATAGTTTTGACTTAAAATGCATTAATTTTCACCATTCAATAAAAAATAAACATTATCAAAATATTACCAAAAATGCACCCAAATATATTTTTATATCCTCATTCTAGAGAAGTAGTTTATTTTTTAATGATACATATAAAAGTGAAAAAACATGATATACTATGGGGTATCCATCAAAAGTTGGTAAAACTACCTTTTATAAATATTAAAGTATTTATACTTAATATTTGATTTATTCTCATTTTATGCTTCTAATATTTATTTGATAAATGTAAAAACATATAACAAAAATGTTTAATCATGATAAGGTTTTCTCTTTTCATTCCCTCCAATAAAACAACTACACATTACCTACTATTTTTAATAATGATATTATATTATTATTATTTTAGTATAACTCCATATTGGGTACAAAATAAGACTTCAGAGAAACTCATTCATGTGTGTTGGGTATGCCATCAAACTTAGAATACCCTTTAAATTATAATTATAATTTAATTCAAAAATATTAATAAATATGAAAAGTCTATATTCCTTATATACCTAAGATGTTACATCCGTCCCCCCATTTTGAAAATTACATCCTCATATTTTTTCACTAATAAAATAAATTGGTGTATTTATCCCTCATAGAATTTTCATATTACCATGTTTACACTTCAACCATATGTTCTTTCCATGATACATTTACATGATCAATTTCTTTATGCCACAACACATTCTCTCTTCAGACAAGAATCTGGACTAGTTTTTCCTCAAAAGTGATATTCTCTTCCAATTGAGCTACCTCTGGACTCAAAACATGAAATGGATCCAGCATATACATTATTAACCATGAAACATGAAACAAATTGTCTACCTGGGATAAATTTTGATGTAAATAACCTTTTAGGAAACTAATTCAATTTTCTCCATGATTTTAAAGGGTCGAATGAACATTGGACTCAGCTTTCCCTTATTACTGAAATGCATCACAAATTTCCATGGAGATAATTTGGGAAAGACATGACCACCTATCTTGAAATAAATATCCTTCATTTGGTTATCCACATTAATTTGTTTTTCTATGCATTGTTCTCCTGTGATTCTGAATCAACTGAACTTTTTCTGCCATCTCTTCTACCTATTTTGTTTCTATTAACTTCATTTCAACCACTTCATAACAAAAATATGGAGTTTGACACTACATACCATATAATTCCTCGAATGGTGCCATCTGTATACCAAAATGAAAATTTTATTATATGAAAATTTATCCAAAGAAAGATGTTGGTCCCAAATCCCCTGGTAATCCATTGAAAATGGATGTATCATATAATCAAATGTCTGAATTTTTTGTTCGGATTACCCATCTGATTGAGGATTTAAAGTTGTACTAAAAATTAATTCAGTACCCAACAACTTCTAAAGGCCATCCCAAAATTAGTTGTAAACCTAGGATCATTGTTACATACAATGGATAGTGGAAATCCATGTAAGATAAATCTATTTTTAATATAATACAAGAAATATTGATCTAGAGACAGAGTAACCCGAATAGGAAGAAAATGATCTTATTAATTAATTGATCAACAATAACCTAGATTGCTTTGTTACCTCAATATGTCTTTGGTAATCCCATGACAAAGTCCATGGATACATATTCCCAAAACCACTTTGGTATCTATAAAGGCTGATGCAAACCATTTGATGACTTCCTCTATACATTAACATGTTGTCAATTCAAGTACTTCCTAGTAATGTCAAAAATATTTCTTTTCATTCCATCCCACCGGTAATACTCACGATGATCTATGTACATCTCAGTACTGTCAAGATGAACTAAAAATTGAGAACTATGAGTTTCACAGAAAAACTCTTTCTTCAACTATGAATTACTAGGTACACATAATATCTATCCAAAACATAAAACACAGTAATTATCAATGTTAAATTCTAGAAACTAACCCTTCTAAAGAAACACAATATATTTCTGAAACTCATTTTCTTCCTCTTGCGCTTTGGTAATTCTGGTTGATAGAGATGATTTCAATGAAACCTGATACAAAACAAGGGAATTTACTACACCAACAACTTTTATGCCAAAGTTTATCAAATATTATATAAATGTATATTGTTTCAAATGTAAAAAGTTGAATGTAGCATTACTTTTTTGACTCAAAGAATCAGCCACAATATTTTTTTTCTGGATGGTAATGAATCATGAAATTATAATCCTTGATTAATTCCATCCATCTCCCCTGTATCATTTTCAATTATTTCTGAATGAATATATTCTTCAAATTTTTTTGGTCATTATCTATTTCATATTTCTCTACATAAAGATGAGGCCTAAAAAAATTTATGTCAAAAAATAGTAGTTAATTCCAAATTATGGGTAGGTTAATTTAACTCATGAGGTTTCAACTCATGTGAAGAATAATCAATTAAATAAAAATTCTACATTAGTAAAAATACATGTACATTCAATGAAACATCATTGTAGGTAACAAATTTACAATCTCTGGAAGATAATGAAACAACTGAAGCATTCACCAATCTTCTTCTCAATTAATAAAAAAAATCATCACATTCTTTTGTCCAAGTGAACTTAACACATTTTCGGGTACACATAGTCAGTTTTCTAGAAAACTATTCAATTTTTTCAACAATCCTCCAGTAATAAGATACTAAAGAAAAAAAAACTACATATATTAGTTATATTCGTGTGACTTGGCCATTCTTAACAAAATATTGTTTTAGTAGGGTCAATAGTTATTCCATTTTTTGAACAAATGTGACCAAGGAATGAAATGTTTTATAACCCAAACCCAAACGTGATGAATTTTCCATAGAGTTGTATTTCTTTTTAGGATTTCAAGACAAACTGTAAATGACCTTCATGTTCATATTTACTATTGGAATAAAAAAATATCAACAATAAACAAAATAAAAAACTCCTCCAAGAACTTAGGGAATGTAATATTCCTAAGTTCCATGAATACATAAGTTGAATTGGTTAAACCAAAAATCATAACTATAAATTCCTAATCACCATATATATTAAGAAACCCAATATTTATAATGTCTACTTAATTTACATTCAACTGATGGTACCCCTACCTTGTGTCAAATTTCGAAACATACTCTGCTCTATGGATCCAGTCAAACAAATAATTGATATGAGCCAAAGGATACTTTTTCATTGTAGTGCGGTTATTAAATTATATATAGTCAATGAAAATTATAAATGGAAAATATTTATTTTTATGAAACAAGACTGGGGAACCCCTTGGTGAAGTATTATGATGAAATAATCCTTTATCAAACAACTCATTAAATTATTTCATTAACTCTAAATGTTCAATTTGTGCCATTTGATATGGTGGTTTTTAAATTTCATTAGAATGGGGAACTAAGTCATCTAGAAATTCCACTTCTCGATCTGGAATAATACCCGAAAAATCGTTAGGAAAAAAATCAAGGTACTCATTTAATACTGGAACATAATTAAACTGAGATGTTTTTAATTTTCATCATTATGTTCATGGTAACTTTCATTTCCATATTTTTCTATTTTCTCAGCTTCGTGATATCTTGTCAAAAGTAAGGGTTTATTCTTGTTCAAAAAAATAAAATTTTTCTAAAAGGAAACTCATTTAGAGATGTCTTGAATATTAACATGATAAATAGGAATCCAATCTTATCCCAAAATAACATCAAAATATACTAGAGGAAAAACAATATGTTTTTTAGGTAGATTCATTCCACCCACAAGGATGAGAATGATTATATAATTTCATTTTTGTCTCAACATTTCCTCCTAGTGTTTTTACCAAAATGTTCAAGATTTATATATTGATATGTATCTACCAATTTATTAAAATAATAATCAGAAATTAAAGAATGTTTAGACCCTAAATCAAACATCAAATTGGTAGAATTTGAATAAAAAAACAGTGTACCTGATACTACTTCATATGATGGTCCAACTTTTTCTGAAGTATTTTCAAAAAAATGCACCACCCCTTTCTTCTTTTATATTAGATGCATATCATCATTTGGGTTCAATGTTGGAAACTCATGTGCTTGATGACCCAAATTTTTTCACTTAAAACATTTTACTAACTGTAAATTAGATTCTTACTTACAATTACCATGATCATTTTTAGTGCAATTATAATCCTTATGTCCCATTTTTTCACATCAGTAGCACTTACCATAATACAAAATAAATTCCCCATCATGATTTTTACCATAATTTTCATAACATGTAAACAAAATTTTTGTTCATCGAACTTTTATGAAGATTTATTATGTTTCCCCTTCCATTGCATCCTCAAATTATGTTGTTATTCAAAGAGTAAATGGTCATCAGAAATCACCATTTCAACCACCCCATACATATAACAAGTGTTTTGTATCTTCTAAACTCATGATACAATTATTCTATTCTATAATGTTTCTTTAATCCTACGTAAAAATGAATGGTTTTATTATCAAGATATCATATGAAATTTGGATGATACCTTTCCATCCGAGTTAATTTTGCTTCAAAAGAATCCATTGAGTCATCCTCCTACCTCAATTCCAATAATTGTTTCTCTATCCTATGCTGAAAAACCTATGGAATATATTTCTAAAAAAGTTCTCTTTGAATTAATTCCAATCAAGATCATAAATTTATTAACTACCACTGACATTTTTTACAATCGACAACCATTGATCGCCTTCCCCTTCAAAATGTTAAACAACGAGACTAACATTTTGATGTTCTAAACACCCCATGACATCAAAAATATTTTCCAATTCTTTAATCCACTATTCATCTAGAACATGGTCAGATGTTCCTTGGAATGATGGGGGATGTTCTCTCATTATATGCTTTACTACTAACATATTCCTCTAGGGTTGATCTGGATGATCTAATGCATTCATACCATCACCATTTATAGCCTGAGTCAACTATTCCATCACTGCAAAAAACTGTTCAGTTTTGATTCCGACAATCTCAGTTTTCTTATTTAGAAGGTTTTTTTCCACCTGATGTCATCCCATCATAACTACACTTGTTTCCCCTATGGAAAACCAATCTAAAAATTGAATTATCTGAGGCGATGTGACATGGTTATTTGTAAATTCATTATCATTTCAATTATACCATAAATTAATTCATGGATATTAATTTAATGATACCCTAACTCCTAATGTTTTCTAAACATACCATTGATATAAACTATAATTCCACAACCTTAGAATATTACATAATCATGAGTTAAGTCAATAATTCACATTGAGGATATTTTCAGTTTTATAGTTTTTGAGAATTAGGTCATAACCCGAACATTACAAGACTAATATTACAATGTAGAATCTTCTCCTCGGTATACATTTGTTTTCATAAAATAAAAATTCATAAAAAAAAATAATTCTTTTCATGATATAAATATTATGGAATTATTCCTTTGTCTTACAATGCCTTATACCCTTTGAAAAAAATTCAAAGACATGGGATTATCATAAAAAGTTCAATAAGGGTTATAAAATAATGAATGAAATCATTAGTCTATCAATACATACAAAACATAATCTCTTCAACATTCCTCATGAAATCTTACGATTTATGAATAACACATAGAAATCATAAATTATAAATGTAACTTGTGGCATCCATAACGTACTTATGTTTTTTAATAGCTATGTAAGGAGTTACATTTGGATTACCCATCACAAATATATTCCCTAAAAAAATTTGGAGAAAAGATAAAGTTTACATCCTTCACATTACCCAATGCATTGGAGAGATATCTTAGGCTCACCCGCCCTAGGATTATCATGGGACTACATGTATACCTAAACAATTCCCGATAACTATAACATAATCATAACACATGGAAAAGAATAAAGGAATGATATATTTTCCACATGGAAATCACAATATAACATTACAATATATTGACATTATTATTCAATTCTCAAAACCATTTTCAATACAATAATACTTAAAAAGTGTATATGGTATTTATTTTTATTTTAGAAACATTAAATCTTGCTATGGATTCCAAATATAAAATAATTCTCACGTTGGCAGAAAGGTTACTGTCATCACGTCTGTTAAAAAGAAAAAACATTGTTCCATTATTAAAATAAATCTTAAAAAATATTCCTTTTGAAAACCATTAAATGATATTTAAAGAAAAATGTTATAATTATACACAGTATAAAAGAATGTCATGTATAAACCAACATATACCTCAATGAAAGGGTATTGTGATGAAGTCCCTTACTAAAATTCGGCAACCTAATGATGTCACTTTTAAATTATAAAAATTAATTGATGATATAAAAATTTGCCTCTCATCACTTTGACATAAAATGTTCAGAAATAAGATATAGAAGAAAATATCCCAATATTTTGAAAATTATATTTAAAGACATAACATAAATGAATTCTTTGACTAAATAAAACGGTAAATGGTCCCCTTACTCAGATCATTTTATAACTAAAATATATTTATTATGTGTTTTTAATATAAGTAAACATAATCGGTAATATTTCTTTTAATTGAAAAAGTCATTTTTTACTACTATATAGTGTATTTCACTATTCATCACAAATTGAACGTTTTCTAAAAAATACCAATAATTTACAAAAATATAATTTTGATATTCCGAATTAAAAAATTATTTCAATTTAACCAAATTCAAAACATATATGTTTGATCAATATATTTAAAATTAATTTGTGTTATCAGTACTAGAATGCTTTATTTTATTTAAAAACTAGAAAACGATTGACATGTGTTTGTGTAAAATATCGCTGTGAAATTACTTACAATGAGAAACATTGGATTAAATGGAAAAAATATAATCTAACAATTCGTTAAAACCATTTCAAAATATTAACTAACCATATAATCAAATCAGATGAAAATGTAGTTTTGGCTTAAAATGTAGTATTTTCCACTTTTAATTAAAAATGTACTTTATAAGAAAAATTCCAAAAAATTTCAAAAAGTATATTTTGATATCCTTATTCAAAATAATAATTATATTTTTTCAAATGAAACCTATAAAAGTAAAAAAAACTATATTTATAAGGGGTTCTCTATCAAAAGGCAGTAAAACTATCTTTTAAAAATAATAGAGTATCTACATAAAAATTGTATTTATTCTAATTTTATGCCTTTATATTTTATTTCATAAATGTGAAAAAAATTAACAAAAATTTTTACAAATAAAATGGTTAGTTCTATTCATTACCAACAACAAAACAGATTGGCATTAACATCCATTTAAAATTATAATAATATATTATTATTATTTTTTTAGTATGATTCGTCATTTTGTGAAACAAAAGACATTAGAGAAACCCATTATTCCATTTAGGGTATGCCATCGAAAATAGAATCCCCTTTAAAGTAAAATT
Organism: Viscum album; assembly: GCA_963277665.1. Taxonomy (NCBI): domain Eukaryota; kingdom Viridiplantae; phylum Streptophyta; class Magnoliopsida; order Santalales; family Viscaceae; genus Viscum; species Viscum album. The sequence goes on along the minus strand of OY728158.1, from coordinate 1,456,504,974 downwards.
AATTCGTAATTCACAATTAGTAATAAATATGAAAATGTAATATTCTTTATTTACATTGGATGTTACACATGGAATTAACCTCAATATTCATATTCATAGTGTGGTAATGTATCGATAAATAAAAATTATTAATATACTCAAATCATATTCCCTAGTTCATATTATTTTCCATATAATTTATTATATACATTAATGTTTTATATTAAGTATATATGTTAAAGTTTTCTCTATAATGATAAATGTTTTATATCTTTCAAGGAAAATTTACCATTGAGATTTTGAAATCATTATTTGGGTGTCTTTTCTCATTATCTTTCAATTTTTATGATGCCCAAGCTATATCCATATAATTCTAAGTGATGTGTCATTTGAGTCCCTTATTGTATTAATCATTATATTTCACAAACCCATCTCCACATTAGGGTAGTGAAATCAGAAGTGTGATGACTAAACTTCTCTTTGGTTCTTCAAAATATTCCACACATTCATGATAATTTACAAAAAGTATAAATAACTTTTAGCTGAACCAAGAAATCTATGGATATCAATAACTATTGTTGGTTTAGACTAGTAGTGGATAACATCCATCATTTATGTATCAACATATATACCAACTCAAAAAATTATTCCACCAAAAAATGATTCCTTTTTGTAACCAAACCTCTCATATTGAAATTTTTAATCTACATAACCATTAAAAGGGTCTCAAATACAATCTTCTTGTGATCCACATTTTATTCATTTTCCTTTGAATATTTATGAATATAATATATAGACTATGTAGAACTATTTATTTTAATCTCTAAAGATTCAATTGATTATATCCATGAATATATAAGAGGAATTAGTATAACCAAATGATATAACAATAAATTTATAATGATCACCCCTTATATATAATTTTTCATGGGTATTTCCTCATCCATGACCTTTAATTTATAATATCAATAATTAATTTTAACCATGAAAACTCATTGAGCCATGAGTAGTTGATTGAAAAATTCATGAATATGAGGTGGTTGGTAATTTTTTTTGATAGTGATCATGTTATGTTCTTGATAATAATGGTACAGTTACAATGATGCACATTTCTTCTTTAAATATAAAATTTCATCCATTTGGTAATCCACATGTCCAAATAAATATCTTACCATGATTATCATGGAATTGCATCTAAAATTACTCAAAATAAATTTATACCATTCTATATGATTCATTTAAAATAGTTGTTTCACCACTATGAGTAATATATAGAACTCAACGTCAGTATTCGATTGAAGAATAGGAAACAATTATGGATATACAAAAAAAACATCAATATAATATGTATATATTCAATGTTGAGATTCGCTCAGACCATAAATGATAAAAACACAATTTGAATATAACTAAATACCCATATAATTATCTAATTTCTTTTATAGTTTCATATTTATCGTCACATTGATAGATGATCATTGGATGGTTTGGAATATAAAATGTGAATTAACATATATGAAAATCTATGTGGGATTTTAAAAAATAATTCCAATACATGCGGTAATTTAAATCAACAACCACTAGAGGGTGAATAATAATATTTAAGGAATAAAATCCTCAAAAAAATAATTCATGAAAATGAATATACCTAAGATACAATCTACATACCTATAATATGTTTCACTTATAATTAAACATGTAATCATTAAGGTGTTACTATTACTACCCTAACAAAAGTTTCAAATATATATGATTCGGTAGATCCAAAATCAAATAAGGCATTATCAGTTATAGAAGACATTTTATGTTTACCTTTCAACACTTAATAATAATACCGCACATCTATAAATGTGATATTATGAAATTCCACTTCTTCTATGGGATAAAAAATATTCTAAATTTGATATTAATCATTAAAATTAATTTCTAATCATTGGTTATAATAATTCACATAATCCATTAATTTAAAACACTAGACTACGGGTGATTCATTCTGTGGTTTTTTTCTCCATTTCTAGATAACTTCTTATTACAATCACTCTGGATGTCGATTTCTGGTTCAGCTTTTTTCAACACATAAAACATTTACCAATGCACTTGATATAAATTTATATATGATTCCTTCCATAGATCGATCATATGGAAATATAATATTCTTTTATCCATGATTGTTATAACTTCCCGTGAATTACATCTTTCTTTTAATATAAAAACCAATAGATTGAGGGAAACATCAATATAAATTTCTACCATGATAGAAAACAAACTGATTTCTTCGCAGCTACGATATTATCCTATGACCAAATCACTTATATTTTATTATGTAAGGCCACTGATGAATCGATCAGCCTTACATTAATGTTCGATAATTTTACCAAATGAAATCCTCTCATATTTTGTTTTATTTTTCTTCATAGGAAAAAATGGATTCAATGTCCTTCTATTTTATCCCAAGAAATCTATTTTCAATTTTAATACATAGAATAAATGAAATTTACTTATTGAAAAATTATCTTTTATGTTTATCCCCTTCCAAGGAGTCAATTTATTATTATTTTTTCATGTTGTTAATTGGATTTACCCCAAAATAGATTCACATTAAAAATGATAAACAACCAAAATAAAATTTTCATGTATTGAATAGTTTAGAATGGAAATGACATTATTGTGCTGGTGGTCTATATTCCACCAACTACTGGATTAGTGAACCTAGTAAATGAAGTTGGATTCAACCTTATGAATGAATCAAAAGAACATTTTCCTCATTTTCTCATTTGAGATATCAATAAGATTCATATCATGAAAATATTTTATAGGCATATCAATTAAACATTTAATTCCTTCCCTAAATAACATTTGGTTTCTTATGAATAAAATAATTTCTATTTCCAGATAAATCAAAATTTATTTCAGTAAGTAGGGATAAATGCATTGACTAAATTGAAAAAAAATTGTGTGATAAATAGTATTCATTTTGAGAATTTACATATTCATGAAAACTCATTCTTATAATGTATTAATCAAGAAACTGTTTTTCAATCTATGTTCAATTATGTTAAAACTAGGTCATTAATGATCATCTCTTCTTCAAATCATTCAAAATTGTTCATAAATATAATTTAAATTATCCAAATAATATCACATAGGTGGGATCATTTAGGTTAAAAATAAGGGAACACACACTATAAAAAAGTATAATGGTAGAGATATACTCAAAAATTTAGTTTTAGGTTATTTTCAATAGAATATTATATCCCAAAACCTAAATCCCTTTTAGTATCCATACATGGATTAATTTTATGGGGAACCACACTCATTTATTTTCTATAACAAAAGAGGTTCTCTAATAAAAGTATTATTTTTATGGTTATCACTAATGATTCCATAATGTAGACTCCCAATGTATTTAAATATTTCTATGATACCAACTATATTGACCCATAATACTCAAATATGAATATTTCCTGTTATTAAATTAATATTCAAAAAATAAATTTTTTATACACATGTGAATCCTAGAGTTATAGTTACCTAGAGAACATTGATACCTATTCAAAATATTCTTAAGAGATCTATATATTCACACACTAATATTTTATTATATAGAACACTTGAGTGACAAATAATACATAAATAATTATATATATAATAGTGAAATTAAATTTCCAAAAGGGTGAGCTTATATGCTCTGCATATGTAAAATGGTAGATATCAACGATCAGTTAAACATAATATGAGCATAATGGTTTAAGAACAAGATCTTAATAACTTAAAATCCATAACTAATATATCATAGATCATAACATTAAATCATGAAATAAATCATGGTTTTTCCTATGACATGAACTATAAATGTATCCAAAACCAGATCAATGATATAATAACCTTGGGAAAAGGAATATGGTTGTGGAATACACATAATCAAATAAAATCAAAAAATTACTTAAATAATTATTTGAAAAATATCACAGTGGATTGTGTTCAATCCCAATTACATAATATCATTATTCATTGTCCAATCCCCAAACTATCATAGTGTACAAATTCCATTATCTAATAGGGTTCAGTCCCAATTACAGTCTTAATTATCTCATTAAATATCAATATTTACCTAAATCATTGGATATCTATATAATTTCAGTCCCACCAATAAAAAATGTACAATATATTCAAATGTGATCCAGACGATAATAAATAATTCACCACATATCATCACTCATGATGTGGAAATGGGTTTTATAAACATTTCCATAATTCATCAAAGCATAACTCACAAAAAAATAATTTCTTTTCATAAAAATATCATCATGATAATCATAATCCATTAAAAAATATTAATAATTGTATCATTGTATCACATTCTCAGAAATCCTTTCGTGACATCAAAGGATCTGATACACTATTAAAATTAAATTATAATACCACATAGAAACATTCATGGGGAAAATAAAAATTTCATTTTGAAATTACATCTTTTAAATCTAAAAGTTTTAAATACATTATAAGAAATATTTCTTTGAAAATATCCACGTATTTTTTTACAGTAATATTTTACAATTTGATTGTTTATATAGGTTGTAAATTATATTTCAGTTTTTCATGCTAAAATAATGATTCCTTTTAAAATTATGGTAATATGTAAAAAGTACCACATTCATAAAATGATGAGAATTTGTTTTTAAAACATGATGTAAAAATTAAATTTTTTTATAAATTACGTTAATAATAATTATTTAATCATAAAAATATCAGTGAAATTATTTTTACAAAACACATACATTGAAGAAAATGACTTTTCTATAGAAGAAAAAACAAAATTTAGTTCTCAATAAAAAATAATTTTCATCTAGTTAGAACATAGAGAGTGAAAAATGAAAAAAAATTAATCTCTAATAAATAATTATAATTTAATAAATGAAATTAGAATTATTTAGATGTACGTAATTAAATTTTATTATTGAAAATGTAATCACAACAGATCTTAATAACCATTGATATTGTAATAGAAAACACCTACCGTGCGTTCAATATTATTTGTAAGAGATTTAAAACATAGTATAATAAATTCAAATTTAATATAATTCTATAATATAATCATGTAAATAAATATAATATAATATATTTTCCACTTACATCATTTTAAAACCATTTTATCATTATAATAATAATCTCCATGATTTATATATTTAGTTTTTTATAATAATTTTACCTCATTAGGTATAATATAATAACATCTATCACTGATCTATCATTATTAAAAAATTTATTATTATTGAAATATAATATATATTTAGTGTGTGTATATATATTTAATTTAATCGTTAATATTTACATGTAAAAAAAGTAAATTAAATTTTTCATCAAGATTGTAGGTTGTATATAAGCATGAATGTTGTATTAATTTTCAAGAGGATGGAAAAAAAGAAAAAAAAATAATAAATCTCTATTCTAATAGAATTTTTTCATATATATCATATATATTCATAAATATTTTTCCAATCCATACATGTAAAATGTTTAAAAAATAATAATATCTCTTCATGGAAGTGGTTGTCTACATGCACGCATGATTAACACTATTGTTTTATAATAGATGGTACATAGTTGTATAATGGTTATTAGATCATCATAATAAAAAAAATTATATTCAATATATTTATTTCATTATTTTATAATGGATACATTATATTTAGATGAAGTATTAGAAGAGATCAATTTGAAGAAGCATCATTGAGAGTTATATCTCTTTGGTGAGAAACCTCCTTTAGCATACACATTATGCCTTGAATGGATGGAATATTTAATAACATGATGATAAAAGATATGGTTAAGGATTATATGAATTTTTTATTCTATTTCATGGATGATAAAAAAAAATATATGGGGATTATTAGCGTGGTGTTATCATTTTATACACGAGGGAAATGACCCACATGGGATTACATAAATGATAAAATAAAATATATATCATAATCATTCCATTTATCACCAAGTAACTAATAATTTAAAATTATTATTTTATGTGATTTAAATAAAATAAATAAATCAAAATTTGAAAATATTTTGAAATATTTTATACCTTTTGTGTTTTTTAACTACTTAAAACTCATTTTATCATTATCCGTGATAACCAATCTTTTTACCCTGTTAATGAAATTTTATGAACATAACATAAAAGGGTAAATAAAACAAAATTTAAAAATTATTTGAAATTCCTTCCATCATATTTAATTTTTTTAGTAGTGGAAATTAAATTAAATATCATTAGGGAAAATAGAAGAATTTTTTTTAAGAAAAAAGAATTTTTAAAAGTAGAATTAAGTATACATTGAAATAATGTAATAGATTAGTTTCCTTCAATTGTTTTTGTAAATAATATAAAAAATATAATTCTAATATATTTGGCCAAAACAAAAAAATTAATTTAATATTGCGACCAATAAATTAAATTCAAAGGCCAAAATTAGTTTTTATTTTGAAAAAAAATAAACATATTAAATAAAATATTGTGTTCCAAAATCTATAATAATTGTCCAAAATACATTTTTTAAATCCATAATGATTTATTTTTATGAATACCACTCATTTCACATGATAATGGAAATAGTGTATAACATATACCTAGTAATAATGAAGAAAATATAGATTATAACATAATAATATCATACAAATAAAACAGGTTTACACATTATAATATCGACATTAAAATATACCTTCATATAAAATTATTGACATGAAATCAAGTCCATATGAAATCTAATATACAAGAAAAAAACTAGATCAACATACGATATTATCAACCTGAAAATAGGCCCATACATAAAGTAGTGAACATGAAATCAAGATTATGAATGACATATTTAAATCATGGGTTATATATCATTACCCAATGCATTTTAGGGTATAAAAGGATCACGTACCACATATTACTAATTAATTAATATTTACTCTACAATATCGTCAAATAATTCAATGTTTTTTCGAATGATAACCTATTTATAAAATGTGTTTTTTAAACATGTCGTCATTATAAAAGTAAATCATCTACATAAATAAAAAAGATGGTATAAAAGCATAATTTGAAAAATTAATAATAAATAACATCAAAATATTTCATTGAATATGATAATTACATTAAAATAACACATGGATAATTTCTTGAGGAACATACCATATATATTTTGAATTTTCTTATTTAAAATTCAGATTTTTACAAAATGTGAAATAAAAAAATCATATGAAAGGAACTGTGTAAAATTTTTATTGATGATTTAACCCATTGAGTGGTAATGACAGTGAGAAACTGTATTCATTCTATATTAATTTAATAAATTTTTGGGTTCAAATTTTTATTACAAATATAAAAGTACCCCTTTTAAAAATGAAATTAAAATTATATTTAAAAGACTTGGAAAAAAATCAATCATTATTATAAATGACATTTAAAATGAAATGGATAATAATATAACAATTATTACAATAATTTAGAAAACATTGTCATGTATGAAAAAAAAAAATCGACCATAGAGACAAGGAATGATTGTATTTTTGTAAAAATATATTTTCAATCACTTGAATAATTGAACAGTGAGAAATAAAAACAAAATTATGATATTTAGAAACCACCATATAAGAATAAAAATAGATTGATTATATAGATATATATCATTAATTTTTATCATCATAAACATGACCATTAATAATATTTATAAACAATGATATTGAAATATAAATCTCTTACCACTTGATAACATTGGAATCAAAACCTCATGAAAGAGAGAACCATATATGTATATACAAATACTCATAATTTTAATGGTAATAATCATAGGATAAATTTATTGGGGTTATATCATGTACATAATATAATATAGTGTTTAATATGGAATGTGTCTCACAAAAAGAAAAGTGGTAGAGAAGTCCCTTACATCAAGTCTGAATAGATACAAAATGATCTCCATATTAATTTATAACATTTTCATACATTGAAAAAATATAATTTAGAACCATTTTAATACATTTAATATCATATATAAAACAATTATATCATTCAGTCACCCATTTATTAATACTATCTTATTAAAAACATAATTTTTAAATGTTAATTGATTGCTTTTTTCTTGAGATTTTTTTGGTTTTGTAGTTATAGTACATGTACATTGATCATAGTTCCATTATATACACAATTTTATTAATTATATAAGTATAAAATATATAAATTATATATGTATATATTTGGATTCATCAATAAAAGTATGAGACAAAAAATTTATTACACAAATAATATATTGGTAGGTGGTATATACGCCAGAACGTTGATTGTCACATTTCAATGGATAGAATTAAAAAATTGATTATTATTCACATTTATAGAATCATTATTATATAATATATATTAAATCAATTTACACTTTATTTTATACATGGAAATATGAATTTAAAAATGAATAACATCGCATTGTAGATGTTGTATCCCACAAGTACAGAAGAGTGACACCATTGATTTTCTAAAAGACTAAAATGTTTGAATGGAAATATGATATTATAATTACCAAAGAATAGGTATTCCATATATAAAATATTTTCTACATTAATCCATTATTATAAAAATTCATTTATATTTTTGATGGAATTTTTTATCTTAATGTTTGGGTGGTTGTCCACAAGTAGGCACGAGAGATCCATTCAGTTCCCAATTGATGAAATAGGGGAAAAAAATTGGATGTTACAAAAAAATAATTACAGTTAAGTATATTTAGGACTCATAAGGTACTATTTATGATTAATTCCATATATTTAGATAATTTATAATAAGAAATATATTTAAATTGTTCGGGTATGATGATTACCACTTCTTAGGTAGGACACCTTTAGATACTTTTTTGAGGACCCGCTGAATGGAATTTTATGGCAAAAAAAAATTATTTTGTTTATAGGTTACTCAAAAAATAAATATTCAGGGTTTGATTATTATTGATGGATAAAAATATTTGAGAACAAGATAATATGAGGTCCCCATATATAAATGAGTAGATGTACACCCTAGGAAAGATTTAAAGTATTAAATTAATATAAATTTATATTCATTTTCACATGGATAAAAAATGATATATTTAATATATGTGTTTTCTATGAGTCTAAATAATTTCATCCAATATAATTTTGACATGTTTATGTTGTGTTTTCTCTCTTGTATCATTTTTTAACCCCTCATTACCCCTTTTTTAAAATGGCTTAAATATCATTGTTTTTTTACTTTAAGGGCCAGAAGAAATATTTAAAATGAGAGGAAACCCATAATTACACAATGGGGGGGTATCGTAAACGATATCCAATTTATCAATATGAATATATTATTAACATTTATTTAAAATAATGTAAAAAAATATTTTTTATTATATAATATAATTAGTGTCATTTTTCAAAATGCATGAAATTTTAAAATATAGTATCATTCTAACTCATGTTAATTGAAAAAAAATTATATTTCCAAGAATAAAATGAATATATAGTCTTATTGTAATCATTATATTAAAATATTATAGTCTGAAATATCATTTTAAAAATTAAAATTAGTTTTTACCCCTTTGTAAAACCATTTCATTCTTAACCAAGTTAATGAATTTTTAAATTTTAATGGTTTATAATTTTACATATCAATTTAAATATTGCTCATAAATATAAAAAATATGAGACATTTAAACCCTATGTCTTCCTAATTTTTCCTATTTACTAATTTTATAATTTTCGATAATTTCAGAAAATATATTTATCATTAAATGATATTAATTTCATTTTCATAACTATTCACATAATTTAACATTCAAAACAACATGATATAAATGGAATTATAATATAAACCATTCCCAAATCCCAAGTATTTTATATTTATATAAAAAATTAAAATGACATTAATAATATCATATTATATTTTCTTTAATATTTTTCAAATTGATGGTTTTATTTTTATATTAACTGAATAAATATTGTGTTGGTGTTTCATAAGAATTAAAAAAATTTATTCAATCTCATAATGTTTACTTTTTCATGTTTTGATGAGAATAAAAAATTAAAACAGAATGATTCACCCCCATTTAGGGGTATAGGAATGCTGAAGTCTAATGAAATCACCTACCAAGAACTTCAAACAATCTTCAGATACAAATCCTAAATAATTATTGGGAATCAGAGGCACCCCTAAGTAATTTTTTGGAAAGTGCATCAGCCAAAAATGGACTTCCATATATTTTTTCTTATTTTGTAACCCCTGGATGATAAAATAATTACAACTCTTTATAAAATTAATAAACTCATATGGGGTCTGGTCCTCCCATGTAGAACCCCAACCAAAACAATAGAATCCTTTATTATTAAATCAATAATTATTTTAAAAAAAATATACTAAGATAAATGAAATTGGTTAATATTTAATTTGATAATTTATAATTGTTCTTATACTCTTGTTTTATGTATGTAAAAATTCTATATATTTGAAATTCATGTGACTGGCATTTTGTATTTTTTTATTTTCATCACATAATATAATGTTTAAAACCAATAAAAATGGACCAAAGGATCCCTCGTTTCAATGAATATGTGATCTTGTCTAAACCCCACTCATACATCATTATAATGGAATGTGATAAAGTTATTATAAATCATTATAAAAATATTTATTCATTATTTTACCCATTTAACCATTACCACAGACACATATATTTACCATTTAAACTATTCCCAATGATAAAAAATAGTTGGGAGAATTTTACCAAATTGTATTCCCTTAATAATAAATATGGAATTCATTTTTTTGTGAGTAAATTCACTAAAATGGGTTGATTAATTTAATAATAAATTCAACAACTCCGATAAAAACCATTTTTCTAGAATTTTCGTTCTAATTTATAAAATATTTATTGTAAAAATATAATGTAAAATTAATTATAGTGACCTTAATTAAATTACTATTTTTATAAATAAAAGATTAAACTTTTATACTCATTTTAAAATAATATATGCATGTATTTTATTTAAATGAAAATATTTTTTTAATAAAAAGCTGTAATATTAACTATATATCAGAAAATAAATCGTTTTATAATATTATCATGAATTCAATTTAAGAAAAAAAATTTAGAGCATCGTATTTCATTTGTTGTGAATATGGTGTCAATATATGTATATATGGTTAATGATTGAAGTAGTGGTACTTGAAGAAATGTTGTTGACTTAGTAAAGATACCACATTGATTATGATGAAGTTTCTCCAAAAGTAATTTCACATGGAGAATTATTATTTGACTTTGGATGCCATGCATGAAAATTATCCAAATTAAATTAGACGATTTTTGAACTGGTCCTATGTTCCAAGACATGTGTCACAAAATGAATATTTTTAAAACCATTTTTGAAGGCCAAGACATAGATTATTGAATGATGAATTTCAAAGATCCAAACATTGGTTTTTAACAGGATGAAGTGTTTTAATTTTGAGAATGTGAGATGGTCTTAAATACTGAAGAAGTGTCCCAAAAATCAATGAATAAGAGGAAGTATATTGGTATTGGTTGGGAATTAAGTATTATATATATTTTGGTTTTACCAATGTATTTATGTATGGTTAAAAAAATATGGGACCAAAACTAGCAAGGAAACCAAACAACTAGAGAAGGTATTTGCACCACACAGTGGACAAGCCATTGTTGCATGGGAGAGACATTAAAGAGAGCCACCATGCAAGGCATCACAGTGGTAGGGATCACAAGGTGGGAACAGAGCACGCATACGGAATCTGGTACGGGGACGTACTGGTGGAGGTAGAAGAGAGTTAATTAAAATTAGGTAGTAGATATTTGATATTAATACCACGGAGAATGTGTGTCCTTATTTAGATGTGGGACAACATATTAAAAATGTTGAATCCACAAGATCTATTCATCTAATCTGACGTGTAATCGTGTCCATGCATCTCTTCAATAGTTCATTATCAAATCTTCATCGTCCATCCATTCGCTTAAAATGAGTTTGAACATGGACCGTCCAATGATACCACCGTCTTCATCTTCAAACTTTTGCCTTTTCCAATTTCGTTGCTCGTCGGAATCAAAGTTGTTCCTCTAAGATTCAACATCTGCCCATATCTTTTTATCCAAACCCCTGCATAAGGATCTTCTTTATTCTACAAACACATGAATGAAATTATAACTTCATTCATGAGATTAAAATGAATAATCAATGTAGGCCAAATCATAGGTAGTTGCGAACTAATGTCATGGATCATATGAATTTTTGATTAAATTTTGCATGCATTTCAAATACACGCATTTGATTATTAAACCTAGAAATGATGAATCTTACGTTGAACAGAATCAACCTGATCGATTCTTATATCTCATCCACCTTGATTTTTTCAAGGAAGATGATCTAGACCATTCAATTTATTTTTTATATCAATATCATATCATATGATATATGAATTCATAGAAGGGGTGAACCTCATCTACAAATAAAGATCCCTTTTCGAGTGTTCTGTAGTTGAAAATCTTGATAGAGATCATGTTTTCTAAAAAAATAGATAACTTCACGGAAATAATCCAAACAACATTAATATGCAAAGATAAATAAGATCTTGTAATCATTCAATAGGTGATACAGACTCTTGAACATTCCTTTTGAAGGAGGAAATAATCTATACCCTCTGCGTAAATAACCCTCAGTCATGCAAAAGGATCTTTCTAATCCTCGTTGTGTCTTCGTGAAGAGTATACTATGTGTATGCAACTTGTGAACATGGACCATTGTTTTTTCTCCTCAATGATAGGAACAAATAACATTCTTGGTTCTGTTAAGATGATCCATGCAAACTATTTTCATGAAGAAGAAGAACTCGTTATCTCTATTTTGCATAAAGAAAAAGAACTTGTGACCCCATTAGTTTTATTAAGTGTAGATGGAGATTGAATAAATCACAATGTTCAGATACACTTCCCTTAACAAAGAAAAATAACTCACACACCCATAATCATATACCCATTCGTGTTGTTTGTGTGACAAAAATAATAAGAAATAATTTATTCATGCACATGCATACTAAGAAACATAATTATAAGAAGGAAAGGAAGTGTGTGTGAACTCATGAAGATGAATGGAGAAGCAGACAGTGATTGTGATCAAGAGAATGTGGATATTTCATACAAATAAAATCATATACTAATTCATGAATCACAAATAAACAAAATATAAAATTTTTAGGTGTGTGAAAAGAACCAAAGAAGCAATGAGATTGAATAACATGTATCCATGCATGTCCATGCACATGTAAAGTAGAAATTAAGTGAACAATGAATGTGTGAACATACTTGATACAAACTCAATGAACCTAAACTATTGATACAAGAATACTGTGTTTTCAAGTTGAGAAGAATCATATTATTCGTGCATGAAATGATAAATAAACTTATTCACATGTGGGAATTCTGTGAGATATCCAAAACCTAGATTTTGGAATGCCTGGAAATCCATGATTGATGTAAAAATGAATTTAGACTGAAGCTACGAAGAATTACTAATGAACGTATATTATTAGAGTTGACAATAATTGAGTATTCTAGATAGACAATGTTGATATTGTGCAAGATCATTCTTTCCTATAAATTTTCATGAAGAAGTTGTGGGAATTTGTTTTACACACATTAGTGAGGTCATGTCTTGTACATAAATTAGTGAGGATGAGTCTTCATAAAAAAGTAAATAAATTCCTAAGAATTTTAAAATGGGGTAATTATCATTAGAGTAATCATAGTTATTAATCAAGGCCAATAGACGTTACAAAACTTTATTGATGATTCTTGAAGAGATACGTAAGAATGAGTGATTCAGTATGCCCATGGGGGAATTTCATGAGATCAATCTACAGTGATTCAAGTGTGAACAAGGAAGGAATTTTCTCGTGTGACTCATGTGTTTGAAGAACCATCTGTAATTTAGGACAAAGAGGAAGACTTTAGTGATACTCTAGAGCAGGCAAATGGTTCTCTAGTGACACTATGGGATGTAGTATAAATAACCTCTTATGGGAATCATGAGAGATAAATTAGGGCACTGTATCAACCATTGTAATTGATAGTAAGATTATATTAGAAATATATGTTGGGTAAAATAACCAACATATCCAGGAGTTGGTCTTTGATCCAAACCTTGTAAGATATGTTTTTCAATTAATTTACATTTACAACATAATCCGTGGTAAGGAAGAGAGTTACAAGAAGAGTAGAACAAGGCATTAACCAACCTTATAATTTCAAATGAAAAAAAATTAATTTTTGAAAATATTTAAATGGATCACTGATTCACCGTCCCCTTCTCAGTGATTCACACATATCTATTCACATCAATTGGTATCAGATAGAATGTCACCTATATATAATTCATTGGATTATATATGAATTACAGATTTCAAGAAATGAGTGAGCAAGCTGAAATGAAGATTTCATCCAAGAATCCAAAAAATAGAAACAAGAATTGTGCTAGGAAGATGAATAATATGCTAGTTGTAAATGGGGAGACACCTTCTAGAGAAGGTAATATGAAATGTATAACAAGTGATACATATTTTTATTATTATGACTCTTATGATGAATCATGTTCAAGCTTGGATGAATATAGATCAATAAGTGATCATCACTATAAACTGAAAAATCATCTGAGCAAAATCCCTATAAAATTGGAAAGAAATATTTCTATAATAATTAATGATTCTCAAGTTTAAAAACTATAGTTGTATGAAGAAGTCAATGCCATGAAATATTAATTGGATAAAAGGGTTTTCATATCCTAGACTCTCACAAAACCTGTGAAGACAAAGGAAGAAAAAATGTAACATTACAATGAAATACAATCTCTTGTTAATTAAGAATTTCCGTTAAGTATTTATGAGAAATAATTCATCAAGATTGTATTTGAAGAATCTCTATATGCATTTGAATAGATTCACAAAGTCTATATGGTTGTCAATGATGTTCAACTAGAATATAATTAAAATAAAGTAAAGTATATTGAAATATATATTCAATAATTATGAAATGTGCATGAGGAACCAATGAAAAAGACTATGGGGAATTGGGAAATAAGGCTAATATCAGTTGAGGATGAGAAAATCTCTCTCAAAATGAAGGTTTTACAGTTGGTAGTGAAATTGAGGAATCAATAATCAATCCAAGATGGAACCTCCAAAACACTTGGAAGAATAGATCTTACCACTCAGATTTCCATTGAGGACTACAATTCTAAATGGAGTAATGGATCATTCTTTAATACACTGGAAACATTGTCAAAGAAAATGGTATCATTCATACAATCATGTACTCATGTTTCAAAATGTGTTTCCAAAAAAAGTGTAGGTTGGAAAAAATATTATAAACAAGTATGGATGACAAAATTTTATGGTAATCCTACCACCTTGACTAGGGTGGATAGGAATAATTTTATGAATGATTGTTCCCCATAGAAAGCACAAAAATTCAAGTAGAAGATCCAATAATATTATGCAAAAGATATTAATAAGTCAATGTTTTTGGGTCATTGTTGTTGCTAAACAATGTTTTGGAATTGTGCATTAGATTGTTGTTACAATCATCAAAATGAAAAAGCACAATGGAAGGATATATTAAGTGGAAATAGGGAATAGAGGAAGAGAAAGAATCCACATATCTAGATGCATAAGTATACTATAAAAATATTTGGATTGCTTGATAATATTTCTTATTCATGAAATGGAAGTGTTCAGATGGTTGGTAGATGTCCATATAAACATGTATCCCATTATTATAATAAAATAAGATCATAGAAGCTTAGAATGAGAGAAGATCCATACATGGGAAGTAAGTAGAAGAAGAGTGCAAAAGTAAATGCTCCCAAGAAGATTTCAAGGAGGGATGGTTTGAAGTACTTGGATTATAAATCTACAAAGTCAAAGGGTTCTAGATACAAAATCACTACCTAAAAAAGATTCCTTTAATGTTGAAAGAAATCTCATTCCATGGATCATTGCAAACCAACCATGAAAATTAATGGATGCAAGATGATATTAAAAAAGGATCAATCTAGGAGAAACTAGGATAGATTGAAAACAATCTTGAATATAAATTTTATATGTTTCCAAAGATAGGTAACCTAGAAACATTGAAGAATACATGTGGAAGATCAAAATAAAAAAATTTAAGAATGGGTGATTATTTAACTGGCCTAATCAATTTCAAATTACTAGAGAATTTCCAAGTGATAAAGATGAAGAAGTAGGTAATGGAATTGAAAAGGGAAAACAGGTCATTCCACATGAAGTATAATTTGAATTTCATGAGAGTTTTTCAGCACCTGACAACCCAAGGGTCTCATAACTATTGTGTGGAAGGTGCAAGTTGGATGCAAATCATGAAAACAAATGTATAACTATTTTACCTGGTCGGATAAGGATGATGAAAATTGAAAATCATGCACCATTGGAAGCAACTTGACTAATGTTTGATTTAAGGAAAAAAATCCAAACATGTTAAAGTTCAATGGAATTAAATGGACCATGCTAACAATGAAATATCAAAGAATAAAATGGGGATTTGACACAAGCATGTAGAGTACAATACACATTATATGTTTAAGGAAATGATTTCTTGGGTTGAGAAGAAATTTTTAGGCATGTTTCTCCTATTAAGAAGATCACTTCTATTCCATATTATTTCTTTATATGTTTGTTGTATATATGTTATTACATTATAGATAATTGATAGTGAAGTTCATTTTTAATATGATAATTGGAATATGAATGTTGAGAAAAATATTTTGGAATAATTATTCATGATTTTATAATTACATGAATTGTTCCACTGTGGAAGATTATCAACATGAATATATTCACACTTAAATGAAAATATTTTCCACAATAATGAATCAATGGAATTGGACCCCTTTAGTGGGAAAAAATACAAAGTTGATTATATCAATGATTGTGTCACAACTAATCTTGAAATTTATATCATCTCAAAAATTTGAAAATTGAGGTATTACGATCACACTTTCATCCCTTGTAAATAATTGTATTTATCTTATCATGTAAGGGGTATTTCATGACTGATGATAAGATGGGATGAATGAGGTTACAATATCTTTTCACATGAACTTTTTAATATTTTTGTTGATATATGATCACGATTTAGCATTTAATTTATAAATTTTAATATCTATAACCCCTTGGTCATGAATTGATACGTTCTGAGTGAGATTTCACATTAATGGTTATTTATGGACATCATTGAATACCATGGTCATATATCTCTTTTTTTTCAACATCGGGCTGACCCATGTGGACATAGAGTTTCTAATCTAAAGGATATATTCTATGTGAACCATTTTAAATCATCCCTATCACATAAATATTAAAGAATATATTCTATAGAGGGAGGATAATATTTTTTCAAACATACCCCACTAAAACACTGCATCTGGTTTCCAATAATGGGGAGAAATGATTTTTCATACATATTGAACCATATAGAGTGTGCTTTGGTGATGTTGACAAAAAAGAGGAATTTGAAATAGCATAGAGTGGAAATTGTTGTTAATAAGGTGTCAACATGTGTATGGAAATGTAATGATTGAATTATTGATAACTGAAGTAATTTTGTCTAATTAGTAAATACACATCTTTGATTATGATGATATTGTTCCAAAAGTAATGGCATGAGGAAAATAACTATTTAAAATTGGATTACATGATTGATCATTCTCCATACTAAATCAGAAAATTATTGAACTGGTCCTATATTCTAAGACAAGTCTCACTAAATGAATCTTTGTTTCACCATTTTATGAATTCCATGCAATAGTTGATTTCATGATGCATTTTTAACATCCATCCACTAGTTTATTAGTGGATGATGTGTTAAGTGTTGGAAGAATGTTTTCTGGTCAAAAATTATAAAGAAGGGTCCTAAAAATAAAATAATAAGAAGAATTGTATTGGTATTTGTTGATATTGATGTATCAAATATACATTGGTTTTACAAAAGTATTTATGTATGGTTCATATAAAAATGTTGTGGACATGGATAGACAACCAGCCAAAAAACTAGGGAAGCAGATCGCACCATAATGTGGGTGAGCCATGGGAGAATGAGAGTCCTAGTGAAGTGTTCCACTATACGGGGTATCACTACGGCAAGTAGATGAGGGTGGGAGTAGAGTGAAATAGTATAATCCCAAATTTGGAGGTACCTATATAGGGAGAAGATATTTAATTTAAATGAGGCAATGAAGACTTGATATTTAATCCACAATGATTTTTTTTTCATTTACATGTGGGAAAATAATTTAAATATATAGAATCCATCTGAGTTGTCCATCTATTATTTTGTGTAATTGCAACCGCACATCTCATTTTTGGTTTGTGATCTAATCTTCACTTTCCATTGAACTGAACCATGTTAGATTGAACCTAGACTCTCCAATGATCCCACAACCGTCATCTTCAACCTCCAACATATTTCATCACTACAAGTCACCGGAATTGAGGTCGCTCATCTATAATTAAATCTATATCCATCATTGCTGATCAAAACCCATGCATAAGAATCTTCGGATTATTTGAACACATGATTGTGATTACATATTCATTCATGTTATTGAAATGAAGAATCTGCATAGGCTGAATAATACATCATTTCAAAGTCACATCATGGGGTTTAGGAATACAAGATTGAATGATTTATTCATTCCTAATACATAAAATTGATGACTACACTGAGAAATGACGAATCTTATGTTGAATAGAAACAACATGATAGATTTAGATATCTCATCGGCTTTTGATGTTTTCAAAGATGGTGATATCAGAAATTCAATGATTTTAAAATCCACAATATACCCAATAGTAATTTATTGTGTATAATTGATATGAATCTCACGATATAATAAAGAGACCTTGACTGAGGGTTATATTGTTTAAAATCATGAGAGAGATCATGTTTTCCAAAAAATAGACCATAGCACAGAAAGATACAGCACAACACTACTATGCGAAGAAGAATATGATCCTGTAGGTTTTCAATAGTTTCAACACACTCTTGAATCATCTTTGTGAAGTAGGAAAGCTTCCACACCCTTTTTGTGAAGAAACACCCAATCATGTAATAGTTTTGTTCAAATCCTTATTGTGTATTCGTGTGGAAAATCCCACATGTATGAAATTTTTTCAGATGAACCATTGTTGTACTCTACAATGAAATGAACCAAGAACATTCTTGGTTATGTGAAGACAATCCATGTAAACAGTGTGTATGAAGAAGAAGAACCTATGCTCTTTGGTATTCATGAATACAAAGAACTTGTTATCCCCCTTGGTTTCATGAGGGGAATAAAGGGATTTCGTAAAGAAAAGTGTACGCATACACTTCCCTTGAAGAAGAATATGAACTGATCCACACAATATGTATATACCCATTATTGTTGTGTGCATAACATGAAAAAAATAAATAATTTATGGAGGAATATGCATACATAAAAACATGAAGATACAAATAATTGAATGTTTGTGTGCACTCGTGAAGAAAAAAATTAGAAGTGAACAAAGTGTTTGAGAAATAGAAAGTGGAGATTTCATAAACATGAATTTATATAATAATACATGAAATGAAAATAAACAACATAAAAGATGTTTAGGTGTGTGAAATGAATAATATTGAATGACATTCATCCAAGCATGTCCATGCACTGGTAAATAAGAAATTGAGTGAACAATACATGTGTAAACATACATGATACACACTCATTTAACCTATATTATTTATACAAGAATAGTTTTTGTTTTAGATGACATAAAACATATTATATGGAAATTATATTATTCATAAACACACGCATGTGTGAGAAATGTATGATGTATCCCAAATCTAAATGTTTTAATTCCATGTAATCCATAAATGATGTAAAAGATAATTCTGAATGAAGCGAGAAAGAATTAATAAAGAACTTATATTATCTGTGTGGACAGTAATTGAGTATTCAAGATAGAATGTTATGATATTATGCGAGATCATTCTTGCCTATAAATATTCATTATGACATTATGTGTATCAGTTATACACAAATTATTGAGGCTAGGTCTTCATGATAAGAAGAAATATTGTCTCGAGTACTGTGAAAAGAGGAGAGATCTAAAATGAGATAAGAGTGATTGAGTAAGGCCAATAGACCATACCAATGGTTTTTTAAGATTCATTAAGAGATACATATTCCCTAATAATTCAACAATACTATGTGGGAAGAGCATAAAATAAATCTACCGTGAATCATGAGTGATCAAAGAAGGAAGTTTCTCATATGACTTGAGATCTAGAAGAGCCATATGTGATTTAGGAAGGACAAGACATTAGTGAGACTCTAGAGAATGACAGTGGAACTCTAGTAATAGTGTGGGAAACCGTATAAAAAACATCTAGTGGGACTAAGAGGAGATACAGTGGGACTCTTTATCAACCATTTTAATTGATAATATTATTATAGTGGAGAATCTGTGTTGGGGAGAATATCCAATATAGGAAATAGTGTGTCTTTCAAAAAAAAGGTAAATCATTGGGATCAGTGGCTATACACCTACAACATCATTCGAGGTAAGGATGCAAGACAAAAGAAGAGTGAATCATGTATTTAACCAATAATTGGAGTTTAATTAAAAATAATCGATTAGTAAAAGGATTTAAATGGATTATTAATTCACCCCATGCCCCTATAAGTGATTTTCATTGATATGGGCACTTCAATTTGGAATTAATATTTCAAAAATTAATTTAATATTTTAATATAAAATTCTTAAATTTATCAGAAATTAAATATAATTTTATGTGGAATAGAAGTAATTGAAATAATATTTTAATTTTTGTAAAGTATGAAATTACTTCAACAAAATACTAAATAATATTATCCTAATAATAAATCAATACATTTTTTTATAGTTGTAATTAAAATATTATTATAACTAAACCTACATATTCATACCCACAAATTAAATGGATAAGACAAATTTAAATAAAAATAATTTTATAATAAATCACAAATCACAAATATACTAGTGATGTATGTAAAGTAAGACATCAATATTTTCTTTCATTTATACTTAATATTCATGGGGTTAAATTCACTCCAAATAAAAAAATCACCCAATGAATTTTATCTTGTCTAATACATGTTCAATATATGAAAATACCATTATTGAAAAATCACATAATTAAGACAGATAACATAACATCTATTAAAAAGTAATGTGGGAATGATAATGGTAAATGTGTAAACGGGTTCCCAGATAAAGGGAAAATTGGTGGAATGTAAGAAATATACACATTGGGTTGAGAAAAACCAAACAAGGGATATGATTTTGTGATGGAGAACATGGCTTTGAGAAATTTAACATCCATAAAACCATAAATTTTTTAGAAGTTTCAATAAAATCAAATTATAAAAAATGTAGATTATGTTGTAAAATTTATGTTTCAAGATACATGTATTAATGTTGATGGATTATTTGACTATCAATATAGATAATTCCAAAAAAAACATACTTACATTATTTCTTTTTATTTCATAATCACACAATTATCCATTTTTCATCTATAAATTTCCACATCATCTCTCAGTCAAATTAAATAAATATTCACGATGAAATTTTCATGCCTAAATCACTAATATTATCTTTTAAATAATCTTAATTTCAATAAAATTATGTCAATTCATTATTTATTTAGAAATTTTTTAATTGAAATCAAAATGGATAGAAAATGTTATTCCATATGGATAAATATCATACATTAGCATCTCAAATGGCATCAATGAAATCAAATGATATATTTTATCCATTCCATAAATATTTACCCTTATGAACCCATTAAAATATGAATGTCTAAATTCAATATACAAAATATTGGATATTTAATCAATAAATATTCCCAATACAATATAAAATATTTCGTAATTTTACATAATGATTGTGAATACCCTGATCATATATTCACTAAAAACAAAATAATAACTTTAATCACTAAAAATATCAATAAAATCATAAACGGTTCTGCCCTAGCCTTAAATATTACATAATTTTATATCATGTCAGTAAGTTTACTCTAATTCACATTAAGGAACTTTTGAGGATTATATATTAATATAACTAGTCCATAACAAAAAAAAATTAACTGTATAATGTGGACATATTCGAATAGTATCAATTTTCCCAGAATATAATACATTTAATTTAATAGATGGTCACTTTTATGAAAAATTTTCAAAAAAATAAACATGAAATTTCCAAATAATTACTGATCCTTAATTCTGGTTACAACATTAAAAAATATGGGATGAGCCTAAAAAATATAATTAAGGGATATAAAAATATGGAAACAATTATTCCGTTGATAAAATTTTAAACCCATGAAAAATTTATTATCAAGTAAAACATATCACCCTTCATAAGATGTTAATATTTTCAATTCAAAATATGATAATTTCATACCTTTTTAAGTCACAATATTAAAATAAAACCCAAAGAATGCATTGAAAATACATAATGGTACATTATGACATAATTATATTTTTCACCCCTATTAATGGAATAACTATGCTGTCTACTTCTATACATTTCAATAATAAAAATAAAATAAACATAAAACTAAATTTTAGCCAGTGCATTGGAGTTTATAGAACAGTGAAACATCCTTGGTTTATCAGTGAACCACTCATCCTTGGTTTATCATGTAACCACTGTCCAAGAGTCTAATTACCATTATATAATCATAACATGTATAATCATGAACTTTTTCACATGTCACTCATTCAATTTAATTTAAACTCATAATAAAACATTTCATTCTATAGAAATAATCAATCCAATTTCAAAACTGATTTTAAATAAAAAATACCATGAAAAGTAATGGATGAGTTTCTTTAAATAAAAACATAAAGGATTATATGGGAATCTAAATATAAAAAAGGAATAAATATTCTTTATAATGTATTACTAAATATGTAAAAAAATATAAATATTATGGACATAGAGGAAAAGATTAAATCTCTAAACATACAAAATATCTCATTGAACATCGAATATTTAAATTATAATAACCATTAAATAATAATATTTTTAAAAAATTTACATGGAATCCTAATTGATAAAAATATGTATCTAAAATGTTAAAGGGTCTGTATATACACCTTATTAGAGAATATAATTGCATGTCATCATTAAATGCCTCAATGAATAGAGATTTAGATGAAATCTCTTACCTTGAGTCTGATTCATCATGTATGTTATTTATCTTATGGAATAATAATCTTCTGTTAATTCTTTAATTTCATAAGAAATTTTTTTCTGATTATTAATCTTTTTATATCACTTATGATAGTTTTATTACAATTATGAATTATTTATGATCATGTGGGATGCTTTAATGATATTATGCACATGAGTCAAATTAATTTCTTATGATGTATATAGTCAATGTAAAAATATGTCAATCATCTAAAAAATAATATTTATCATATAATATAAAATTTTATAAATAAATTAGTCATTTAAATTACACCATTTATTTATCATTATTAAAAATTAGAAATGATATAATTATGTATATGGAAGGTTGTATGTACGCATGAGTAACATTTCCATTTATAAATGATCACAATTGAAAGAAGATAATTATACTTTTATCATTAAATAATGATAATTACATTTTTAATATAATATTAAAAATTTAAATACACATATGCATATCATCTATGTGATGTGGTGATGAAAAATAAATCTAATCGCTTCATCGAGGTGCTAGTTCACATGTATGCACGAACAACATTATCATTTTCATCTGCATGGAATCGTACGAATGTAAATGAGATATTATGTTTTTATAATGAAAAATATTTCATGAATATAATATATTAACATAAATTACATCATTATAAAGAGTCTCAAGAAACAGTGATGAACACTAATGACAAAAATTATTTATATTGAAATTTTATTTTCAATTAAAATCAATTAATTTTCACTATTTATCAATAAATGACTCTTATCATAAAATTACATTGAATTAAAACAAAGTAATGTTTTGTACCTCATTTTCATTGAATACTATTTTTTGGTAAAATACAATTTATAAAAGTCATCAAGTTTAGTTTTAAATCATGTTCACCATCAAAAGGTTGAAAATTTTTCTTTTCGAGAAACATAATTCTTTTTTTGCACAAAATATGATTTTTTCTTATATAATAAATATAAAATACATATTATTAAGGTTAAATATTTGATTATATAAATATAAATGTATATATATATCATTAATATAACCCAATAATATTTATTTTTTCATTTATTATTATAAATCAAACTTGTTCACATTTAAATTGTTATTTCCGAAAATCATTTCATTTTTTTATAATTTTTTTAATTTATTTACAATTAGTAGGTAAAATAATTCATTATATATACTTGTTCAAATCATATATTAATAATTCAGTTAATACTATTCATTCTCAATATTTTTTCATTTACGATAAAATTGTGACATTTATATACTAAAATTATGTTGTTCTTTAAAACTCAATGAGGCATATCATGTACACTATCGAAGATGATGTTTCCTTTTAAAAAATGAAAAAATAAAATGAATATGAAATATATTCTAAGAAAATTATATTTAGTAAGCATCATCAAAGATAATCTAAAACCAATTATCATCAAATCAATAACTTATTTCATTATCACATATATTATACCCTTTAAATTATCATTTTCAGTAATCACTTTATACAAACTAAACATTACCACTTTACCACAAAATAACTTTTCATGATTAAAGATCCATTAAACATATGGTTTCAATTATATAAACAAAAAAATTCTATTGATTAATACATTTATGATTCATAATTATTTTATTAATAATTTCATTGATATTAAACTTTTATAGAAAAATTCTCGAATTCTAATACATAAACACATCAATGCACAAATATCAACGAGTAGTATATAATAATTCATTACATGTCCTATGAGTTAAACCTTTTATAATAGAATTAGCTTAGGTTATTCCCATATTCTCCTCATATAATACATTGAAACATAAACTTTACCTTTGGATTAACTTCATTTCATCCATAAAACCCTTAATTTTTCCTCACCAATTACATTATATATTTATTTAATTTCCACATGGAAAACAACATCTTGGTCTTTTCGGACATTTATATATGTTATTATTATCACATTCTTAATATGTATGAATATTAATCTTCTTTAATCCATGTTATTTTTGAAACTCTATCATTATCTTGTTCATAGTGTCATGACTTTCACACAAGTTGCGGTTTTTAATCCTATAATTGGAAAATTGATTCCAAATAATCTCAAGGTTTCATATTAAATATCTCTATTAATTTTTCATAAAAGGAGGATAATAAATCAATTTTAATTTATATATATCTTTAATATAATTTATATTATTTATATCTATTAACTAACACTTAAAATAATAGTTTGGGGAGTATTATACATCATAAGAAATAATGAAAAAACATTCATAAGATTTTCAAATCCTGAAACTTTATTTTCAATCAAATAAACTTAATTTTAAATAAATATAATACATTTTAATAATCTATTAAAATCCTTTATAGTGGTTTTTAATGAAATGAAACACTATGGACCAACTGGATAGAGGAATGTCAGGATGCCACTGCCCAACCCCACCCCCAATAGGATAGGTTCACGAAACAAGAATCAAGATGGAACAAATGAAATGAGATGTATTTTCTGAATGTAACATTACTCATCCAAAATACTATGTTCATGAAAAATTATATATTAATATTAAAAACATTATCATATAATGTGTGAAATTTTATGTAATAACATCTACAAAATATATAACATTTTTTATCATTAGAAACCATTGTAAAAGGGGAAAATACATGGCTAAATGGAACTAAATTTCTAACATTACAATAGCTAGAATATATGAAATCTGTGAAATCTCAACTCTTGATCTCCATGTCTGGATAGAAATTTTTTTTCAATTCATCTATGTATCCCTCTAATCAAAATAATTCAACACTAATCTATCTATCATTTTCATAAAAAATGACAAGTGCGTGAAAATTCCATGCAAGGGTCAGTATATACATACATAATAGGATTCCACAAAAATAGTAAAGGGAGTAATATAAAGTCACCACAACTGTTCATTTCCACATAAATCAAGAGAGAAAAAAAACCCAATATATTATAGTGAAACATAGATGAATGATAAATGGGATCATTATCTCACAACCCATCAAAAATTAACGTGGTTTCCAAATACTTAAAAACTGTATCACTGATTCCCAACATCAAATGATCCATCAATAAAATATATAAGGAGGGTCCTTATCCTCACTCGTATTCCCCATAGCAGAGGGATCCATTACTACCATTGAGATCCCACATGCCACTAGAACTAATATATAATGTAGTACCACTCCATAAAAAGTGATCCAACAACTAATATAGAGGAGAACTATATCTATATATATAATGATTATAGAGACCTATGATATAGTGTGATAGGGCAGTTCCAACTATGTAATCTATCATAATGATTCTTCCCTAATTACTATCATCTTCAAGATTCACCTAAAAAAGATTCACATTAAAAAAACCTTATATTGTATCTCTTATGAAACAATTAAGTACAAAATCATGTTCTATATGTAACATTACCAATTATAGGGTACTTGTAGGATAAATGATGAGTCTAAATGAAGGATAAATGATAAGGAGAAGTTGTGGGAGAGAATACACTGTGTGTGTGTGGGACCATAAGGCTTGTTACCCCCCCCCCCACTACAACGAATTGTTCAACTCTAGACCAATAATGAATCCCACATCATCGGACATAGAATTTATAGGAAGTAAAAAAGGTGTGCCTCAACCACTCAGTGCTTCACTATGCAGTCTAGGTCATGTATGTGTACTTTAATCCATTCTCATGTACGTATTTGTTTCCTAGTTCTGACATGTTCCCCTATAATCCCAGAGTACATAAGGTTTCTGAACACATAGCTTCATGTGTATGTACATTATAGAACAAATAATCTAAATCCTGAGATATTCACATAAATGTGGGCCTTGCCACATAGTGTTTAATGCATAACTACACCTGAAACAATCACATCCCATCTTGGGGAATTACACCCCATGTGTTCGTTTAAGAGAAATGGAATGTAGTTTGAAATTTTCTTAAAGACTAATTTTATTTAATCATTTTCTAGATTAGACCTCTCCATTATTTAATTTTCTATTTGACCACATGAAACATAAGGAAAAATATTTTGTACATCATTTCCCTACCACTGACATCCAAATAAAGGAATATGATAATCTATTACAATTCTACATATATCATGTATTCATCTTGGCACACATCACCACACATAGATCCTAAATCCATGATGTAACTTCCATAATCAATCCAATCGGACCACTATTCTCACAATGACCATGAATATAGTGGTTTGATCATGCTAGAATACACCATGGTAATGCCAAACCTCACCCCTATGGGGAAATGATGATTAATGGAGAGGTTGGTGGGTATAAGTTCATTATACCATGGTATATATTTCATTTTCCTAGCGTTCATGGTCAATTATTACATAACTAGGGATATACAGGGTGAAAATCATGATATATCAAGAATAAAATAAAATAAAAAATTAAATGTTTATATCATGTTCTTGGATTGATCATATAATCACATATCAAATAAATGTAGTAAAATTAATTATTTATCAATTTAACCACAAGATATAAAATCACAATTGATGATTCCTACATTAATTTATATTGATCACTGGTAAAAAATGTTTTCACCAAAAAAAATAAGGCATATCACAATCTCTATCTCTATATCCACCATGATATGGTCACCTGTTGTCCTCTAATTCAATTTTTCATTAAATAACACTCATATCTCCTCTCAAAGATCTTATGGTTATAAGGACACTGTAAAAAATTAATATAGAGACAATTATATCTAGTATTTTATAACTTCGGTATTTAATAAATGTTTTATAACTTTAAAAATTTATTTTAATTAAATGAACCTCCTATGACTGCCTCGACTGGATTCTTGGGGAAAACTAAACATAGTATCCTCATATGGAAAACCACATGCCCCAAAATCAAGCACAATCATAGATTTTTAATTTGAGACGACATTTTGGGTTTTCTATAATATTTTAGAAATACTAGGCAATCATGATATTAATATATTTAATATCATTATAATATATATGTTGGTCTCATCTAGAATAAGAATCTCAGGTCGTCTTAGAATATAGCTCGATAAATATTATATAATATATTTAAAAATATTTTAAGATAAAAACAGAGTAACTACAAACTCCCTTACTTCTAGGATATAGAAAACATAATTCAAAAACTAAAAATGGAGGCGATACTATGCCAATATCATTCACTCTCGATCTGAGGAGCTCTTCAGCATTCTCTCATTATGCCCCAACACAAAAACCAAGATGATGAATCATCTTCAATTGAGCCTCTCCAGCCTATCCTTGATCACCACCAAGTACTCCATGAAGGTGAAAACTTTCTTTATGTATATCTCATAATATTTAATATCATATGTAGGATCATGCAAAAATCTCCTCATATTCAATACACATAAGTATTCATTAACCTGATCAAACTATTCGGGCAAGTATATGTAATATTAATCCCCCCTAACCCTCCATATTATCTCAAATGTCTTGATGAACATTATATGAAACATTACATCCGGAAAAAATCTCATCAATAGTTATAATGGGGATACAATTCAAAAAAAGGACTCTCTTGTCCGATTTCAAGGTTATAGGATTTTCAACATCCTATGAATTATGATAAATATGTGTTGTCCTTATATTCTCATTGATCACCTTAATCTTCTCTATCATCTCATGCACCATCTATGGAAAAACAATTGGTGTCTTGATAATCACAAACCCATATGAGGGTCACCTTTAGGTTTTGACATTCTGGGAATTCAAATGTTCCATACCGATAATAGAGTGATAACTATTATTATATACAAATTCTACCAGTGGATAGTGATCCTCCCTAATCTGGATGATTTCCATCACATTGTCCCTCAACATATCATTAAAAACAATATATTCCTGACACTTTTCCAATAATTATTTTAGTTAAATTCATTACTCTTCCTAAATGACTTCCTGAAGGCCTGATGCCATCCTATACACAATTGTGACATAACATATTCATCATAGAAAGAAACAATCT
Organism: Viscum album; assembly: GCA_963277665.1. Classification (NCBI taxonomy): domain Eukaryota; kingdom Viridiplantae; phylum Streptophyta; class Magnoliopsida; order Santalales; family Viscaceae; genus Viscum; species Viscum album. Next base: position 1,456,475,627 of record OY728158.1, on the reverse strand, counting down.
TCGAGGGCACCACATAGATTCTGATAATATATCTTGGACACAATATTCACAATCCATCAAATGAACTCAATTCCATAACAATATAGAATTATATGGCATGGAATGTCAATTAATAATAACCTAGATGGAATTATTCTACCTCTCTATCAGTGTAAGACCTATTCAAAATTTCATAGATATTCTATTACATTTCTTTAATTTCATCTCAAGAGGTTACATAAAAATGTCAAAACATAATTCTCGGCCTTCAGCTGCTGACATATTAGAAACAGAGAGAAATATATGATAATAATATTCTTTATGAAATTCCATTAAAACATCCAATATGGGTGCTTATTAATATTTTCAAAAAATGGATATACATCCTAGGTGATGATTGAAAGTCCCTTATCACCTCATCTAACAATGTTACTAGAACTGTAATTCGTCGCAAAAAATGATCATGTTCTCCCCTCCATTAAAATATACAATTATACAATCCTCTAGGGATATCATGTCACATAGATCCAGATTGAATATATATCATAACGGACCCTCCCAAACATGATGAAGTATTATTGGAGTCAACACAAATGACTAACGAAATGATGAAAACGTCGTCTCCACAATTTTTATCTATGAAGAAACCATAAGCTCAGGCATCTCCCCCACTAGGAAATAATTAATCTTCCTTCTAAGTTAATATTTGAATGTGTTTCCCATCCTATTAGAATTGAATATCTCAATTTCATATTCATATAGTAACACTAACCAACATGATTTTTTATGGTTCACATATCACTAAATAAAGATAAACATGAGACTCAAGTGCTATAAGTATAAGACAACACACTCCCCTATAAGATAGTGCCCCACATATTTCTAATGATGACTAACACTAGTAAATCCAATTTATTGGTTGTATATATTTTTCTCAAGGTTTAAAAAATGACTTGCCACATATGTGAAAACATCTTATATCAACATCAAATTTCACCTGATCCCAGCACCAGAGGTATTAAAAAACCCCTAGTACATTACTCCATCCTCTTGTAGTATCAACACAACAGTACTAGTAAACCTCAACCTAAATCTCTCAATGGCCCCCTAACCTGATAAATCTAGAAAAACCTCTTATCTTTCTACATTAGGTTTTTTAATGGTGATTTTAGTATAGAAATTCAGGAATAGACCTCCACTAGTACCCCACCGAGTGAATAAATCAATATACCTCTGTCACACTAATGGGTGAATCCCAAGAAATAACTAAAACAATATTCTTGGGGTATATCACTAAATGATGCATAGAAACGATATTCCCTTAAAATTTATCATTACAGATCCAAAACAAGTACACTGGGATCTTATGTTGTAGCTGGATCTCCTAGAGAATGTTTAGTACCAGGACCATGTTTTCTACATTCTACTCCTCTAATAAAGATTGCATTATTTTTCTTTCATTAAAGATAGCAAAATATTATTCCATGTACGGAGACATGGTCAATTTCATCAAATCAATAAATAAATCATAATATTTCATTACACTAAAAGGCAACAATAATAACTTGTATTTTCCATAGAAACATTGAAATGTTGTAGTATTAATATTGCCATCACGAACCCTCATATGATGGTAGATAGATTTAATATATATCTTTACGACCAAACTCACACCATGAACTGGTCAAAGAGTTTATAAATCCTTATGTATATGTTATTTTCCTATATTTTTACGTTGTGCTGGTTGTGATATTCAACAAAAAGCATCAATCTCATATCCACCCTTTTATGATCAAAAATATATTTTTCTTGGGGACACTCTAGGTTTGTAAAACCCTTCTTCTAAATGTCCTCCGAAATAAACCACAACTTGTGGAGGTTGTTAGGGGTTATCAAATATGTCACTGAAGATATCAATATGGTACATGGGTGCATTAAAATGTATAATTATCTATCCTTCTATGGATTTTTTCATGGAACATAATTTTGGATTTCATACATAATTTATTCCAAAACTAAAGGAATATAAATAATTTAATGGATTTAGAAACCATGGAATAAACATTTTAATAGATTGGTGATGGTAAGAATTTTACATCTCTTAATAATAACTCATTCCACCCTGAGACCTCTCTCACACATGAAGTAGAATCTTGTCCCATCCATCTGAAAGAAACATAGTCATATATAATAAAAGTAAATCGGTTCTCGAGCTATAGAAAAAATATCTACACCCATGATGATTTAATAATCTCTCATCAGGACATCGAATATTTCTAACATGAAACTATATGTACCTTGAAATGGTTCTCACTTCCTATAGATTTGTTATTTCATAGAATCACTCCTTTTAATGACCTCTATCCAATGTTCATGGGATAATTTATCGACTATAATATCAAAATACTATAATAGGAATATGTACATGGAGGAATTAATCAAGAATGTTTATAATATTCTTGCTAAGATAATAGAATAAACATAGATCAGACATCATATCATCTCATGCAGATCCTAGTAAATGACTTCTATATCCTTCAACTATTCATAGCCCTAGATACTGGCTCCCTAGGACTAACATAGCCCACTTGGTGGTGGTGGTAGAATAATATAGTGTCATCATCCCATAATATATCACACCTTCTAAGTTGTTTCATTTTCACTTCTAGCACCACCTCCCCAGCAGATTACCTTTCAACATCTATGATTTTCCTAATTGTGGTATTTTCTCTACTTTGGGGTCCATCCATATTTCTTGATAAGAAAACCAGGTCAGAAAATATCAATCCAAGTGACCTTAAATTTTACATGAATATAATATCTAATATTTAAGAATACTGGACCCTTTTCATGATCCCTGAATTAAAAATAAATATTTATTCATCTGAGAATTAATGTTTCTATTATATTGACACCTTGATGTATGATGCATACTACCTAATAAAAATATGATCAGCCACAAGATTCCAACCGTTGAGATTCGAGAACATGTCATCCTTATTCTAGTAATATATTTGTCACTATATACCACTCTATAACACCATCATATATCATAAGTCTTAAACATATAAACTTATATTGAATGTACATATGGAGATCATGATCAAAATTACATTCCTAAAAAATGCATCTCATGATTTATCAAGATACGATAGTGTATAGTCCCTAAACATTAAACCATATTATTAAATGGTAATATAAAACAATAATATTTCATAATTCCATTTGATATTAAATGATGATAAGAAAAATGCAAACTACTCTTCATAAAACATCTATAGGATGTCAAACCATGAGATCGTCATATCATAAGGCTACTTTATTTGCTGACTCCACCAATGTCTAGATAATCTAAGAAAAATATTGGATTCAAATGAAAAAATATTATATTTCAGGGAATGAATAAGAGTAGATTATTAGATCATCAACTAAATCCAGTCCTCTACTTTAAAATTATGTAGCTCTCCATAGATCCTCTATGGTCTCTAATGATAAAACTTGTGAAGTGCACAAATCCAAAATGGTTTTCTAGTATAATATTTTTTCACCATATACTACTTTAGAGTGGGGGGTTTTTATTCTGAACCTCCTGGAATAAATAACATATGATATTTCACATAAAATGAGGATTTATCAATCATCATTTCATCTTCATGGTCTGAAATCGGTAAACCGGCAGGCTCTCTTCAGTGAGGCAGCCTGAAATTGATCATGATATAACATAGTTAGATGAGAATATATATCTGGGTTCTGAATCAAGACTAATTGTTGAATTATTCGATCATATATGTTTCATACATAAAATATCTTATAACTAATATCTATGTATATTGAGTCAAGAAATCTTATGTGAGAGACCCGATGAATAGATACATTGGTCGTCGCACCAACATTGGGTACCCTAGACTAAAACCGACACATAAGAAACTAAAACATCATTTCACTATATTCCCAAAAAATTCAAAACCGTGAACAAAACTATAATACCAACCTAAGAATGAACCTCCTCTAAAACAATTATACAACGACATAACCCACAAGGGCCTACCTAGCTGACGAAGGAATGGGCCACCAAAACCCCAGCCAACCTCTAATAAGTTAGGGGCAAGAGAAAACAACCCAGAAGGAATAAATGAAATGAGGGACTTATCATATTGCACATTTATAGATTAACCCACCCATATCCCTAAAAATAAGAAGAGAAATATAAAAACACAATATCATCCTAACTACAAACAACTAGAAATAACCAAAACTGATATACAATAGAGTATGATAGTTTAAACCGAAGAATAATTGAAAAAATACATTATTAACCAGAAATGAAGTCCTAAAAATTGAATAGAATAAATAAAATATAAGAGTGACTGTGACCTGATCTTCATGTCCCGACCAACCCATGTGACCAATTCATACAATTATCGCAGAGCTCCACTAAATTCACTACCAATATTTATATCATATACATAATAAAAGACAATTATAGATTAATCCCATGAATGGGGGATTATATAAATACCCTATAGTATTCCCTAAAAACCATAAATAAGGTTATATATAGATACAAAAAATGACTTATCAACTAAAATAATTATTTAAATGAAATCAAATACATTCCAACAAACTAACAAATAAACCATAACAATAGTTAAAGGATATTTCCACCTCACGTAAAATACAAAGTTGATGAGTCATCCTATAGTGTCGAAAGTACATCATTAATTCCCTACCTAAAATAAAACATCCCTATAATAATTGTGGAGGGGCCTAATCCATGATGATATGCACCACAAAAATGTGAACCATAATTTTTATGGATGACACGCACACCACTTATGATCAATGACGAGGGAGTTCCACTCTTTATATAGAGGAACCACACCCAGTATAGGGGGTATCATCATTACATATATAAAGAGTATGGGGACCATCTACCTAGTGAAAAAATGGTGCAGCAAACCGGGATTCAACCCAATGATCACACCCTAATTATTACCCTCATCATCCTTTTTCAAAATAATAATAATGCAAAAAACACATATCATCATACCTCATTCCCATAGGTAGGACATGACCACATTCTATGTTTAACTTTAGCCAGGATAGGCTACATTTAGGCCAAAATATGTGTTGAAATAATAGATATACAATAGGAATAAGTTATATGATTGACTAAACAACATTTATAGTGGTCCACATGGTGTGTGATCATGCCTCATCATATGTACATTTTATCCTCTAGAAATGGAATTTAACGCATTCTATTTTATATTGAATTTATAGGTGGTTCATGGAATGCTTCATCCACCTGAGACATGGTCATATATCACAAGCTTTGGACATGTAATTTAGGCTATTCCCATATACATGGTTATATATATGACAATGTTGTGGTGCTAACCTATCCTAGTATACTCCTAATGTAAATGACATGTACAACTAAATGGGGTCCGGGGAATGTCTAATCAAGCATATGTCATGGACACCATGGGGGTAACACGGTGTTTTGGCCGGAAAACATTGGGTGTGATCCTTAATTATACCCAAAACCCTAGGGTCTTATCCAGTGGGTACTAAAAATGTTCTGGTATTCCAGGATATATGAAATATAGTTAGTAAATTTATCGAACAAAAAATTAAATATTGTGAATTTCATATCCTGGGATGAAAAATTATAATTTGATTATTTTAAAACCATAAATCGATGGAAGAACCCATCGACCATAATTTCTTATCCTCTAGTCAATGAATAATAGAATTTTTTCATCCATTCAAATCCAATATGAATATTATTCTTTTACTATAAAAATTATCCACCCTTGAATCAAATATGTAATGTCTGGACCCTAGATACCTAGAGTTGTTTATTTATTACATAACATTGGAATATTCACATGATATCTGGTACCGAATGATCGATCAGTTTAGTAGACTTTTAAGTACTAGATACATATATAAGTTTTACAGAACATTATGAAATGGAAAAAACATTGTGTCTCCTTTCAACTCACTCATATCCCTTAGCCTATTATTGTATTTGAATCATAATAAACTTTTTCATGTCTTGGGAAAAATAAAACCTTATAAATGGGTCCGTTCAGAAGCTCTGTAATGGTCGCAATATAACAGAAACTATCATAAATAAGTATAAAAATATAGGAAAATGTATAACACTAAAACATAAACCTTTTAAACATTAACATTAGCATAATATGGAAAAGATATATCAACTAATTCTATTTTATTATTCACATGGATATTATAGTAGTCCAGTAATCACATGTAATATCAATAGCTAATTTCAAAATGATGCAATGCATAATGTTGGAGAGTATAACCACATAGTCAAATTATCATGATAGGACTACAAATAAAAATGATTTAAGGCCTGGTTCCAAGACACATGTTTGTCTCATGAGTCCTACCGATGCATCAAGGGGATAAAGCGGGCCCTGCCCTTCACTTACTTTGTATAATACATTCCTCATTTGAAAAAGTTTAAACCTATCATAAACATTTGTATTAAAACTAGAATAAAAATGTAAATACATTATATTTAGACCATGAAGTGTATAAAAAATAGCACATAAAAATTTTGAAATATCACAAAAAATTCAATAAAATATGGAATATTTTATTATAATAAATCAATTTCAAACAAGGTTTAAATCCCACAAATGATGCTGACATAGATGAAATCAACACTATTTGATAGAAATATCTCTTCATATTTTGAAATCATTTAAAATTAACATATTTATAAAAGAAAAAAATTATATTTTAAATATTCTTATAAGAATTTAAGGGAAGCATTGATGATGTTATAATGGTAGAAAATAGCCACACATGACGTAGAAGTTAAAACAATCCTTTCCTATATTTGTCAAAAACGTCATAATGTTCCTTGTTTGGAAAGAGACCAAATGATTACCATAAAACAATTTTATAAAAATTAAAACTAGGATAAAAATGACTTTTCACATTATCCAGTTAATATTAATAATGTTTTGAATTATATATTTATGAAAAATGGGTGTGTAAGATAAATAGGTTCAAGTAGATACACACATATAAACAACCTCAGATATTAAAGAGATTGTAAAATTAACCATTACCTTGTACTTTTCCATATTCAAGGGTATGCTAAACTATTTTATATTGGTTAAAGCATTGTTATTAAATTTTAAAAGTTCCACATAAATAAATATGATATCATATATGATCCTATAATATTGTTTTGTTAATAATTTTTTAGTAGTATCATTGTTTCAGGTTTTAACTATTTCATTTTTTATATCACTTGTTACATAAGACATGTTTGTTATGGATATGATGTATTTTATTCATATCCAGAAGGATATTATATTCAAAATTGTTATTTTTAATTGTCCAATTGAAATTATTATTGAATTCCTACGATGGGAAACAAAATCTCATTGCGTCGTGGAGACGGTATGTAGTACGTACACACGAGCGACAATATCATTCTATTAGTAGGGAAACAATATTTAATTCAATGGTATATTATATATAAATAAACATTAACATGTTATAATTATTTTTTAAATCAACTATAAACATTATTATTCTCACCTAAATAATGATGTGTTGAATATCAAACTACACCATGACGTGAAGACAGTAAGCCGTACGTACGCACGTACCGGGACTTTTTGATTCATAGGAGGGATATAATATTGAATATGGTTTTAAAAAATTTATAATAACATCATAGTATGTATAATATACTTGATTTATTATTTTAGTATGGAAACAGCAAGAAAACAAAATGTGAAAAAGAAATGAACAATGAGTGAGGTGATTAAATAGTTAACTCTCCTTCATGTGCTTCCTTTTGATTTGAACAAAAGGGATTCCATGGTTGGCTTTCTGATCAATGAAATGCCTCTAGATTGAATTTATAGTAGTTAAGATGATATTTTCATTGGATTTAGCCTAGCCAAATGGATTTGTAGGTCTGAATTTAAGACAATGGAATCATCCCATTTATAAGAGAGGTGAGGATCACATTAGGAAAAGCATGAAATATTATTCTAATATAAAATCATTTTCTATTTATAATGGCTAAAAATGGATTTATTTTTAGGTAAGGTGTGTGTGAATCGAAAAAAACTCAATGAATTGGTTTTATACAAGATTATGTCACCATATTATCATTATCTTTCAAATTTCACTCTTAGCTAAATAGTATAACTTTTACCTTGTCTTATTGTATTCTTACACTATATGGTTAATAAACCTACAATAAACTACAAAGAGAACATCAAATGGTTAATTTAAGACATATATAACATTATTTATCTCCTTTGAACAATCCTTGGATATTTAGGAATAAAATATCATTTAATAAAAAAATATTAGTTTTAAAAACTCATTTATGTCATTTTGACACTATTTTGTATTTGTTTTATTTTGGAAGTCATAAATATATGATTTCTTAAAAAAATACATTTAATATACCCTAACATGTCATATTAATATATAAAATTATTTTATGGAATAAAAAGCTTCGATTCACATCTATTTAAATATTTATAATATCATTTCGTTTAATCTTTCATTAATAATATAGTTACAACATAATCATTGTGTCCTAAATAAATTTAATTATTTAGTGTCTAAAAATAATACATAAACTAATATGAATTAATAAATATTTTTTTATTTTTAATTATTAATGTCAGTTGAATTTATATTTTGTATAACCCAATAATAAAAATGTTTTTTTATTAAAATTTGAATTTATCAATTTTAACTATTTTTTAAATAAAATATAGCAAATTTCATAATATAATCCAGGTGGATCAAAAAAGGATAATATTTTTCTCCTAAGGATGATTTTGGTCGAAATACACTTATCCAATAGAAAAAGTACATGTGTTAATGTAATTACAATATTATTTTACCTTTATATACCCTATTCACTTTTTACCCGAGTAAATAAAATTCAAAAGTTACAATTCATAAAAAATTATTTTCATCCTATTAAACCAGATTTTACATAATTATGTCAACCATGTCTCTTAGATATTGGATATTCAATTCACAAAAGTGGTAAAATTACATTTTATTTAAATTTTCAAAAGTGGCTAGAATGTGGGTAAAAGACGTTAACAAAAATCGATAAAATTTTATATGTCTCATCTTGTTATAAAATAAATATAATGAATTACATTTGATTAATATAGGTATTATGTATCTATTTTTACTTTAAAATAAATTTAATATTATATATTATTATTTTAATAAACAGTCAGTTTTAAATAATAGTGTTATGTTTTTAACTATTAATCAAAAATTGAATGTTTTAAAAAAATACCAAAAAATAACCTTAAGATAATTTTGAAATTCCAAATCCAAAATGACATCCATTTTTAAAAATAAAATTTAAAATATTTAAAAAATTTGGTGTTACTATTCATAACTGCTTTTTATGCGGCTAGTTTGATTGGTTGTTGTGTGCTAGAACTTAGAGTTACTACAACAAAAAACTATTTTATTATTTATAGAGATGTATATCGTGGAAGCATGAGAACTTAAATTCCACCCTTATTTATATAATTTCTCCAACTAAATTTCTCAAATATTTTTACATAAAATTATTTGGGTGGTTATTCATCATATGTTCCTCAAGTTCTCATGTAGCCTTTTCCATTTTATGAATTTTAGAATCAACTATTACCATAAAAGTCATCCAGTTTCTCATCAATTGTTATATGTTATCAAGAATCATGATAGGATCTTCACAATATGATATATTGGGTTCCAGTTCTAACACTTCATTGGTGAGTACATGCATTGGGTCTGGAAAGTATTTTCTCGACAGTGATATGTGGAACACAACACACACATTAGAGAGACTCAATGTCATTTTTAAATGGTAAACTACAACTCCAAATAGTTCTAGAATTTTGAAAGGTCTGATGTACTTGGTACATAATTTTTCCTTCTTACTGAATCATAAAACACCCTTACATGGAGATACCATTAAGAAATCATGGTCACCGACATGAAATTTTAAATCCTACAATCTGTTTACTACATATCTATTTTTCCTACATTGATCTACTTTGATGTGGTTTGAGATAATCTTTAGATTTTACATTATTTACTCAACATGTTCTGGGTCTACGAGTTTTATTTCACCAACCTCATCCCAATAAGTTGTTCTGTGACATCTCATTCTATATAATGATGCATATGTTTCCACATGAATATATGAATGGATGATATTATTTTAAGAAAATTCTACCAGAGGTTAATACTAAACCCACATACCTTGAAAGTCTTGTTATAATGATCTCAAAGTGTCTTCTAATGTTTGAATATTCCAATCTGATTTTCCATCAGTTTGAGGGTGGTAGGAATTACTGTAATGATGTTCGGTATCTAGGGAATTTTGAAGAATTAATCTTGATTTAAACGAGTATAATTACCAGAAATAGTCGACAAGGGTACACCATGATGTCTCACAACTTCACTAATATATAGTCTTTCTAAATGTTAGAGTGGTAAATCTTTCTTATAGCAATAAAATGTGCTGACTTGGTAATGTGACCAATAATGATCCATATTGCTCATTCCTCCTAGTAGTCTTCAATTTCCCCATAAAAATATACATCGTAATATCATCCCATTTCCACTAAAGTATGGGAATAAGTTTATTGACTCCTCTAGGATGTTTTCTTACAACCTTCACCTATTAAAAAACTATAGTTCCTGACACATAATTAGAAATCTCTCTCTTCATTTTTCCCACAAAAAATGTTTCTTAAAATCCTTATACGTCTAAGTGCTACCAGAGTGTATAGTGAAATTAGAGCTGCGAGCATCATCCAAAAAATCCCATTTTAGATCAGGTATATCGAGAACACAAACTCTCTCCCCAAATTTCAAAATTTAATTCCATATACAAATTTGAACAATCAACCAATTTTCCCAGCATTAAGTTTCATTTGAAACTCCTCATTATCAGTTTGAAAACTTTTTATCCTTTCTAGTAAAGATGGATTGGGAACCATTTGAAAAAGTATCGATGTATCCACTTCCATGATTATTGACGTATCCAAATTTACTAGATCCCTAAAAAATGATCCCTTTCAACTATAAACTTGTTTAAAACTCCAGGATCCTTTTCTCTTAGATAATTTCCAACCATAGTCTCTTTCTTCAGGTGGTAGTTTATTGTGATATCATAATCTGTAAGTAGTTCAGGACATAGTCATTTCTATGTTGAGTTCTTTCTATGAGAAAATATACATCAAACTCTTGTGATCATTATATATCTCAATGTTCTCATAATAGAGATATTGTCTCTATATCTTTACAGTAAATATTATATCTAGTAACTCAGGATCATTGGAATGATAGTTTTTTCATAAATTTTTAGCTCCCATGATTCATAGGTAATAACTCTTTCATTATTCATAAGTAAACAACCATATCCTTTCATTGATGCGTCACTATAAATGACAAACCCATCACTCCCTGATTGTAGTGTCTAGATAAGAGCATTGACTAATCGTTTGATCATTTCTTCAAAAAAATCTCCTCATTATTTTTTCAAGAACAATTTAACCCCATTACGTGTGATATTGGTTAATGGGTTATCCTATCAGAAAATATCCTCAAAAAAATTCCAATAATAATATGATAAACCAATAAAACTTATTTCCTCATTTATACTCGTTAGTGCAGAACTTTTTTGGATTTCTCATGTTTTATAAGTATCAACAGAGATTACATCCTTATAGAAAATATATCCAAGAAAAGAAATCACATGAAGCCAGAATTTAAACTTCCTAAATTTTCCATTTAACTCATATCTTCTCAGATTCATTAGAAAATTGGACAAGTGATTTTCATGTTCTTCATAGCCTTTGAAGTATACCAAGATATCATCAATAAATACAAGTAAAAAATAATCAAAATATTCCACGAAAATGATATTCATTAGATACATGAAAATAGAGAGAGCATTTTTCGTTCCAAAAGGCATTACTGTAAACTCGTAATGCCAATACCTTTTCGGAAATGTTGTCTATGGATGTCTTCATTCTTCACACACAACTGATGATATCTATATCGATGGTCAATAATTGAAAAATATTGACCTCCGTTAATTTGATCAAATAAATCTTCAATGCGAGGTAAGGGATACATGTTCATTACTGTTATATCATTGATCTCCCTATAGTCAATGCACAACCTCATATATTGATTTATCTTCTTTAAAAAAGAACATGGGATCCATATATAGAAACATAAGAGTGAATAAATCCATTATTACTAATTTAATCTAGATTTTTTCTTTAGATACTTTAATTACACAGTATCTATTCTATAAGGGTTTTTTGATATGGTCCATGAACCATGAATTATGTCAATAGAAAACTCAATTTCTCTTTCTGGTGGATGTTTGGGTAATTCTTCTGGAATCACATCAATATATTCTTGAACAACATTTACATCAACTATTTTAACATTATATTCCTCACATATAGTTATATCACTCTCTTCTTACCTAATAATTAAATTTAGTAGAGCTAATGTCAGTGGATCAAGACTATAATTAGATAGTGATGTTTCTGCTCTAATGATAAGGGATTCTTTATACTCATCAAAAAAGTTATCCTTCTTCTTCTTAAAATAAGTTTTGTATCATTTTCTAAAATCCAATTCATACCGAGGATTATATCAAATTCAATCATATGTATGACGATGAGATCAGTAGATAAAACAGATTTATATTCTATAATGGCAAACCATTCACAAAACATTATTGAAATGATACTTCCCTTAAGATGTTTTAACTGACAACTCCCATATTAAATAAAGTTGAAATATCTAATATTCTTGGCATACTAGGAATATATGAATGAATGAAATGATCCGAAATCAAATAAAGAATTGTTTAAATTTGATGAAACGATTAATGTACCTGCTACAATGTTATTCAGAACTTAAACCTATGCAGTTGTGATCGAATAAGATTACCCATGCTTCATTGGACTTTTATGATGTATTTTACTTGATGAAGAGGACATTTATTTTATGAATTCCCCATTTATTTACAATTATATCATTCAGCTTTGAAATAATCTTTTATCACCTTGGAATCAATAGCTTGGTGGACTTTCTATCCACACCTGTAACAAACTACCATCCCCTTTAAGAAATTAGTGGAGTGTTTCTTCCCACATTTATTGTAGGGTATAAATTCTAGTTTTCCATTCTCCTTATTTCCATTTCCATAGTGTTAATTAGATATCTTCTTCTCTTGCTTTGATTTAAAGTCGTAAAACATAGAGAATTTATTTTCTGTCTTGATAGCACATGAGGTTATATCATAGTATGATGATAAGGATTGTAATATAAATACTCGACAGAGGAAAAATTTAAACACATAATAGAATCAATCAATATTACTCCATGGGTTACATATATAATCTTAAGCATGCCTTTATATCCTTGTAATGTTAGCCACATACGTTTTGACATTCTCAACCTCCTTTTGACTTAGACTTAGAAATTAATTTTCCATATCCACTCAATGTTCACAAGGAATTTATTTTTTCTAATAAAATCATTTTAAAATCCCTCTATTCAATATATGATACTTCTTCATCCTCCATTGTTTTTTGAATTAATGACGACCATTGTTCTACATCTCTTGTAATAAGATAAACATTCATGACAAATTTTTCCCTGTCGCTACTCCCCAAAGCATGAAAAAATTTCCCTAAGGAACATATCCATTGCATAGATACAAATGGATTTTTAGTCCCATAGAATGTTGGTGGTTATTGACTCATGAATTGGTCAAACATTGATCTTCCTCTTCGTTGATCAGGGAGATCCATGCGAGTAACTTTATCATTCATAACCGGAGTGAGTGGTTCTGATATGGTTATAATCTATTCAACAGAAGTTTCATCACTAGCGCTAATAAAATTTTCTTTAGTAGGATTGAAATCCCTACATGGGTTACCTACGTTGATACACTTATCATTCCTTCCACTAGGTGACATTTATTAACAATGGAATACACTTGGTTAGTTTATGAATCGCAATACATAATTCCAAACTAGTAAAATACCTAACATAAAATGATCATTTTATATATATAATCCATAATAAAAAAATTTATTCATTGATGAATTATTTACTCCTAAATACATCATAATTTATTGTAGTTAAAATGTGAATTAACTTAAGAATATCCCCCGGGACTGTCAAACCAGGTGCGAAGTAAAAAACATTTTTATATACCACGATACCCCGGGTCAAGCTTGAAACTCCATGATGAAGTTTTCACTCCTAGATATATTTATGCTAGAACCACGTCCAGATGTAGTTTCCATAAATTAATGTATTTCATGGAAAATCCACATAATATCTATACTACCAGCATTTTTGGATGTTCTTGTATATTAATCATCATTGTATATCTTATGGAAATGTTCTCTAATCAATTTTTTTTATAAATCATGATTCCAAGTATTGTACCAAACTTCCTCTGATACCAATTATAACATAGAACCTAGTTCCCTGGAGTTAATTAATTATTACATACCATTTTCATGATCACAAGAGATCATGTCCTAAAAGGCCGACCAGTTTAGTTGCCTTTGATGTACTTGAAAAATACATTAGTTTTACATTACTTTATGAAATAAAAAAAAACATTGGATCTCCTCTTAAAACAAACATATCTCATAGTATATTATTGTAGGTCAATCATAATATACTTCTTCGCATGCTGAAAAAAATAAATCATAAAAAAAGTGGTGAGATCAAATGCTCAGTATTGATAGAAATATGGAAGAAAATAGCATAAATTAGAAAAAACATTTAATGCAATTTGTAAGACTAAAACACAATCCGTTTAAACAGAAACATCATAATAATATTGAAAAGATAAATCAAATAATTCCATTTACTTATTCACGTAGATATTTTACTAGTCAAATAATAACATGTAATGTCATTAACTAATTTCATAATGATAGAATGCATATTTCCCTAAATAAAAACCATGTAGTCAAGGCCATGTGTTAGGGATATAAAGAAAAATGTTGTAATTACCTTGTTACAAGACACTAGTTTGTCTCATTAGACCTATAGATGCATCGAGGGGTTATAGCAGACCCCACCCATCACTTACTATGTCCATGTCATTACTATTATGAAAAAGGATGAAACGTAACATAAACATTTATATTAAAACTATCATAAGAAATGATAATAATTTATCCATAAAACATGAATGGTACAAAAATAACACATCCACTATCAAACATATCACAAAATCCTAAATATAATATAGAAACTGTATAATAATAAATCATCTTCAAAATTTGTAAAATCCAACAAAGGATGTTGACATAGCAGAAATCAAAGCTATTTGAGAGAAATTTGACATTCTATTTTGAAATCATTTAAAAGTATAGTTATTATAAAAGAAACCATTTATTTTAAAAATATTCTTATAAAATTTTAAGGGATGCATCGAATTTTTTATAAAGGTGGAAGATAGCTTCACCCAAACTATATGATAATAAAATTCATTACGTCATTTGTATAAATGGTCATAAAGTACCTTTTTTGGAAAACAACAGAATGGTTTCTTTAAAAAAGTTTTATAAAATTTAAAACATGGGAAAAGATTAAATAAACACATATTCTTGTAAATATTAAAAAAAATGAATTACATTTATTAAAAACACGTAAGTAGATGATAATGATGTCCCAATAGATACTCACATATAAACTACCTCGGATAATAAATAGATTGTAAAATTAACCATTAAAATTCACTTTTCCATAGTAGAGGGTACTCTAACCTCCTATATAATTCTTAAATCATTTTTATTAAATTATAAAAGAACCAGATTCATAAATATGATGTCATATATGATCTTACAATAATGCTTTGTTAATGATATTTCAGCAGTATCATTATTTCTGTTGATAAAAGAATTATTTTCCATTACATGTTTTGTTATATTAGACATATTATTTATTCATATGATGCATTTTATTCGTATCCATAATGATATTACATGAATAAATATTATTTTTAATCATAAAATGATAATTTTTCTGGAATGGTTATGATGGCGAACGAAATCTCAAAGGGTCGTGAAGATGGTAAGCCACACATACGCATGAGCGGAAATATAATTCTATTAGTGGTGTAATTATATGTAATTTGATGATATAATATATAAAATTAATAAATTAAAATTTTATATTTAATATTTATTTCAATTATACACATTATTATATACATTCGAAATATGATGTTTGAATAACAATCTACACCACGACATGAAGATGGTAAGCCATACGTACACACATTTGGTAACTGTGTCATTCATAGGATGGATAGAATAATAAATATGGTTTTAACATGTTTATAATAACATCAAAATATGTATATAGGACTAGATTAATTATTTAAGTATTGAAATAACAGTGAAAGATGATGTGGATGTAGATAAGAACACTAGTGGAGATAATGAAATAATTACCTCTTATTCGGTTACTTCTTTAATATTTGAAAAAAAGGATTCCATATGGTTTATTTATTATCACTGTAATGCCCCTATGTTTAATTGACAGTATTTGGGAGGATATTTTATCATTGATTGGCTAATCCAAAAGGTTTTGGATGTGTGAATTTAATAGAAGCGGAAGTACCCTTTTATAAGAGAGTTGAGGGTCAATTTAAGAAAATCATGATATAATATTTTATTATATTGTCATTTTTTGGTTTTAATGGATCCAAATTCATTTATTTAGAGAATAATGTTGGGATGGGTCATTAACCTCTCAATAAATAGGTTTTAGGAATATTTAGGTCACCATGTTATCCTTATCTTTTAAATTTAAATCTTAGTTAAGTAGTTTAACTTTTACCGTGTCTTCTTTTCTTCTTACACTATATTGTTAGTATATATACTATAAACTACCATTAGAACCTCATATGGTTTATTAATGACATATTAATCATTATTTATGTCTTTTGGACAAAACATAGATTTTATTAATATTATATCATTTAATAAAATATTATTTGTTTTAAAAACACATTTATGTCTATTTTGAAACTATATAGTATTTTGTTTTTGTAAAACTCATAACAATATGATTTATTTGAACCAAATACATTGAATAAACCCTAACATGTCATATTAACCAAGAAAATTCGTGTATGGCATCAAAAGTATCAATTTTTAATTATTTTAATCCTTCATCAATAAGATAATTACTACATAATCAATGTGCCATAAATAAATTTACATATATAACGATTAAAAATTATAAATAAAATACTATGATGTTGGAAATATTTTTAGCTTTCTAATGAATATTTATATTCGAATGTATCTGTTGTATAAACCTATATTAAATATGTATTGTTTATCTAAATTTGAAATTAAACCTTTTAAATCTTCTTTAAATAAAATATTAAAAATGTCCTAATATAATCTAGTTTGGTAAAAAAGATTAAATTTTTGTCCAACTATAGATTTTGGTCAAAATACACTTATCCTATAGAGACCCAAATCCTGAAATACATGGACATTACATTACTTTTGCAGAATACTTAATATATAACAAGAACCAACACTCAAGGACCGTAATAGTTTAGTTTATTTGGAAACTTAGAACAAAATCTTCTAATCATGGTGAAAGATCTTCAACATCTCCCATAAAGATCGTCCCCTTTTTTTTCTTTCCTAAAACCATTCTTTAAATCCTGGGGAAAAGAAAAAATATAAAAGGGTGAGCTCAAATTCTCAGTAAGGGTATCCATGGAGAAAATAAAACAAATTATATACATTTGAACATAAATACATGAACATAATGTTTAAACATCAAGATCTTGAGAAATGATATAAAACATGGTAGTTCGTAATTCATAGATCATAATGAAACCTTAATCTTGATAAAATGGTATGATAATAAAACATGTAATTGTTGCAACCATTAATTACATGTTATGATTTCCATAGTAGCCAAGGCATTACTGCCAAGACAATCTTAGTGGACAAAGTCCCTTTCCGAGTCGAGTTCACTCCTCATTTCAATCTTGTAACACTGAACCGGATTAACATACCATTCCAACCATGTCTATATCATGAGATATAAATCGTTACCTAGTGCATTGTAGGGAGATATATGTCCCACCCATCTCATTATGAAATCATTCTTACTTTTGCCACAAAATAATCATAAAACATTCATCATAACCCAGAATATAAAATGGGTTTCATAAACATCATCCCATCATCACATTATCCATATAATACAAATGGATATTTCATCATAAGAAAAGTGAAACCATGTAAATCATATATACAATATACTTGAAACATATACATATGAAATAATGTCATCTTAGATGAAAATTGGTTTTGATAAAACAGTTGAAATGAATTATTGAGGAAAATATCCTTTCTTCTTCAAAATCATTTTCTTTTCACAAAATTCAATTAAATTTTAAAAGAAAATTATTTTGTTGAAAATAATCATAAAATCTTGTAGAGTAAGCTTCATGAAAATGAGGCGTTATGAAATCGTAAAAATCTGTTCACTCTGTATAAGTTAAAAATAACATTCTTTTCGTATGATTGTGGGAAAAGTAAAAAAGTTCATCATGTGGTAAACAAAAGAAATATTCCTTTCATAAAATTTGGTAAATTTCAAAAATGGTTAAAAATAACATTAAAAATACATGAAAACATTTTTAGAAAACATGGGCATGGATGATAACAATAACCCCAGTAAATACTTATGAATAAGAATCTTGGATAAGAACGAGATAGGAATAGTTATCCCTTAACTTAGGTCTGATATGATTCGTAAGTATCAAAACCTCCTATATAATGATTTAAATAATGTCATTTATTTATTATAGAATCATATTCATTGTTATGATATCATATATGGTTCACTTATGACTTTATATTAACCATTATTTTGTAAATTCCATGTTAAAACAGCATTGGGGGTAAAATCGTTTTATTTATCGTACGTGTTTGGACTTGTTGTTCTTGATATTATTATTACTTATATGATTCTTTAATTACTTAAATAATTTAAATCATGATTTATATATCATATATATTTAATATATATATATATATATAAGATAGAAAAATGAAATGAAATACACCGTTCATTGAGACGGTAGGCCGTTCATACGCATGAACGATGTTTTTCGTTTCCATATTGAATTGAATGAAATTAAGTAGATGACATTAATATATATATACATAAATCCATTAGCATTATTTTTTTCATATATTTCATTATTACTTATTATATATACATTATAATCGTTTTTGAATTGTTAACATGGAAAATGAATCTCATCGCGTTATGGAGACGGTAATTCGTATGTACGCACGAGCGGTGATATCATTCCCATATTTATTGAATGGAACTAGAGTGGATTATATAATATCATTTCATAAGTATTATGTTATAATAATCATATATAGTTATTTTTTACACCATTATACCCATCCAAGTAAGGTGGTGGTGGAAAAACCTATTACACCACGACGTGGAGACAGTATTCCGTACGTACACACGTACGGTGATTTTGTATTCCGTAGGATAGATAGAAGGTGAAATTGGGTTGTTTAATATTTATAATAACATATCAGTATATAAGTAATATGGATTTTTTTACATTATAATGAAACAACTAAATAAGAGGAAGTAGAAGAAGAAAGAAACTTGAAAGAGTCGGTAGAAGAGATTACCTTTTCCTCGATGCACCATCTTTAAACATTTTCTTAGGGCCATAGAGTTGGACTTTTGAGAAGACCAGAGCCTCTATGATGTAACTAAAGATCTTGGTATGGGGAATTGGAAGGGTTTTACCAAGATTCAAGGCTCAAAATGGTGTGAAGAGTAGAGGAAAGGGGTTCCCATTTTATAAGTGAGGAGAGGGGCACCTTTGGAAAAACTTAAAGTATTATTTTATAATAAAGTTATATTCGATTTGAAATATCTCATAATTTAAATATATAGAAGCTAAAGAGTGGATGGGTCGAAATCCTCTCAACCGATAGGATTTATACAAGTTTAGGTTACTATTTTAACATTATCATTTAGATTTAACTCTAAGTTAAATAATTTAACTTTTACCGTGTCTTCTTGTTTTATAACACTATATGGTTAATAAACATACTATAAAAATACAAAAGAACCCCAAGTGGTTAATTATTTATATATATAACCTTATCAAAGTCATTTTTCCAAACCTTAGATTTTTTGGAATAAAATAACAATTAATAATATAACATTTTCTTAAAAACTATTTTATATCAATTTTTAGACTATTCGGTAATTGAATTTTGTGAAAATAATAAAAGCATAATTAGTTCAAAAAAAGTTAATTAAATCAATTATAACATGTCATATTAACCTAAAAAAGCATATTAATTTATAACAAGTCGCAAATTACATTTATTTAGGTATTTATAATATCAATTCTGTTAATATTTCATTAATAATGTAATTACATCATCATCATTGTTTCATAAATAAATTAAATTACCTAAAGTATAAAAATTATAAATAAAATACCATTATGTAAGAAGTATTTTTATCTTTCTCAGGAATATTTATAGTCTAATTTATCTTATTTATAACCCTATATTAAAAAAATTTAGTTTTTAAACATTGATTTTAACTATTTTAACTCTTCTTTAAATAAAATAATAATAAGTTTCATAATATAGTCCATGTGGACCTAAAGGGTAATATTTTATTCCTACGGTTGTTTTTTGTCGAATTACACTTATCCAAAAGAATTAGTACCTGTGTTAGGGTAATAATAATATCATTTTTACCCTTAATTACCATGTTTACTTTTAACCTTGGTAAATAAAAGTTAAAAAGTTACTATTCACCAAAAATTCTTTATATCTTATTGAATCACATTTTACTCCTTAACATTAACCGTGTCTCTCTGATTTTCGAAATTCCACTCACAGAAGTGGTAAAATTATGCTTTATGTAAATTTTCAAATTCTCCTAGGAGGTGGGTAAAAGACGGTGGAAAGTTCAATAAAATTTTTATATATCTAAAATTATTATAAAATGTATCAAATGAATTACATTTAACTTATATAGGTATTATTTATCAATTTTGACCTAAAATAAATTTAAATAGTTAAATAATTATTTAAATAAAAAGTCGGTTTTTAAATTGTAACCCAGTGTTTTAACTATTCATCAAAAATTGAAAGTTTTCAGAAAAATACCAAAAAATTACCCTAGGCTAATTTTGATATTCCGAATCCAAAAATGAAGTCCATTTTGAAAGTTATAATTTATAAAATTTAAAAAAATGTGTATTTCTATTCATATCTGGTAGCTCATAATAATATTATAATAATATCTTGTTTAGTGAAACTCGGTATTGCGTACTACACACACTATCGAGGAAGGTCTTGACTGCGTGTAATGCAAGCCAAGTCAGGGCTTCATGTAGTAAAAGCTATGTTTGGTGTTGCGTATAACATAATCAAAACATATTTCATTTATACAATAAAAAAATATATTTATAATGTTGCATAGATTAATTTCCACAAATCGAACTTGAAATTCTGTGTAACACGAGCCAAGAATAATGTTGCGTATACTACAAACTAATACGGTGTTACTTATAGTACTATCTAAACTTGGTGTATTGTATAATAGAATACATCAATGAAATTAAAATTAATATATCTCATAAAATATCAGGGTGTTACATTCTACCCCCCTTAAAATGAATTTCTCCCTCGAAATTCATCGGGGTTCTAAATGGTTTACTACTTGAATGTTTCTTTCATAGAAACACACATCTTAAAAAGGAGTACTAAAACATCATTTTTAAAAGTGAAGTATGAATCATATCGGTTACCCAAATTGACTCATCACTGGGTTTCCACTTAAGAGAACATAGGTGAAAATATGGATATAGAAGAGAAACCTAACCATCAAGTTCTGATAGAGAGTGGTAGAGAACATGGTTATGAAAAAGCCAAAAATCACAAAGCCATAAATTTGTGATGATCTAAGGTACCATCTGATTCATCGGATATAAGGGCACTAGGAAAACATTTTTTGTTTTCAAGATCGTTTCCCTACAGTTGAACAAATTTGAATTAGAAGAAATACTTTCTTGATTTTGGCACAATCTCACCATTGGTCGTTCCTTGGAAAAATTACACTTCATATCTTAAATAAATGAAATTTAATCTCTCATTCATGAAGTATTATCGGATAATGTCATAGAATGAAGGGTCATTCCATCTGTCTCAAACAAAAAGTTAGTAGATGTTATCAAATATACATAAGTCTATATATAGTTAGATTAATCATATATGGTTCCTAAAATGGACTTATACTTCTTATATCATACTTCTTAATATAATAAAAATAGTTTCTACTAACCAGGGAATTCATGTAGGTCAGTGGTAGGCGATAAAGGCCTGTCTCACTTCAGTTGTGGGTTCGATTCCTACATCCTTGTCCGACACGACGAGTTGTCGCCCATCCTGCAGGTTGTCCTTTTTCTAAAACTATATTATTATAACATTCCATCGATAATAAAGAAAAAGTTCTAGCCTTAAACAATACAAACTTATGTCCAACATAATCCATTCCAATCTTTAGGCTTATCCAAAATACTTCTGTCCTATATCATAGTAAAAAGAAAACAACTACTAGAAATGTCATTTGTCGAGTAGGTGAATACCATCATTTATCCCCCGTATATCATATGCTATATCTTGTTGGTCAAATTACAAACATTTTAATACCTTAATCATGTATTCTCTTTAAAAATTAATACCCATTGAACCTTAGTGAAAACATGAATGCTGTCGAAAGTTAACTCTTTCCACATAACAAAAGCCCAAAATTTCTATATACTCAAACCATGATATTAGTCACGAGCTCATTTCTTTTTCTCTTTTTCCCTTCATTATGCGCATATAATCTTATTTCGAAAAATATTTCAATCACTTTTCAGGGTTACTGGTACCATATAATTATTGAAAACCTATACATAGATATTCCAAAATTCCACGATACCATAAATGAGATTCCCTGATACTATTTTGAAATACCATTACATAAACACTAAATCATTACATAACATCATTTTCATACTCAACATCACAAATAGTGATTTCATGTGACTTCCCTTTATCCTTTTCCTTAATAGGTTTCTCACGTTGATCATCTTTAACTATTGGATTAGGGAATTGATTAGCATAATGCCCCATTTCCTTTCACATGAAGCATTGAGGTGTTGGTGGTGCGTTCTCTATAGTCTTTTCTTTATTCACATCATTAGAAACCCATTTTCCATTACTTCGACACTCAGCTTCTCGATGACCTTATTTTCCACACTTAAAACATTTTATAGTCCCTTTAAGACAATCTCCGCTATACTTCTTTCCACACTTTGAGCATAAAGAAACATTCATCTTATTTTATCCATTATTCTGAGATTTCTCCTTAATCTCCATCATTCGTTTCTTGACAAAACCATGATATGGATATGTTACACCAACATCTAGTTATACCTTGATAGAACAACACACAATTTCTTCATAGCTACTGAAGTCTCTTATAGCTAATGCCCTTCAAAGACTTGGTTTTACACCACTAAAGAATCGATCAACATTACTTTTAGGTTGAATAATAAAGCCAGATTCATACCTTGCAAGTATTGTAAAATTTTCTTCGTATATACCAACAGATTCATCATCCTTCTGCTTAAGATCAAGGAACTCCTTTTCCATCGTTGTTCGAAGAATACGAGGGATGTACTTACTGAAAAGAAAGTTCTTGAACTCGTCCCATTCCATGGATTCAATTTCATCTTGGGGACTTGTTTTCTTAATTAGAGTCCACCATTGATCTGCTTCACCTTCTAAACGGTAAATATCTAGAATGACTTTTTCATGTTCCGAACTGCGACGAATGGAAAATATCTTTTCAATTGTACTGATCCATTATTCAGCAAAAGTGGATCATAAGACCCACTGAAAGTAGGTGGTCGTTGCTTCATGAAGGACTCAATAGAATATTGTTCCCTTCTCAGCTCATTTGGATGTCCCGAATGATTCATAGCTTGTGTAAGTATAGTAATAATATTTTTCAATCCATCTCCCATGACATTGATTTTTATAGGAGTACAATCATTCCATTGTCCATTACATTGATCAACATGGTTACTTCGGGTTCCATCCATTATCTAAACCCCAAAAAGAATAGTGTAAGAGGCAAAAATCATTCTTGGGAAAACAATATAATAAAGGAGGAGTACCATAAATATCATACATATTTGGTTAAATTCAAATATCGTTACCATAATTTGAGGACTATAACCTATACATATACTTATCATTAGGTACATCACTAGACATACCTTAGAAATATCTATAGGGATTTCACTAAAGTTTTTTCATCCTAGTTTCCAAAGGTTAACTAATCCTTTCCATTGATACCAACTATAGAGACCCAAATTTTGATGTACATGGTCATTACGTTACTTTTCCAGAATACTTAATACATAACAAGAACCAACACTAAAGGACCTTAATAGTTTAGTGTCTTTGGAAAATCGGAACACAATCTTTTAATCGGGGTGAAAGATCTTCAACATCTCCCAAAAAGATCTTCCGCATTATGTTTTCTTACCTAAAACCTTTCTTTAAATCCTAGGGAAATGAAAACATATAAAAGGGTGAGCTCAAATGCTCAGTAAGGGTAATCATGGAGAAAATAAAAACAAATTATATACATTTGAACTTAAATATATGAACATAATGTTTGAACATCAAGATATTGAGAAATAAAATAAAACATGGTAGTGCGTAAGGTATAGATCATAGAGAAACATTAATCCTGATAAAATAGCCTGAGAATAAAACATGTAATTGTGGCAACCATTAAGCAAATGTTATGATTTCCATAGTAGTCAAGGCATTGCTACGAAGTCCATCTTAGTGGAAAAAGTGCCTTTCTGAATTGAGTTCACTCCTCATTTCAGTCCTGTAACACTGAACTAGATTAACTTACCATTCCAGGCATTTATATCTCATGAGATATAAATCATTTCCCAATGCATTGGAGGGATATATACGTCCCACCCATCTCATAATGAAATCATTCTTACTTGTGCCACAAAATAAACTTTAAACATTCATCATAACCAAAAGAATAAAATGGGTTTCATAACCATCATCCCACTATTAGATAATATATATAAAAGAAATGGATATTTCATCATAAGAAAATTGAAACCATATAAATCATAGATTCATTATACGTGAAACATAAACATATGAAATAATGTCATCTTAGATGGAAAATGGTTTTTATAAAACACTTGAAATGAATTCTTGAGGAAAATATTATTTCTTCTTCAAAATCGTTTTCATTTCACAAAATTCCATGAAATTTTAAAAGAAATGTATTTTGTTGAAAATAGTCATAAAATATTTTAGATTATGCTTCATGAAAATGAGGTGTTATGAAATCGCCCAAATCGGTTCACTCTGTATAAGTTAAAAATAACATTCTTCTCGTACTTTTGTCGGAAAAGTCAAAATGTTCCTCGTGTGGTAAAAAAAGTAAGATTCCTTTCACAACATGTCATAAATTTCAAAAATGGGTAAAATGACATTAAAAATACAGGAATTGTTTTATAAAACATGGGCATTGATGATAACAATAACCCCAGTAAATACTTACGAATAAGAATCTCGGATATGAACGAGATTGGAATAGTTATCCCTTAACTTTGGTCTGATATGCTTTGTACGTATCCAAACCTCCTATATAATGATTTAAATAATTTCATTGACTTATTACCGAATCATATTCATTGTTATGATGTCATATATGGTTCACGTATTAATTTATATTACACGTTCTTTCGTAAATTCCATGTTGAAGCAGCGTTTTGGGTAAAATCATTTTATTTATCGTACGTGTTTGGACTTGTTGTTATTGATATTATTATTACTTAAATCATGATTTAATTACTTCAAAAATTTAAATAATGATTTATATATCATATATATTCAATATATATATATAAGATAGATAAATGAAATGAAATACACCATTCCTGGAGACGGTAGGTCGTACGTACGCATGAAAGCTATTTTTCATTTCCATATTGAATGTAATGGAATTAAGTAGATGACAGAAATATATATATATATATTTATTTAAATATATAAATAAATCCAGTAGAATTATTATGTCATATATTTCATGATTACATATAATATATACTTTATAATCATTCTTGAATTGTTAACATGGAAAATGAATCTCATCGCGTCATGGAGACAGTAATCCATACGTACGCACGGGCGGTGATATCATTCCCATATTTATTGAATGGAATTAGAGTGGATGATATAATATCATAGAATCATTATGATGTTATAATAATCATATATAGTTATTATTTACACCATTATACCCATCCAAGTAAGGTGGTGGTGGAAAAACTGATTACACCGTTGCATGGAGACGGTATTTTGTACGTACGCACGCATGGTGATTTCATGTTCCGTAGGATGGATAGAAGGTGAAAAAGTTTTGTTTCATATTTATAATAACATATAAGCATATAAGTAATACTGAAGTTATTAATTTATAAAGAAGCAACTAATGGAGATGAAGTAGAAGAAGAAAGAAACTTGAAAGTGTCGGTAGAAGAGATTACCTCTTCCTTGACTCACCTCTTTAAAACTTCTTCCTAGGGCACTAGAGTTGGTCTTTTGAGAAGACAATAACATCTATGATGTAACTAGAAAGGTTTAGAAGTGGAATGGTCAGGGTTTTTCTGATATTCAAGGAACAATAGGGTGTGAAGAGTAGAGGTAAGGGGTTCCCTTATTATAAGGGAGGACAGGGGCACCTTTGGATAAACTTAAATTATTATTTTATAATAATTTCATATTCAGTTTATAATAGATCCAAATTTATTTATTTAGAATCTAAATAGTGGATGTGTCAAAATCCTCTCAACCAATAGTATTTAGAAATGTTTAGGTTACTATTTTAACCTTATCATTTATATTTAACTCAACGTTAAATAATTTAACTTTTATCGCGTCTTCTTGTTTTATTACACTATATGGTTAATAAACATACTATAACAAGACAAAAGAACCCCAAGTGGTTCATTATTAATATATGTAACCTTATCTAAGTCATTTAGATGAACATTAGATTTTTAGGATTAAAATAACAATTAATAATATAACATTTGTTTATAAAAACTATTTTATGTCAATTTTGACACTATTGGGTAATTGATTTTTTTGAAAATCATAAGAGCATTATTAGTTCTAAAAAGGTCCATTAAAACAATACTAACATGTCATATTAACCTAAAAAAATCTTAATTTATAAAAAGTCTCAAATTACATTTATTTTGGTATTTATAATATCAATTATGTTAATATTTCATTATTAAGGTAATTACTACATCAACCTTGTTTCATAAATAAATTAAATTATTTAATTTATAAAAATTATTAATAGAATACCATTATGTATGGAATATTTGTATCTTTCTAATGAATATTTATAGTCTAATTTATCTTATTTATAACCCCATATTAAAATTTTTTCAATTTTTAGACATTGATTTTTACTATATAAAATCTTCTTTAAATAAAATAATAATAAGTATCCTAATCTAGTCCATGTGGACATAAAGGATAATATTTTATTCCTATGGTTTTTTTTGGTCGAATTAATCTTATCCAATAGAATTAGGACATGTGTTAGGGTAATAATAATATCATTTTTACCCTTAATTACCCTATTTACTTTTAACCGTTGTAAATAAAAGTAAAAGTTACTATTCACCAAAAAATATTTTTATCCTATTGAACCATATTTTACTCATTGATAATAATTGTGTCTCTTGGATTTTATAAATTTCACTCACAGAAGCGGTAAAATTATGTTTTATGTAAATATTCAAATTCTCTTAGGAATTGGGTAAAAGACGGTGAAAAGTTCAATAAACTTTTTATATATCTAAAATTATTATAAAATGAC
Organism: Viscum album; assembly: GCA_963277665.1. Taxonomy (NCBI): domain Eukaryota; kingdom Viridiplantae; phylum Streptophyta; class Magnoliopsida; order Santalales; family Viscaceae; genus Viscum; species Viscum album. The sequence continues at coordinate 1,456,447,508 of OY728158.1, read as the reverse complement.
TCAAATGAATTAAATTTAACTTATATAGGTATTATGTATCAATTTTTACCTAAAATAAATTTAAATAAAATAAATAATTATTTAAATAAAAAGTTGGTTTTTAAATAGTAACCCAGTGTTTTCACTATTCATCAAAAAATTGATTGTTTTCAGAAAAATATAAAAAATTCACCCTAGGCTAATTTCGATATTCCAAATCCAAAACTGAAGTCTATTATGAATGTTAAAAATTATAAAATTTCAAAAATTGGTTTTTACTATTCATAACGGCTAGTTCATAATAATATTTTAATAATATATAGTTTAGTGAAATTTGGTATTGTGTAATACACCCGATATCGAGGAAGGTCTTGACTACGTGTAATGAAAGCCGTGTCAGGCCTACATGTAGTAAATTATCCTTTTGGTGTTTCATTTAACATAATCAAAACTTATTTCATTTATACAATAAACAAATTATATACATAATGTTGTGTAGAATAATTTCCACAAAACGAACTAGAAATTGTGTGTAACACGAGCCAAGAATAGTGTTGCGTATACTGCAAACTAATACTGTGTTACGTATAGTACAAGCTAATCTTGGTGTAGTGTATAATATAAGATATCCAAGAAATTAAAAATAATATATCTCATAAAATCTCAGGGTGTTACATATCCAATAGAATTATGAAATGTGTTACTGTAATTATAATATCATTTGTACATTTAATTACCTTATTAACTATTAACTGTGGTATATAAAAGTCAACAGCTATGATTCACCAAAAATTATTTTCATCCTATTGAATGGAGTTTTACTTACTGATTTCAACCATTTCTCTCAGATTTTTGCAATTTAATTCACAAAAGTTGTCAAATTACGTTTTATGCAAATTTGCAAATGTGCCTTGAAGGTGGGTAAAAGATGTTATAAAATCATTAAAATTTTATATATCTAATATTATTTTAAAATGACTGCAAATAAATTATATTGGATTAATTTAGGAATTATGTATCTATTTGTACTTTAAAATAAATTTAAATTTAAAAATAATTGATTAAATTAAAATTCAGTTTTAAATAATAATGATGTGTTTTACACTATTAATCAAAATTGAATGTTTTCATAAAAACAAAAAAATCACCCTTGGATAATTTATATATTCTGAATCCAAAAAGGAAGTACATTTTGTAAAATAAAATTTATAAAATTTATGAAATTGGGTATTACTATTCATAACTGATTATTAAACGGTAGGTTTGATTGGACTTGGTGTGCTAGAACTCATGATTTCATACAATGAAATCTATTGTATTATACCAAGAGAATTACACCGTGGAAGCTAGGGGTGTCACAAAATATCCATGAGGTATAACTGACAATCCATTTTAATCTATCCATAAATCACCATCATGATCACCATTCACAAAACCAATATTAATCAGGATGTCAGATCAATCTCGAACCTACCACAGCAATGTCGAATAATATCCATATTAACTAATGATGATGAACATAAATAACAGAGGGGGTATATGAACAAGAACACTATGAATACTTCATTTTCTTAGAATTATTGTAAAATTTATAAAAAAAATAGGTATATCAGAGTGAAAATCAAGGAATATCAATAAAAGAATGAATTGGACTATTTAATTTGCTTAGAAAGCTCAGTTGAAGATACAATAATACGAGATCAAATATATGAGTTAAAATATGTTATTTAACAATTTAATAAATAACATGTCAATAAAATTATATTTTTTCATCGTTGATTTTGATTTATCATTGGGCGAAAATTCTTTCACCTAAGAAGGCGAAACCCTGTTGCATTCATTACCTCTCACTCAGTCTCAATCTAATTACTTGTCATCCTCAAATTTGATCTACCAATGAGGAACACATCGATCTCTTATCAAAGATACCATGGTTCTGTAGCTAAGTCTAGTAAATTTGAATACTAAAAATTATATAGTGGATTTTTGGTCATGGGTATTTAAAATAAAATAAATAAATTTAATTATATATAATAATTGATGGTACCACAATGACTACCTCAACCATATGTCTAGATCCAACTATACTTATGTTGTTCATAGGGTAATCCCCACATCCCAAAATAAACCATGTTCTTAGATTTTCGACCTGAGGCTTGCATTAGGAGTAATTCTGTTGTTTCTTAAAAAATACAATCTCTTGATACTAATATATTTAATATCATTTTTATAATAGTATAATGCTATTCGGGCCATAAAATCTTATATCAAATTTGTTCGTGGCTCAAAAAATATTCATTAATTTATTTTAGGGTCCTGAAATTAAAAAACAATGTCACTACTTGGTTCATAAAGTAGTTATTAGTTAACTCAAGATTATATCATGGATATGTTAAAGCAGGTGTGTAGCAAGGGAACCCTCACCAAAGATGATAATTATGGTTGATATATTCTCAGCCAACACATTTAGGTGTTTTTAATCCTTGATGTATGTATGAAAAAACAAATACTTATTTTATTCATACCTGGATTTGTTATATGGAAAATCAAATAATTTATTCCTTACGATAACATTAGGATGTTATCCTATATGTAGAAAATTACCATGGTTTTGTACAAATGTTTTCTAATAAAAATCTACAATTTTTATCTAAACCCATATTTAATACCAAGTATAGTGACTCAAACATTTCATACATTGGTAATACAACATTTTAGATGAATAATCAATACATTACATTATGATCTATAAAATAACATTAAAAGTTTAGTGTCTCTGGATACATGGATACATAAATAAATTGTTAAGAAAATATATTATAGGTCTCCAAAATATTAAACTACTTATGTATAAACTATATATAACTATTCATCAAAACCTAGGGAAGTAAAAAACATAAAAATTGTGAGCTTATTTGTTTGGTAAGGATAAAAATTTAAGACATTAATTAATGATCAAAGATAATCTTAATATAGTTATATGAGATCATGATCAATAATTAAAATTTTCATACCAAATCAATTATAGATCATAAACATGAGAGATTTCAAAAAAAATTACAGTAATAGAAATAAATATTCAAAAAAGTTTGGAATAATAAATAATTTGTCATGATCCACAATATCAAAACATATAACTCTGTATTAATAACCAAATTCATATTATAACATTTTTTATGTGTAGAAATAGAAACATGTTCACTAATTATGTTGAGAACATGAAAATATTTCATTTCATTGAATTCTGAATATGAACCCATGACTAAAAATAATCTTATATACTGAAAAATTAGGTCTATATACAGTATTATAAACATGAAAAATAGTTCAATGAATAAAATTTTGAAAATAAAATTTTGTTCATTCATAAAAAATATATCTCATGAGCTATCCATCATTACCTAATGAATTATAGAGATATAAAGATACCACAAAATATATTATCATAATCTATTCATAATAATTCTATATGATCATCAAAAAATTCAATATTTCAAAATAACATAAACCTAACAAAATGGGTTTCATAAATTTATTGCCATCATTAAAATAATACATTTAGAAAAAGTATAATGTTTATGTGAGTGGTGGATAATAAAGAATAGAAAGGGGAAGATCCCAAGAATTGAGAAATATTTGAATTCATAATAAGCGATGCATCAACTCCATTCCGGAAAATATTATTCCCAATAATATTGATCATGTTGTCCATAAATAGCTGTGTTATTTGAGTGAAAATGGAAAAACATATTATGGGAGTGTTCTCCCTCCATGTCACTAGGGCTAAATAAAATCATAATAGATGTTTTAAAATCATCCACTAACCTCATTTTCTAAGATATTGATGTCACATCCTTAGTTAGGGTTATTAAGAGAGGATAAATTTACATTTAGTCTTCAAATAGGTTGTAGTTGAAAAATGAATGACCTTGTAGATACTGTCAATTATCATGAGATTCCTAGTTCTGAATAGGGATCATAACTGAAAATACTTTGTCCTCACTAAATTAATAATGGATGATTAGGTATTAGAAAATTGTAAAATGTATCCAATGGGGTGTTGATACTATAATGTTTTCTTCCCCTTGGATTATGAAAAGAGGGTTGCATGGATAATTATCTCTATACCCTCAAGACTTGGCCAACTAATAATATAGCAATGTGATCATTAATTTAATCATAGTAATTCTTGGAAAACTCATATGTAGTTTTGGATCCTAATTTTCTTATCTAATTTGTTTAATAGAACCTGATTATCTTGTGAGATATAGTATCTTCAGTAGATACTTTACTATTTATGGACTGGGAAACAAATAATTGTAGGTTTGGACAATTTTTCTTCGATTATAAAGGTGGGTGACATGTCTTCCACCAAATATGAGGGTTTTGTCCTATAAAAAAATACGAAAATATCAATCAAAAAATCCAAAATTAAAAGAAGAAAAAAATTCATTTTTAATTATATATTATTTTTATATTTCGTGTAACTCCTTGACCCCAGTTATCTAGAGTTGGTGCATTATTACATAACATTGGCATGATCAAAAGGAAATCATGTATTGAAAGACCGATTAGTTTAATAGCCTTGGAAACACTTGATACATTCATAAGTCTTACATTACATAATATAGTGAATGACTACAAAAAAATACTCTCCATATTCCACACACATATCCCCTCAGACAGTCCCTACAGGCCAGTCATAAAAGACATCTCACTTCTTGGGAATTTGAAACATTATAAATGGGTGAGCTCAAATGCTCAGTAAGGATAACAATATAACGGAAACATTCATAAATAAGTATAAACATCTAAGGAATTGTATAACTAAAACAAAATCCTTTTAGTCTTGAACTTCATCATAATATGGAAAAATTAAAATGAAATAATTCCATTTACTTATTCACATGGATATTCTACTAGTCAAAAAACCACATGCAATATCATTAACAACATTCATAATGATGGAATGAATAATTCCATATTATTATAACCACATATCCAAGGCCTCGTTACAAGGGTAAAAACATGATTTTGTCAAGGCCTTGTGCCAAGAATCTAATTTGTCTCATGAGACCTACCGATGCATTGACGTGCTATAGCGGGCTCCACTCATCACTTACTAAGTCCAATTCATTCTCCATATGAATAGGTTTAAACATAACATAAACATTCATATTAAAACTAGCATATGAAATGTCAATAATTTCTCCATAAACCATGAATGGTATATTAATAACACATCCACATTCAAACATATCACAAAACCATCAATACAATATGTAAGTTTCATATCATAACAAATCAACTTCATATACTCTTAAATTCCATCAAAGGATGCTGACATAGATGAAATCAAAATTATTTGACAGAAATATCTTTTTTTAAATCATTTAAAAGTCACATAATTATAAAATAAAACATTTACATTGAAAATATTCTTATAATCTTGTAAGGTAAGCTTCTACGATTTTATAATGGTGGAAAATAGCCGCACCTTCCATATAAGTTAAAAAAATACATTCTTACGTTAATTTTGTCGAAAAGGTTAAAAAGGGCCTTGTTTGGAAAACGACAGAAAGATTACTTTCAAACCATTTTATAAAAAGTCAAACAAGGGTATAAATTACTTTAACCCATAGTCTTGTAAAAAGTAAAAATGTTTTGGAATAAATTTTTAAGAAACATGCATGTGGATGATAAAGAGGTATCAATAGATAATTACGTATAGACAACCTCGGATAATAAAAAGATTGTGAAATTAACCCATACCTTGTACTTTTCCTTGGTTGAGGGTAGGTTAACCACATGTATAATGGGGAAATAATTGTTACTAAATTATACAAGAATAATATACATTAATATGATATCATATATGATATTTTAACACTGCTTTGTTAATAATATCTTAGTATTATCGTTGTTTCAGGTCTTCACTTACTCGTTTTCTTTTATATGTTTTGTTAAATAACCCGTGTTTTTTAAGGATAGGTTGTATATTATTCATATCCATAATGATATAAAGTAATTAAAAATTACTTTTCATCATCATATGAGAATTATTCTTGAATGTATATGATGGGAAAATGAATCTCATCGTGTTGGTGAAGACAGTAATTCGTACGTACGCACGAACGCTACATCCATTTCATTTATCATTTTAGAAGGAATCAAAACCAAATGATACATTGGTATATAATTATTCCAGTATAATATAATATCATATATATGTTACTTAAGTTCATTAACACCATCCTTTATATGTTCCGTGTATGGTATGAATGAGTCATATCACATTGTGGGGGAGGTAGTCCTCACTTCCTCAGGTGAAATTATCGAATATATATATATAATACATGAAACTAATAATGGTATTCTATAAAATGTAATTTAATAACTATATATATATAATAAATATAATTAATATAATATTTAATTAATTTTCCATCATAATGGCCCCCATGAGAGGTGGTTGGTGATAAATGAGCAATCATAGTTTCGTGACGCGTTTGGTTTCCATCCAAAGAATCATTATGTTCTTCACCCATTAGATGGAGGTGTGTGTAAGTGTAGTTTCAATAATTCTCATAACAATATCCTAGTATATTGAGTTTACTGGTGTAGTTAAAAAAGAAAAGAATAAGAAGAGTTTAGCGGTTGGAGAAGTAAAATAAAAGAAACGAGGATAAGAGAAATCGTTACCTTTAATTTGGGTAACTCCCATTGGTTTGAACAAAAAAGGACTCTTGAAGTGCCTTATTCCTAAAATAAGGCTTGTAGGAGGAGGATATGGATGTAGGGAGGTTACTTTGGAAGAATTTGGACGATCCAAAAGGCATGAGAGGTGTGAGTAATTGATTAGAAGTTGTGTCCTTTTATAAGAGGGGGAGGGGCTCTTTATGAAAAAAATTCAAGTATTATTTTATAATAAATTCATATTCGTTTTATAATGGCTCCAAACTGAATTACTTAACGTCTAAGGTAAGTATGGTTCAAAAAACACTCAACCAATAGGTTTTAGAAATGTTTGTGTCACTATTGTACCTTTATCATTTAGATTTAACACTTAGTTAAATAGTTTGACATTTACCATGTCTCTTTATACATTTATATTATATGGTCAATAACCTTACTATAAACTACCAAAATAACCTCAAGTGGTTCATTAATAACATATCAATCATCATATAAGTCTTTTGGTCATTCCATTTATTTTCAAGAATATTATATCAATTAATAATGTAATATTTCTTTTAAAAATTCCTTTATGTCAACTTTGACACTATTTAATAATTGATTTTTGATAAAGTATTAATAACTTTATTAATTCGAATAAAATTCATTTAATCATTATAAAATGTCATATTAACCAATAAAATTCTTGTCATTCATTAAAAGTCTAAAATTATATTTATTTGGGTATTTATAATATCAATTATTTTAATATTTTACTAATAAGGTAATTACTGCATCATTATTGTGTCATAAATAAATTAACTTATTTAATGTGTAAAATTTATAAATAAAATACCATTATGTAGGAAATATTATTATATTTCTAATGAATATTAATAATCTAATTTATATTATGTATAACCCTATATAATGTTTTTTGTTTATTAAACATTGATTTTAACTCTTTTAACTCTTCTTTGAATTAAATAATAATAAATGTCCTAATCTATTCCAAGTGGACCAAAGAGGTTCATATTTTATTAATAATGTTGTTTTTGGTTGAATTATAATTATAAAATAGAATTATGACATGTGTTAGGGTAATAATAGTGATATTCCATGGATGGTGGGAGGGGAATTCAACATTATTGTGGGACCGGATGAGAAGAAGGGGAAGGGTGTGTTCCAGAGCCGGGCGAGCATGACATTTGTGCAATTCATAGAGTGGAAAGGTCTCAAGGATGTTGGATTTTAGGGCGACCCTTTCACTTGGTGTAACAACCGCAGAGGGGAGAGTCGCAGTTGGGCCAGACTGGACAGTTGTTTCACGAACCTTCCGGAATTTGCGGTGCTGGGGGAGGTGAAGGTCCTCCATTTGGCTAGGGGGTCTCTGATCACTCTCCGATGCTACTATCCTTTGGGAGGGTTGAGAGGCCACAAGAAGGCTTTCGTTTCTCCATGTTGTGGATTGACGACCTGGCTTTCCTTAGATTGGTTACGCGGGTTTGGGGAGAGCATTCCAAGGGGCATACGTGGGTGGTGTTACATGGTAAGTTGCGGCAGTTGAAACAGGAGCTCATGTGGTGGGAGAGTTCTATATCGGCATGGGATAGGGAGATGGATTCCTTCAAATCAGACATTGATATGATGGAGGTTAGTCTGGAAGGCAGGTGTGATGATGATGTGTTTGAATAACTCTCAGAGAAGAAGGAGGCCTTGGCTGTGAGGCTACTATCTCAGGAATTCAAGGCAAGGGATCGGTCGAGGGTGAGATGGCTCATAGAGGGAGATAAGAACTCGTCTTACTTCCATTCATTCATAATGGAGAGAAGGTGGGTGGTGAAGCCTAACTTGGCTTTAGAGGAAGGATCTATTTTGGATGATAGGGATGTGGTTGGTGGTCTAGCTTTGGAGCATTTCAAGGATCTCTTGGCTGGCCTGAGAGGTGACGGACAGGAGGGGTATCCTGCCGGTAATTCTCAGTTATGGGAGGCGATTCTGGAGGTAGTTTCAATGCAGGAGAATGAATAGTTTGAAGCCATCCCCGATGAAAGGGAGGTGTTGGCGGCAATGTGGCAGTTGATCCCAGATAGTGCTGCAGGGCCGGATGGTTTCCCGGGGTGTTTCTACAGAGGGTGCTGGGAGTGCGTGAAGAATGATTTGGTGTTGGCCATTCATGATTTCTTCCGAGGGGGTGTCCTTCCTCGGATAGCAGCACTGGAAACATTGGTCCTTTTACCCAAGTGCAAAGAGCCTATTACACTTAATCACTATCGTCTGGTTAGCATGTGTAATTTTCCATACAATGTTTTGGCGGTTGTGATCAATAGTCGGCTGACCAATTTTCGACCAAGGTGGGTATCGGCGGAGCAGCATGGTTTTATAAATGGGAGGTCAATATAGGGAGCTATGGCGTCGGAACAGGAGCTGTTGAGAGATCTAAACATGAAGGCTCGAGGAGCTAATATGGTGGTAAATCTTGATATGACTAACGATTATGATAGAATGGAATGGGGCTTCATGAATGTAGTTCTACAGAGGATGGGGTTCTCGGCCTCGGCATGCGATATATTATTCTGGTGCGTTAGCTCGCCGTGGATGGCAATGTCCTTCTTGGGGATAACGCACAGATTCTTCAAATCCGTTCGTGGCTTGCGGCAAGGGGACCCTTTATCCCCTAGCATGTTCATACTGATGCAAGATTCTCTTAGCAGTCTAATTAACAGGGGAATTGGAAGGGGTATATCTTTCCATTCCGCAGGAAACTTGGGGGCCTCTCGGTATCTCACCTCATGTATGTAGATGATACAATCATGTTTTTGAATACTGTGGTGAGGTCCGTGAGGGAGATCAATGACATTCTGAAGGAGTACTGTAAATGGAGTAACCAGCTGGTGAACAGGGAGAAGAGCTGTTTCTATATGGAGACCTCGTGTGGAGAGGATAGGGTGGATGGGGTGGGAGGGATGTTGGGAATGTGGAAAGGGGCCTTACCGATGGAGTACCTAGGGGCTCCGGTGTCTACTGGTCAGCTTCAGAACAGGGTTTTTTTCAAGGTTGTTGATAAGATGTTGGCACGGATAATGGACTGTAAAAATCATTTACTATCCTTTGGGGGTCGGATTTCCTTAGTTAACAGTGTGCTTGCTTCTATACCGGGGCATGTGAGCGTGGCTTCTAATGTACCGATGTGGTTCATTAACTCAATCGACAGGGTGCTCACGCAGCTCATCTAGGATGCTTCGATGGAGGGGAAGAGACAGTGGTTCTTGTGGAGGAAAATGGCAAGGCCGATCAACGAAGGAGGGATCGGCGTCAGGATCATGGAGGATACGGTACATGGAGTACGTGCGAAACTTTCATGAGAAATTACTGAGGGAGATACTTTGTGGGGAAAGTGTATGTGGGGCAGGTACGAGGATGGAATCGCCGACCTTCCGACAAGAGGGTTTTCCATGTGGGCCGAGGTGCGTAATATCATCCCGGAGTTGCAGCACCGGGCTCAGTGGATCATTGGGGAGGGGAGGATCCACTTCTGGGATTACATTTGGTCAGGGAGGGTGCATGCTTTTCCAGGGTGTTCGGCCCCACTGATCTCTTTTAGGGAGGCCAAGAGTCACCCTCTGTTCCTCATAGAGGTGCTGGATGTGGATTGTTGGAGGATATTTGACTCAGTGGTGATTAAATGGGAAAGGGATAAATGCGTTTTCATGCCCTCAGTGTCGGGTAAGTTCAACCTGAAAGATTTTCATAGGATTTCCAACGATCAGCAGCCGCAAGAGTCATGGAATAGGGTGGAGTGGAGCAGGAGGGTTCCCTCTAAAATGAACTTTTTAACGTGGTGGATCATGCAAAAGGCCATCCCCTCGGATGAGAATATCAAAAGATTGAGTATAAGCTTGGCATCCGGATGTCAGTGTTGCAAACAGAGGAGGCAGGAGAGAATGGAGCACATCTTCCTTGAAGGAGAATGGGCTAGAGTGGTTTGGAGATTTTTGGGAACACACATAGGGTATTATGTTAATGATGACACCTGGGATTGGTTTTCAAGCTTGTGGTTTCAGGGATGTGGTGGCAACGTGGAGGAGAAAGTGGCTCGGGCAGTGGTTTACAATGTGGGATGCTGGGTACTGTGGGAGCCGAGGAATCGCGCCAGGCACGACAGACTCACATCTACAGGGAGGGATGTGGTGGCTAGAGTTAGGTGTATGCTGATTGAACTAGTGAAAACTGCAGGCTTTGGGGAGAATTTTCCCTCTTTATGAGTGTTGATATCCCCGGGGATGAGGGTTGGACAGAGGAATTCCAGGGGCGGGGGTCTTGGGTTCGATGGATCCCTCTGGTGGGAGGTTTGAAGTTGAATGTTAATGGTGCGTGAGTTGGAGAGAACATGTGTGGTGGTGGGGTGCTTCGTGATGGCAGCGGTAGTGTGTTGCTGGCTTTCACTTCACACTATGGGAGGGGGAGCTCGGTGCAGGCAGAGGCCTTGGCAGTACTCTCAGGGATGTCGTTGTGTTTGGACAAAGGCCTGGTGGTGGAGCAGATATAAACGGACTCAAAAATTATATATGATGTGTTGCATGAACAGGGCACGACGTCGTGGAGGATCTATTACACTATTAGGCAGGGCAAGGAGATCATGGGGAACAACGTAAGGGTAACTCATACCTGGAGGGAAGGGAATAATGTTCCGGACTACTTTGCTTCGATTGCGGTACCTGGGGACATTATGGTTTGGGTGGATAATGTGTTGCCCATTAGACCCGAGGGAGTCAATCAGATTAGGGGAGACGCACTTGGGTTGCATTATTTTCTTCCACTGTAGGGTGGACCAAATTTGTGGTTATTTTTTATTGGGGTGTTTTATGGAATAATAATCGTAATGTTTGTGGTGTTAGTGTAATAATAATATCATTTTTACACTTAATTACCCTATTTACTTTTTACTACGGTAAATAAAAGTGAAAAGTAACTATTCACCAAAAAATTATTTTTATCTTATTGAACCACATTTTAATCCTTGATATTAACCATGTCTCTTTGAATTTCGAAATTCCCCCCAAGGAATAGGTAAAATTCAGTTTTATGTGAATTTTCAAATTCTCAAATGAGGTGGGTAAAAAACGGTGAAAAGTTCAATAAAATTTTTATATATCTAAAATTAATATAAACTAACTCAAATGAATTATATTGAAATTATATAGGTGTTATGTATATATTTTGACATAAAATAAATTTATATAAAATAAATAAATAATTTAAATAAAAATTCAGTTTTAAACTATAACTCAGTGTTTTTCACTATTCATCAAAAATTAAATTTTTTAGAAAAATAAAAAAAATTTACCCAAATATAATTTTTATATTCCAAATTCAATAATGAAGTCTATTTTACCAAATTCAAAACATTGAATTTGAATTTATTAATTTAAAATTAATTCCCACTGTCAAAACCAAAAAGCGTATTTTTTGGAAATAATAACTACCAAAAGTATGACAGTTTTTTATGTCCAATTTCAAAGTTAAATTACATAAAATAACCATAATTGGATTAAATTTTAAAAATATAATCTATTTATACATCCAAACTATTAAAATGAATAATTTAAAAATATAAATTATTTTGATTTAAAAAGCTGTTTTGAGTTAAAATATAGTATTTTTCACAATTCACCCAATTATTAAAGTTATCAGAAAAACACCAAAAATTTATTAAAACTAAAATGTTATGTCCTGATTCTAAATAAGAAGATTATTTTTTCAAATTTCATATATAAAAGTTTCATATATTGGATTTAAAAAAGCATCACCATTAAAAGGTAGTAAAATTGCATTTTTTTTGAAAAATACTTCGTTTATATGAAAAAATGTATTTGTTCTTACATTATTACTAAGAAACTCATAATATGGATTCAAAAATTATAAGGAATATATAAAGATCAAAATTCAGTTCATACTATACATAACTACTTTTGAATGGCTTGTTTGGTAAGTCACGGTGCAGTAGAACTTGGTGTTGCGTGTAGTGCGAGTAATTGAATTAGTTTGATGAAATAACATACTATGAAATCTTGGGGCGTTACATTCTTCCCTACTTCAATGAATTGAGTCCTTGAAATTTGAAATTTATTTTCTAATATAAAAGGTTGAAAATAGAAAATACCTTTGGAAAAAACCCACATTGGAAATTATGTTAATAAAATTTAGTCTTACTGAAATGGCCACCATCAAATTATGATCTCGATTTGGAGAACATTAGTGGAAATTAAAGACATATAATCGGAGGAAAAAAATAAATATTTATAGGTAGTGATTGAGGTCATCAATCACAAAAAAGTGTAAAATTGAGGGGCTTAATTTCATCCATTTATGATAATTTAAAATACCATTGGTTCAACAAAACATATGGTATTAGGATAACACATTTTGTTTGTGTTATGATCTCTTCACTGAAGTATATGAATTAATTTATTCAGAGAATAAGAGAATAAGAAAAATATATACATGATATTTAGAGTCACATCCTTTAACTAATTTCTACCACAAACTCATCTTTCGCTCTAAAAGATAATAGAACATAAAGATAATTTTCTATTTATCCAATTCGTATAGGGTTCAAAAAAATGAATTTATAATTCATCTACCAGATTTTTTTAAAACAATACTACATTATTAAATCTAGGACATCACATGGGATAGTGGTAGGTGATACACCCTTGTCGCCCTTCGGTTTCGGGTTAATGTCTCGCGGCCTTGCCAGACGCGACTGGTGGTTGCCCAACCTCTAGGTTGTCCTTTCATAGAAATCCAATAATAATCGTAAACTAGAATTATCCAAAATACATCTGTCCAAACTCACAGTCCAAAATTTATAAGGAAGGTAAAAACAATGAATATCCTTTTTTTCATGTAATAACATGTGAACACCTTCATCATGTATTCTTTTAAAACACTGCAACATCCGGAATTACCATAAAACTGTATTGATTCTATTTATGATCCCTTATTACTTATAGAATACTTGATATACTCCTTCTATCCAAAAATGTTGTAAACTTCAACAATGATAGAATATAGAAATCATTAATCAGTTTCAAGGTAGTCAATAATATCCAATATAATTTATGGAAATCAATCATGAATTATTCCAAAATCACTACCTCAGTATCAGAACCATATTATGATTTATCATTCTCTTAACCATATATTTTCCAAAAATTTAACCTGCTATTGAGTGACATTTCGTGGTTCCACACTATCTCAAGTCCTTAATGAAATAGTACTACAGTAAAATCCTTATATACTACATAATTATTATAACCAGTACATTGTTGATACAACACTCAAATGTCCTAATTATCTAATAACAACATAAGAAATATAATCATTCCTCCTCATCTATGGTAGTATCATAACTTGATTATTATCCATTAACATCATTTGGGGAATAATTTGATTATTTGAAAATCGGTTCTTGTAGTGTCCCAACTCCTTGCAGATAAAGAATTGTTCATTTGAAACATTTTTCTTACCCTTGTAGTAACGTACTTAGTGTCCATTTTCTCCACACTTATAACAAACTCCCATTTCATTCAAGAAAGTTCCAGGGTGTTTCTTCCAACAGTTATCACATATGGAATTTTTTTTCGTTTCCATCTTCCATTTATCCATCTTTCTCTCTTCCATGCTTTTATTCTCTTACTTCCCTTCAAAGCCATAGGACTTCTATAATTCTTTACTTATCTTATTAACACATGATACTATTTCTTCATATGTTGAGAATACATGGGGGACTAATTACCTTCAAAATGTTGGCTTAATACTATGAAAGATATGATCCTTCGTACTCTTTGGATCAGACATATTGCTGGAGATCACATTCCTTCTACTGGGCACCATTTCTATACAATAGTATAAACTAGGTCAGTATATGAATTGCAATGAATAATTCCAAACATGTAAAATACCTAACGTAAATTTAATGGTTTATGGATATAATCCATAATCATAAAGTTGTATTAATTGAGGAATTATATACTCATAAACCCTTCATAAAGATATGTAAAGAAAATTACAATTATCCTAACCATATACCATGGGAGTGTCGTAACCAAGAGTGCAGCAAGGCCCATTGTCATGTACCAGTTTCTGTTCGAGTCTAGCTCAAAGCGGTCTTTTCGGGTTTTACCCCTAGGTACATATGTACCAATGCCGCCTCTAGCAGCCTGTATCTAGACATGGATTTATTTCTCGGCAAACTCACAAAATCTATACAATACAAAAATTCTTGGAAATTCATCTATACCAATCCTCAATTTTTATCTTAGGTCTATGTGCTCTTATCAGTGTTTATCTAAATCAAGCTTCTAAGGCTTGTACTAAAAATACTCGGATACCAACTGTAATGCCCTGACCACAATTACCCAGAGTCGGTGCATTATTAAATAACATTGGCATGATCACATGGAAATCAAGTCTCAAAAGACCGATTAGCATAGTAGACTTGGAAACACTAGATACATTCATAAGTCTTACATTACATCATAAAGTAAAAAACAAAAACTACATAGTCTCTATAATCCACAGACAAATCCCCTCATACTGTCCCTATAGGCCAGTCATAAAATACTTCTTCACATCCTGGGAAAAGGAAACATAAGGAAGGGGTGAGCTCAAACGCTCAGTAAGAATAACAATATAGATGAATCTTTCATAAATAAGCATAAACATTTAAGGCAATGTATAACTAAAACAAAAGAATTTTAAACTTGAACTTCAGCATAATATGGAAAAAATAATTTGAAATAATTCCATTTAATTTTTCACACAGATATTCTACTACTCAAATAATCATATGCAATATCAACAACCACTTTCATAATGATGCAATGAATAATGCTAGACTATCATAACCACATAGCCATGGCCTCGTGCTAATACAAAAAATAACAGTTTTTCAAGGCCTTATGCCAAGACACTAGTTTTTCTCATGAGACCTACCAATGCATCGAGGAGATATAGTGGGCTCCACCCAACACTTACTACGTCCAATGCATTCTCCATATCAAGAGGTTTAATCATTACATAAAAATTCATATTAAGAATATCATATGAAATGTCAATACTTTCTCCATAAACCTTGAATGGCATAGACATAACACATACACAGTCAAACATATCACAAAACCTTCAATACAATATGGAATTTTTTGTATCATAATAAATGAACTTCAAATAATCTTAAAATCCATCAAAGGATGTTGACATAGATGAAATCAAAACTATTTGAGAGAAATATCTTTTTTTGAAATCTTATAAAAGTAACATAATTATAAAATAAAACATTTACTTTTAAAATATTCTTATAAGCTTTTAAGGGATTCTTCAATAATTTTATAATGGTGGAAAATATCTGCACCTTCCGTATAAGTTAAAAAAGTCATTGTTACCTTAATTTTTTCAAAAAGGTTAAAAAAGAACATGTCTATAAAATGACAAAAAGAATCATTTAAAACCATTTTATAAAAATTAAATCAAGGGTATAAATGAATTTAACCCATAGTCATGTAAAAAGTAAAAAGGTTTCGGAATAAATTTTTAAGAAACATGGTTGTGGATGATAAAGAGGCCCAGTAGATAATTACGTATAGACAACCGTGGATAATAAAGAGAATGTAAAATTAACCCTTACCTTGTACTTTTCCTTGGTCGAGGGTAGGTTAACCTCCTAAATAATGGTGAAATAATTTTTGTTAAATTATAAAATAATAATATACATTAATATTATATCATATATGATCTTTTAACATTACCTTGTTAATAATATCTTAGTATTATCGTCGTTTCGGGTGTTAACATACTCGTTTTCTTTTATATGTTTTGTTACATAAGCCGTGTTTTTTATGGATAGGTTGTATCTTATTAATAACAATAATGGTATAAAGTATTTAAAAATTAATTTTAATCATCAAATGAGAATTAGTATTGAATTTATATGATGTGGAAATGAATCTCATCGCGTTCATGGAGACGGAAATCCGTACGTACGCACGAACACTAATTCTATTTCATTTTTCTTTTCAAAAGGAATAAAAATGAAATGATACTTAGGTATATCATTATTCCAGTATAATATAATATCTTATATAAGTTACTTACGTTAATTAACACCATCCTTTATACGTTCTATGTATGGTATGAATGAGTCATATCACTTTGAGGGGCGTTAGTCCACACTTCCTCAAATGAAATTATCGTATATATATACAACATGAAATGAATAATTTTGTAATATAAAATGGAATTAAAGAAGCTTATATATTAAATAAATATCATTAATATCATATTTAATTACAGTTCAATCATAATGGCCACCATGAGAGGTGGTAGTAGATAATTGAACAATCATCGTTTCATGAGGCGTTTGGTTTCCATCCACAAAAACATTATGTTCTTCACCCATTAAATGGTGGTGTGTGTAAGTGTATTTCGAATAATTCTCCTAACAATATCCTAGTATATTGAGGATAAAAGTTTTTTTTAAATGAAAAGAATAAGAAGATTTTAGTGGTTGGGGAAGTAAAATAAAATAAAAGAAGCTAAGAGAAATCGTTTCCCTTTAATTTGGGTAAGTCCCTTTGGTTTGAACAAAAAGGGACTCCTGACATGCCTTCTGCCTAAGGTAAGGCCTCTAAGAGGAGGAGAGGGATGTAGGGATCTTAATTGGGTAGTGGTTGGATGAGCCAAAAAGCTTGACAGGTGTAAGGAATTGGCTAGAAGTTGTGACCCTTTATAAGGGGGGGAGGGTCTCTTTAGGAAAAACATAAAATATTATTTTATAAAAAATTAATATTAGGTTTAAAATGGATCCAAACTAGATTAATTGAAGTCCAAGGTATGTATGTGTTTAAAAAAACTCAACCAAAAGGTTTTAGACGAGTTTGGGTCAATATTTTACCCTTATCATTTAGATTTAACACTTTGTTAAATTGTTTGACATTTACCATGTCTCTTTGTATTTTTATATTATATTCTCAATAAACATACTATAAACTGCCAAAAGACCCCCAAGTGGTTCATTAATGACATAAATATCATCATATAAGTCCTGTGGCCGAACCTTAGATTTTTAGGAATATTATATCAATTAATAATATAATATTTGTTTTTAAAACCCTTTTATGTCAATTTTTACACTATTTAATAATTGATTTTTGTAAAAGTCTTAATAACATTATTAGTTCGTACCAAATTCATTTAATACATCATAACATGTCTTATTTACCAATAAAATTCGTGGAATTCATTAAAAGTCTCAGATAATATTTATTTGGGTATTTATAATATCAATTAGTTAAATATTTCACTAATAAGGTAATTATTGCATCATTATTGTGTCATAAATAAATTAACTTATTTAATGTCTAAAAAGTATAAATAAAATACCATTATGTAGGAGACTTTTTTATCTTTCTAATAAATTTTTATAATCAAATTTATCTTATGTATAACCCTATATTAAAAATGATTTACTTATTAAACATTGATTTTACCTCTTTTAACTCTTCTTTTAATTAAAGAATAATAAATGTTCTAATCTAATCCAAGTAGACCAAAGAGGTTCATATTGTATTCCCAATGTTGTTTTTGGTCGAATTATACTTATCCAATATAATTAGGACATGTTTTAGGGTAATAATAATATCATTTTTTACCCTTAATTACCCTATTTAATTTTTATCGTGGTAAATAAATGTAAAAAGTTACTAGTCACCAAAAATTATTTTTATCTTATTGAACCACATTTTACTCCTTCATATTAACAGTGTCTCTCGTATTTTCAGAATTCCACTCACAGAAGTGGTAAAATTAATTTCTATGTAAATTTGTAAATTCTCCTAGTAGATGGGTAAAAGACGGAGAAAAGTTCAATAAAATTTTTATATATATAGAATTAATATAATGTGACTCCAATAAATTAAATTGAACTCATATAGGTGTTATGTATCTATTTTTACATAAAATAAATTTAAATAAAATAACAAATTATTTAAATGAAAATTCGGTTTTAAACTATAACTTAATGTTTTTCACTATTCATCAAAAATTAAAAGTTTTCATAAAAATACCAAAACATTACCTTAAGATAATTTCGATATTAAAAATTAAATAATGAAGTCCATTTTACCAAATTAAAAACATATAAGTTGCATTTATTAATTTAAAATTAATTCGTGCTATCAAAACCAAAAGGCCTATTTTTTAGAAATAATCCCTACCAAAAGTTTGACACTTTTTTATTTCCAATTTCAAAATGAAATTACTTAAAATGACCATCATTGGATTAAATGGTAAAAATATAATCTATTTATACTTCCAAACCATTGAAATGTATAATATAGAAATGTAAGTTATTTTGATTTAAAAATTTGATTTCAGTTAAAATATAGTATTTTCACTATTCACCCAAATATGAAAGTTATCAGAAAAACAAAAAAACATTATAAAAACTAAATTATTATGTCCCGATTATAAATAAGAAGTTTATTTTGTGAAATTTAATATATAAAAGATTCAAATATTGGATTTAAAAAGGCTTCACCATTAAAAGGTGGTAAAATTAATTTTTTTAAAAATACTTCTTTTATATGAAAAAATATATTTTTTCTTACATTATGTTTAAGAAAATAATAAAATGGATTCTAAAATTATGTATTATATAAAGTTCAAAATTCAGTTAATACTATTCATACCCGCTTTTGAACGGCGTGTTTCGTAAGTCATGGCGCGCTAGAACTCGATGTTGCGTGTAGTGCAAGTTATTGAATTATTTTGAAGAAATAATGTTCTATGAAATCATGGGGTGTTACATTTCACCTCTAAATGTAACAAGAACATGATATTAACATTATATATATCAATAAGTCGATATGATACCTATTATATGAATAGTAATGGGAATAAAATTATTCATAAAGGTCCTCTTCACTTACCTGGGGAAAGGGCCACCTCCAATGGGGATGGATGCCCTAATACTGATCTTAAGAATTAAAGGAGTTAGATGTGGAGGACCCCAGTGAATAAAATTACTATTCAGTAGTAAGAAACACATATGGCGTATGAAATATTTTATATTCATGTGAAAGAGCTGGATAGTGATATCATTACATTATCTGGTGTCACTAAAGTGGAGGGGGTCACCAAAACCCACAACTCTAAGAGGAAATACACCCATTCAAGAAGAATTTTTTCAAGTGGAAAAAACAGAATATCTGGTAGTAGTATAATAATTTAAGAATTTAGGATTCAATAAAAATATAATTTCACACTATTATCCCCCCCTCAAGGCTCTAAAATTTCAATTTTCCCCATTCTATTAGAGTCTCCACCTATTGATGGCTCTGAAGAGTGTATTTCTTGACATACTATATGATTGAATCTATTAATAATATTGAATTTGAATCTCATGATAATCTATATGTACACTCAATTGATTTTTATTACTCTAAAGATACATTAATAATAATACCTAATGGAAAACTCCCTAAATAAATTCAGTCCATCAACCAATTCACCCCCTCACTATTGCTTTTTTGGGATGTTGGTACTAAATATACTAAATCTCTTAAATAAATTCATTTTTTTGTACCATTTGATGGTAGGGATAAGCTATATGACAATTAAACCCCAAAATAAAAAAAATGGAATTTAAATTAAATAAAACTCACAAGGAAATCCACAACATGGATGGCCTCTATCACGAGGAATAATTCTTATAAACTAAAGACCCTATATTATAATTTTCACGGAATTGGGAAATATTGTATAGTCCCGACACCTAGAAATTTTATTATGGACAAAAATTCCCCTATAATTCTCCTTTCTAGTCCAATAATGTTATTTTATAAGATAAATCACTTCATATATGAAACCCTTTGGTATAATTGTGTCTCTCAATACAATTATAATAGTGACATGGATCATTTATTAGCCCTCAAACATGATTATATACGTCTTACCTCATGAAGAAGAGGATCCCAATATATATCGATTGAATTTTTCTAATTGGGATCCAATCACACTATTTTTTTATGTATTCTCATGTATCCTATATTAGTTAATGCATGTTATGGAGGGAATTTGGTATTCTATCTATGAACATGAATCATAAATATATTAATATTGGGGATTTAAATATTTTCTTGAGGAATGATGAGAAAACATGTATCAATAATCATAGGATCGCCTATCGTGACTTCTTTATTTGCATAAAGAAACATGAACAAGTTGAGGCTGAAATTTCATGGGGTGTCATCCCAAGGAAAACATACACTCTTATTGGTAAGAATTATAGTAATTGTGAAAGATTTTTTTTAACATTAATGATGATTGTTATCTCTATGGGGAATCTATATTTTTTCTCTCCATGATTCTTTGGGATCAAATTCCCCTAAATATTATGATATGTATATATTTGTTAAAGGATACCCCTCTTGTTGGTAATCCATGGATATAAGGAAATTGTATCGAAGGCCTCTAAAATTGTCTCTCATAGAATCCCCAATATGGTTTTTAATGAAATATGTAAGTAATCATCATCCTCTATAAATAGTGGATAAAAAATCATTCTCTAATATGGAAAATGATATCAATGCTTCTGAAAATGTCATTTCAAGCTATCAGATTTCAAACAATTCTCAGGACACTTCTTCAAGGCAGTAATTTCATTTTCACTCTATGTTAGATGACCTCTCAGTCATATAAGAGGGAAATAATTGAACACAATTAAATGTGTTATGGTTACAAAATATTGAAAACAATACTAAACTCTTCCATAATTTACATAGTGAAAAAATAGTCTAGTGGTGTATCTTACATCAACATTAATAAATCCCTACTCACATATTAAAATGAGATCTAACATACATTGATTCACTAAATTCAAATATTTTACTCTGAGGATGGTTATAATAAAACCCATAAGATTATTGAAAACATCCTAGACTGTATTGGAGAGCAAGATAACAGAGCCCTCATATTTATTCCATAAGAAGGGGTAGTTAGAATTACCCTATTATACCTCATTATTAATTTAGTAGTATTCTCGGAATGGTTCACTATAATGTTATTCATGTTTTATTGGGATTATATTTACTGTGATGTGATAGATTTTGTGATATATTTCTTAATTATTTCCTACATGGCTTATTGGATGGAATCCAATTTAATAACTATTATACATGATAACAAAAATTCAATTAATATCATGGATTTCTGACCAGTTAAAATTTGTAAAAACCTTCCAAAAGTTATGTACAAAATCGTTGCGACTAAATTGGGAATCCTAGTAAAGGACATCATTACAAAAACATTGTTAGGGTTATTTCAAGTAAGTAACATCCAAACTACCTATTCACTACATACGACAGTATCAACTTTATAAGGACAAATGAAATTGATGGGAACCTTCCACTCAAAGTTAATATCCCCAATTCCTTTGATCCCCTTAAATAGATATTTAAATTATTTTTCACAATTTTTTTTCTTATCCTCATACATTTTTACCATATTTATAACCATACTATTCTCTAAAAGACCCTCCATTATTGTCAAAATATTATGTCTAGGATTCATTAAATGCTTTTTGAGAGTTATTAATGGTGCCACTTTTCATGACTTATCCTTGATCTTATGTATGACTATTTGAGAAGATGTGTAAATGACGTGGTCAATATTGGACTTTTAAATTATGTCAAGGCTGGTAGAATTATCTCAAAACCCTCTCAAAATTTATATCCTAATGAAATTAATATTTTTATGCGGGCATCCAAAAAAAAAAATACTTCAATGACTCATATTTTCAATCATTATAAGGACATAGCTAGAAAAAAAAATATTTAAATATACTCCATTTTCTCTTGAAATGTATTCTCGGTGAAATGTCAAAATATATCTTCTAAGACACTTGAATTCAATAGTGGAACCTTTCTTTAAAATATCTCGGTGTCCCTATTGTATAGTTAAATGATAGATGATTTTATCCAAAAGCAATATTCTATGATATCCAAAATTTGTTAGAAACAATAAAAGGAAAGTCCTTGTCTCATGCATGAAGGATCTTCTAGGTCAAATAATTGAGCATCTCAAGGTATGTATACACATTATCTCTCTACATGTGGCTGATAATCCATATCCTGAATCACAAATACATGATCAATAAATTAATTTGTACTTGTTTTATTTTGGAAAATAAACTCAACATGGTGGCTTGGAATAATTTTATAAATAGAATGAAATGGGAGGCCTTTTATAAATGATATCTAGATCATTAATGATTATATTTTCAACAATTTCACCCAGAGTATTTTGAACTCTAATTACCCCTCTCTTGATTTTCTCTTTTTCAAGATCAACTCAAAGCTACTTAATGAGTTCACCTATTACATGGCCTCATCCACCTATCCATCCACTGATAAATAATTAAATAGCCTAATTTATAACTAAGATGGTTCTTTTCTTATGTAGGCTAACATAAAGTGATGGACCACTCATTGGGAAGACATACCCATTGAATAAATCATGTATATACCCCCTCCCCCCAAAGAAAATACCCTCCATTGTTGATTTTATTATAATTGGATTGGATTGGAAGTTAGTGTCCCCCCTCATGTCTCTTCTAAAATGTTGAGGTAGACCTTTGGGGAAAGGGAAATACATTTATATATATTGAATAAAAATGGATAATTTAATAAGATAGACTTATACAAGCTCAATTACGAGGGAGGTCTTGAAACTAGTCAATGGGGTTTCAAACATAATAAATCCATTATTCATCATGAAAGAGATCTTATACACTCAAAATTTTATAGAAATTGAATAACCACCCAAGAGAAATTATTTGTGGTTTCGATTAAAATTGAGTTAGTTTTCTATTGTTTCATGGGAACTATGGAAATAATAATGCATAATTTTGTTTTTCCCCCTACATCATTAGGTTATAGGGGTATATACAGGGTATTTTACCATGAGAATAAGTTGGTAGTCATGTGGATCACATTTTGACCACTATTCCAACTATTGTAAACAACAAATAGGTGTGGAACGTATTTTTGGTACCTAAGAACTCTACTATATCATACTCCTAGGCATCCTCAAAATGCAGCATTGTTCAATAATAAGTCCCACTCTACTCAATCACTAATAATGATCATTCACATAGATTCCATCCCGACCTATCAAATTATGACCGGTTTCATGAATAAATATTTTCATTATCACCATACTCTTTGAATGATATGTTTACATTGTAAGTAAAAAAGGATATTGGATATAAAATTTTCTACTATATTTCCTTTCTCATCCCATGGATCACAATAAATAATGATGGCATGAACATCAGTGCACTAGGTCTATTATGATATGTAGAGGTCATCATAACCCCCATGACTACATAAATAGATTTTTCTCACATTATATTAGAAGTTAAATAGATTATGAAGCTAACTGTAGGGGATGATCTATTATTTTAATCATTCCATACACTATAATTTGGATCAAATATGGATCATAACTGATTTTTAGCTTGATATTAATTCACTATAGGATCATACCATAGATGTACAATTTATATTTCTACCTTAATCGATTGATTGAATCTATGGAATTATCCAACTAAATTGGAGGGGTTCCCATGAATTTAGAGAATCCAAAATTGATGTGGATTCTTCTTCAAAGATGGTGAAAATAATGTCAAGGATGATGTTGTCCCTCTAGATGCCTGATCACTTATCGTCTTTTATTGATGCATATATGATAGTTGGGATCCATTCTGTAATTTATAAAAAACTTTTTAATGTATTCATCTTTTACATTAATTTTATAATTATATTTTTCGAAAATATTTTTCCGAGTGCTAAGATGTTTTACTATAAGAATCATATCATAGAATAATATCCCCATTGAAACATATGTAACATAAAATATGTCATAATTTTTTGAAATTCATTCAAAATATGACATAGAATGTTTCTTAAGGAAAATACTTTCTTTAAATTAAAACCACATCGATAAAATAAAAATATTATAAAAATATAAATGAAAATATTTTCTTTTAGAAAGTATTTATAATATATTATTTAAATAATTAACTAGTCATAATGGTGAGAAATTTCATTTATACCGTCTTTATTAAAAAATTATTAATTTCACATTTTTTGTAAAATGAAAAAAGCAGCTTGTTAGAAAAAACCGAAATATATTCCATTTAAACAATTTTGTGAAAATTATATTATAGGTAAAAATGACTTTAAAAAATCATATGATATTAGTAAAATAATTGTGTAAATAATTTTCGGAACAAATAGACATGAAATAAAAGGTATTTATTCCCCATAAATGACTAAAGTATTATTTAATTGAATATATTTTTTATTATATAAACTAATTAATAAGATAAAAATTAATAGAAAACTTGTAATTTGTATAATTAACCATGGTAGAATAATAATCTTTTGATTCATGAGAGATTTTTTATAAAATTTCATAGTTTTAAATATAATCATAAACAATATCGATTAAAATGACATTAATCCCATAGAACATTAATATCAATAAAATTCAACCCTAATAAAAAAATAAAAAATAGATGGATATATAAATTAACAAATTTTTCATTAAAACAATCATAAAAACAATAAAGTGATGAATTTACTCATGATAAATGAAACAGGTGTTGAGTATTGCATGTGCTTAAAATAATGAAAATTGAGATAAAAATTTCATACATCAAAGTGAATTAGATCATAAGAATTGTAACCTTTTATATAATAAATTTCAATTTATTATACATTTATGTATAAAAAATTAAATAATTTTACTTTAAAATAGCATCCATTTACAAAATATCATAAACCATTTATTAGTTTTTTAAGAAAATCATTGTTTCTGGGTGTTAAAATTTTCATTATCTTTATGAGTATTTGGATATGGTAATTTCATTTGTTTTACTTTGATCATGATCAAATAATCTACAGAATGTTTAAAATTATGTAAATATCATATATATTGATTGTATATATTTATATTAATCCATAAAATATTGATATATAGAAATAAATTACACAATTTATAGAGACAATAGATCGTTCATATTCATGAATGATGTTTTCACATTTCGATGGATCGAATTAATGAATGAAAAATAATAATAAAAATAATCAGTCTTTATTATATAATATATAAAATATATTGTCACTAAATATATCCTATATACTATCCATTTAAATTGGAATTGGAAAAAGGATCACATCGCTTTGTAGACGGGGTAGTCGGTATGAAATCATAGCTGATGTTATCACATAACAATTTTTTATTAATTAAAAAGGTTAAAATTATATTATAATTATATTTAATAATTATGTAATAAATCACATTAATAAACATTAAACCCATTATATTAACCATATATGAAAAATGGATGATGAAAATAAGTACTGGAATTAATGTTTATTGTAACAGTTTGGAGGGTTGATGGGTTTTTATCTGTCGGAATATACCAATACCAACAATTATCAAAACTATTAATATAGATCTTAATAAATACATATAAAAATACTCTCCAAAAATCCATTTCAATAGACACATTAAATAAAACCCTTGCCTGGATTCAAACCTATCACCACCCATGTATATTTCATGGAGCTAACCACTAATCTGTAATATACTTTATGAGTATAATTTGGTAAATATGTATATATATATTAAAAAATAATTAAAATTTTTATCTCATTATTTTATTTGAAAAACTATTAAAAAAATAAAGTACATACACCAATGGTTATAGAAACCATTCATAAGTACTTGTACCCATAGTTTTCAAAATCATTATTACAAGTTGGTAACTAGGGAAACTATTTTCCCAAAATCATTTACATAGGATTCCTCTATGGTACCTATACCAATATTTTTCCCAAGCATAGGTATAGGGTCCCATTTAGTTTCCAATACATATGTTCTTTCCCCAAAAATTATTATTTGATATCATTAAGTTATATATATCAACTATTTTTTCCAAATGGATGGTAATTGTCCATTGATATAACTAATTTTTCTAGTACTGAATAATTGACATCCCTGTGTGTAGGTCATTGCCAACACATATGCACCATCGATACATTCACATCCCAATGGATGTAATATATAGTGGATCTTGGTGGTACAATAATAATAATAACATTTTAGTATATTTAGGTTACATAATGTTTTATTTTATGATGAATATCATTGATATATGTGTGTTTTAATAAGAATATAATAGAAATAGGCCAGGTAAGACGATTTCCATTTCTTCGGCTAGACCTCTCATGATCCATTCTTAAAAACCATTGTACTAGTATTTTAAAGAGACAAAACCCTCTAATTATTGTATAGTGTAGTTTATAAGATATTTGAGAAGAAGTTGGTTTTTGTAAATAGCACACAAGGTGTATAGAATTTAGGGTCATTTTTTCCCTTCTGTATGTAAGAATATAAACACTCATGAAATTATTGATTCTTTTAAATTAATATAAATATATTTCAAATAAAAGTGGATAAAAATAGATATATTTATAATATGTGGTGAAGTTGATTCAGAATCATCTAATTTGATAATAATTGCACATGTACATGTGTTATTTTAACCCTATTCTCTTTATTTTAACCCCTCATTTTCACTTTTAACAACTACCACAATATAAATTTTTTACTATTTAATTTTCACAAGAGTTATGATAAATTGAAATTGACCTATTATTTAACCATGATTATATTTTTTACAAAATACCATTCACTTCTACAAAAATATTATTTTTTATAAATTTTGAAACATTTAATAATATATTGACTATTATAAAATATCATAAAAGTCATCATTAAAAATACATAAAATATTATAATATAATAAGTTTATTACACATTAAATATTGTTTTGAAATTTGCATGGATTTTAATATATGGATGGTATAGAATTAATAAAATCATCCAGTTAAATTAAGATAGGTTTCTATATGATTTTGAAGTAGATTGTTTGGTTTAACCACTTGGAAAATCAGTTTTAATCATAAACATGGTGATGATGTTTTTATTACTTATGGGTTATAATGTGAAATATAATTAAACAATTCACTCATAAATGTCCATGTAATGGTATTCTAGACCAATTATCATTATATTTCCCCTATTTTAATATTTTGATTATTTATAAATTATTTAATAAACGAAAATTATCATATAATACTATTACACTAATTTTAAGAAATATTAAAATAACTGAACATTTTAATCACCATGATAAAAATTTAAATCAAATAGAAACCATTAAAACATCTCTAATATTATATATATATATATATATAATTATTAAAATAAAATAATTCATCCAAATTATATTAATGTTAATATTTATTTAATCATTTATTTTATTATAAAATTCATTAAATAAATATTATATTGCCATTTCTTTAGAATTTATTGAAATTATTCATTAAATAATATTTAAAAATGAGTAATCATTATAAAATAAATAAATTATTATTTCAAACAATCTTTAACAACTTTACTTATACCCTTATAATCATATATAATTTTTTATGAGAAAATAAAACTAAGTAAGTGACATTGTGTATTCATTAATTTCTTAAAAAAATAAAGATATTATTCACGGATAAATTGAACCCAGTTTCAAAATATTATTAAAAAAAGAATGGAAATAGGTGAACTCAAATATTTTAAAAGGATAGATGAATGTTTTAAATAAATTATAAATTCATATCATAAAGGTTGAATACTATTTTTTCTGTTCTACCATTACCATGGTGAAAAATATTTTCCATGGATATGGTCAATGTGATAAACAATATCTATATATATATTTTCATAAAGTTGATTCTTAATATGAAGTCCATTTTAAAATATTAATTTCATATAATTATTATTAAATATTTTTTATTTATTCTAAAAAATGATAAATATGTGTTTTCTAAATTTTATTCTAATGTATAAAAATTATTTTATACCAACATAAAATAAAAAATAATTTCAAATGATCTTAATTGGATTATTAATAATATAAATTAACAAATTTTACTTTTAAAATAACCTATCACAAATGGGACAATGTAAAATCATAAAATGAAAAGAATGTTTTCAATAAAAAACGTAACTTTTCAATATTCATAAAAAGTTCAATATTTTTTGAAAATAATAAAAAATTTCACTCGAATATAATATTGACATAATTATTTCAAAAATTAATTTCATTTTATAAATTCAAATTACATTGTTTATGAATCTAATTATAATTTCCCTTCATAAAATGTAATAAAATTTATCATTGATAAAATTTCATTATTGATACATAAAGTGAATTCACTAAATTTTGAGTATAAATATTCATATTAAATAATCAATAAATTTTTATTTTGTATTACTATAATAAATATATTTACTAAATTAATTATTAATATTAATTCCTAGTAATTTATTGTATCTATCACATTTGATTATCAATATTCTTATAGTACATGTTAATTAACATAATGATGTGTGTTACATGTCATGAAATATATCATGACTATTTTTCCTTTATAGTAAATATATTTTTTGTTACATTAATGATTTTTAAATAAGAAAAAAAATCAGTAAAGTTATTTTATGACTCAAATATATTTTTTCATTAAAAATAACATTTATTTCAAGGTACAAGAAGTTATTATATTAAATCTTTGGAAATTTTATAATTTTTTTAAAAAAATTGATATAATTTTTAAAATCATCATATCAATATTATATTAGTCATTAATTTTGTTTTTGTTTCATTAAAAAATGTTTTAAAGGGAATAGAAAAAATAAATATTTTTATTTCAAACTATGTTTTGATTTTTATTATTTACAATGATACATTCTAATTTTAATTATATTCAAAAACATGATTACATAATATTGATTTATAATACTCAATTAATTTTTCCACATTATTCATTGTTTTTTAAAAATCATTTTTATACATTTTGTTTCATTTTACTAAGAAATTGTTGTTAATCATTAATTTTGGTATTAGTTTTAAAATAAAATATTAATGTTCTCTGAATATATTTATGTAAAATTTATATAAAATTTTTAATAACCATAATTAATAGTATAATAATCGGAACATAATTAATTTTATTAATTAATTTTTAAAAAACTAATAACATATGACCACATTTAATGTTAAAATAGGTTTATTGGTGGTTAATTCGAAGAAATAAGGGTTAAGATATATTAATATGTTACATTATCCTATTTTATGAGTGGTTTTCTAAAATATATATATTTATTCAGTTAAATAATTTATTTTAAAACATTACATGTAATTTTTGAAAAGAATCATGAATTTATAGAAGAAAAGTCAGATTTTATTCATATTATTATTTTTTTTGTCTTTGAATCTAATGTAATGGTCGAATGATTAAATTATTTTTGTTTTATATAAAATATTAAATAATTTCATTTGATTATTATATAAATAAAATTGGTGTGAACGATTTTAAGAATTTATTTCACAATGAAAAACTTTTACATATGAATCAAATATTTTCTTAGATATATTTTTTTACATTTTTTTTCTTGTATTGAGGAAAATTATTCCATTTAGAGAAATTTATTGGATAAAATTTATTAAAAAATTTTAATCATTATTATCACACTATTTTGGAATTACACTTTAATTTTTGGTATTATAATTATTTTATCATGTAAATAGTTATGTTATCAGGATTGAGGTAAAAATGTGTTTACTGTTGTTTAACATGGATATAAAAAATAAAATGCATCCGACAATAGTATAAATGTGATATGATTTCATTATTTAAACCCTATAAAACCTTAAATTCTAATTTCTCTTTCCTTTGTTCTATATTAAAGTGTTACGGTATATAATTTATTTAATTTTTTGATAATGTCCAAAAATTCCACTCCCCTCACCTATTAAAGGGCCTATAGTCGGGTTCGTCACACTATTTGAGAACTCTATATTGGAAAAAACATTCCCATATCCAATAATAAAATAACATCAATTTTTATTGGGGTAATTGTTTTTTGAATAGTAATATCCTTAAAGGGGTATTGTTGTTAATAAAGTGTTTCTTTCTAGAAAGAGGTATATTTTTTAATTGGATGTTTCAATTCTATTTCATCCTCAATCCCTTTGAAATATTATTATAAAATAATAAAATAATAACTCTAATATATTAAAGATACCATTATTTTTTAGTGAATTATATAACCTATATCAGTCTCATATTCCATCTGAATATAAATGAAATTTTTATTAAAGTGTTCGGTAGACAAACTCCTCATGAACAGATGTAATTCATTTTATAGCACTTCAATTCAAGAATGGTTGAAATTATGTATTATACATATATATTTGAAATTAATTATATAATTATAATATATCATTTATTTTATTATATTTCAATATATTTAAACATTCTAATAAAGTTCATGTGTATGTGTGGATTACTTACTTCATAACGTGACGTGATTTTTTTATCACTGCATTAGTTGATGATAAATATAAATATGTTTCGATTAATATAAAATAAAATATTTATGATATAATCATAATACATTAAATATAAAATAATTGATTCATTATTTTCCTCATATTCAATGAAAATTTGAAACACTTATGCTACGTATATACACCATAGCTTCACTATGTTTATAATGTAATTAATTTTTCAAAACCATTTTCATGGTTGTTTATAAAAATATAATCAAAATAAAAAAATTATTAAAAGTTAATTATTTTTATTTTTTATTTTATTGGACAACAACACCATCAACCATGGTCAACCTTCTAAGTCTGTTTAGAAATTATAAACTGTACATCCTCAAAACACCCGATGATGAAAAAACTAATTATGTAATTAAATATTTTAATGAAATAAAAGAAATTTTTTAATGAAAATATTATAAACCCATAATAGGTTTTTAAAAATTTAAATAACTAATATAAATTTATTATATAGTATATAACATACTTACATTGAAAATATGAAATCATGGTAATGTATTTCATTTCAATTTCACTTTATTAAAGAACCTTTTAATGTTATAAATCTAGTTTCATTTAAATGGTGTATATAAAACCGATTTTATACATGAAATATAATTAATACTTCATAATTTTTGTGAATTTTATTCTCAATTATAAATTATTTCATCCAAGGGGGTTCTATAACAATTTATCTAAGTGGTATTGGGCTTTTCACTCAATTTCTATCCATTGATTTATAAATATTTTCTATTTACATTATTTTGAGATTATTGTTTGAGGGTTTTTATATATAATGGTTTGATAAAAATTTATTCTTGTTTTATGAGGATTTACATATTTTCAAATATTCACTTCATGTAATGATTATCATATCCAAATTAAATACCTTTTTAATGTTTTTCATTGTCTTAAAATCAATTTCTAGATATATGGTTCATCATGATCACTACAATTAACACATATCGTGTAATTTTTTACATTATAAATTAATAAAGGAATTCTAATTATAGATATTATTGGTACTTCAAAATCTATGTCTTGGAATTTATTTCTATATATTTTGACACAAAAATTATCAAAGCGGCAATGGTGTTATTTTTCAATATCCTCTCCTCTTTAAATTTTTTTATAATCCACACTACTTAATATGAATTAATATTATATTATTCTCATGAACCACATATATTTTTCTAAATTATGGTTATGAATGTGGAATACATTTTTCATTTCCATTTCATCATATATTAATTATATAATAATCAATAATGTTTTCATGTAAGTGTTACTTATCTTATTTCTTCTCTTAAATAAAAAATAATTCCCTTCTATACACATATTTTAAAAATGACTTCAATAAATTTATTTTATAAACTTAAATAACATAATAATTTAATTTTACATTATTTTTAAATTTCATTTAAATTATTTTCATATAAAATTAAAAAATAATATGTATGTTGGTAACTTTTGACACTCTTTACAAACGTATGAAAATAATTTTTATTTTTAATATTTAAAACAAAGATTAATGTTCCATATATCATAGACGTTATTTACATGGAAAATTAAAATTTATGTTTCATAACATATTTCAAAGGAAAGGGATTTTAAAAATATGTTTTGGATTTTTTGTTTTTCAAAAGTAATTTTCATGTTGAAAGGGTATTTGAAACCAAAATAATATTAATGATATATTAATGATATATATATTCCTCAATGACAACAACCCTTGATGTCACATAAACTATATTGGGGATATGATATGGACATTGTTACTTATTTGGATGAATTATCATTGTTTCAATGACATTATCATGAATCCATTTTCTCATCATCATAATCATCATTTATGGAAAGTAATAATGATTGTTTTTATGATGTTCATAACAAAATGTAATATATAAGTACTTTAATCATGTTGTGGTTCTTGGAAAAAACTTATAATGAAGGTCCATTGTTTAATAAATTATAGATAGTTGGATTGACTATTAACCAAGGAATTATGGAATTGTTATAAACTAAGGATGGGTGATCTTGATGATGCTATATAATGAAATTTTTAACGATTAAATTAGATATAAAATGAAATTGGATGTCCACCATATTAGTCACTCAACTTGTTTCAGTGATTATAAGAGTGACATGAATATTATGGTCCCAGATAAAAACACTATTTATTTTTTATTTTTATAATTTTTTAATGAATCATTTGATCAATATTGTCAGCACAGGGCTCATTATTGTTTATTCTCAAGACTATTACTTTTGATAAATATTTAATTCATCTCATAAGTTTTATGATACTTGTTTTTTCACTGTTAATTTAATTATCTTTTCATATGAAATTTTATAATTTCAACGTACCATTATGTTAATCCTATGACCAAAGATGAAATTAAATGTTTTTTTATGTTATCCTTTATTGAATTTTCCAACCCTCCATTCATATGTTACCTTTCCCCAGAACATGAATATTTTTTTAGATAAGTAATTTTTAAGAAGGATAATATATATAAAAATCCTAGTGGGAGATGATATCTGTTTTAATGATAAAATTGTTTATACATCCTTATTGTTATTTAATAGTTTCTGTTAATTCTATAAAAATCTTGACATAAAAGTTCCATGGGTATAAAAGTGATCTAATATTTCCATTTGATGTTCTTAGTTTTTTATGGTCAGATTTTGGTCATTTTTACCAGTATAAAATTTTGAATTTTAAATATTATGTTTTTACCACTGAATATCTGAGTATTAATTTTGGGATGCAGTAATTTATCAATATAGATTAGCTAATTAATACCCAAATACCTTCATAAATTCCATCCTCATGGACTATATCTTTTGACATTCCCCAAATATCGAACCAATATAGCCTAGGATGCAACCTAATGAAGGATTCTCAAATTAAAGGTAATTGTATTTACAAATCGATTTTTATTTTCATTCTTTCCAAACCTCCTCAATATATTTTATAACCATAAAAACATGTTTAAAAATGATACCTCAATTCATGTGTGCATGTCTATTACCACATCCTCCTAGAGACCTGATTTTATCATGTCATCCATACTTTGACAGTCATACAAATTTTTAATGGTGAATATATATTATCTATTTTTTGGTATTATGATTCCTAAAATTGATATTATTATTTACCTTTATTACTACATATTCATTGGAAAATAAAATTAATAATCATGCTTACATATCGACTATGATATCTAGGACGTGATATAATTTATGTTTCATTACCAAAATATAATAATGGATATATATGTTTCTATAATGAATAAATATGATATTTATAATATGGTCAAGATTATAAAGATACTAATACAATAAAAAAGTTTAATAGATCATGACCATAAAAACAAATCATTCAAAGAAAAAGGCCAGTTTTCAATAAATATTATTATTTTAATAAAGAATAAATAACATATAGGTAATTAAAAAATAAAAATAGAATGATATATAACATTATAATGATCAATATGCTTCTCTAATAGATGTATTATAGATGAAAATTTATTATATTAGTGGATAACATCATGTAAAAATAGTGAAAACACAGGGGGTATAGTTTTATAATATACTCACATTTTTTAACGTGATTATTTAATATAAGATATTATTTAGTTGGTTAATATGATATATATTTGTTAAGGTTTATTTATTTGTTTATTTCTGGGGTTTTCTTGGTTTTTTTACATTCTTTTGTATTTGGTGTGTAAAAATAAGATATTTTATTAAGAAAAGGAATAATTATTTCAACTTTAGTCAAAAATCATTTTTTCTATGTCCATGATATAGAACCACTTTAGGATCAACGTAGAATCACTGATCAGGGTGAATTAGTGATCATACAATTTTAATATTTCCTTTCAAATATATATTTCCATCATTTTTCATGAAATGTCAATATCTTTAATACACATAGAAAAACACCAACATAAGGGAAAACATCATATTTACACGGTTTACCTTCTAATGTTATGAGTGTAGACTTTGGTGTGATATGGATTCTCTTAGGATGACACCACCCACTACAATAATAATGTGAGTAAATTGAGTTCTTTATATCCTTAAAATACACATTTTAATGTCCTCTTACTATGATTTTGTGTATCCCACATATTATAAAGAAAACAATTCTAAAAAATTCAAATGTGTCTTCAAAAAATAGAATTTATCCAATTCATTTAATTTGAAATATAATTATTCATTTAATATAATATAAAATTGTGAAAGAATAATAATATATTATATAGAAATTCAATAAATAAACATACTTATTCACATGTTACAAACATCACATACACACAACCACTTAAAATTATTCTAAATTATCCTTTATTTAGGTTGGGATAATAAAAAAATTTACAATAAATAAAACACATCAATAATTCGACTCTTATTATCTCGATTTTTCTCACTTTCTTCATTATCTTAAAATAATTTAATATTCAACACAGATACCATATTTAGAAAACATTTCAAATTTGGATTCAAATTTCAAATTTAAATCCCATTCTACATTCACAATCCTTGGATCATCTACCATCATAATCGGGAACATGAAATTGAATTTTTTTTGATCTAGTAGGATGAAATAACAAATATAACTATAATATGAATCAAAAAGAGTATTAAAACATTAATGGACTTTATTTTACTTTGAAACTAATATTTATGGAATATCCTCCCCTGTTTTAGTGTAATATGGTAGTTGAAACCATTTATTTTTTAACTATCTTGAATCTTTGTAGTGTGAGCATGTGTTTTAGTATGGAAGTCTTCAATGTATAGTGGCTCGAAAACTCCATCGAACACACTTCTGTTGTCATCTATTCTCTATGGTGTGTTCCAACACATATTCCCATTACTATGTATTCATATATAAGATGTGGAATATGGGTTTGAAATTATAATCGAACACCATAAGTTTAGATTTTCATGTCTTGCGGTGTATAAATTCACTATAGAGTGGAGGTCATGGATTCTCTATAGCCACTATAAACTATTTCATCCTCCTCTAAAATTTGGTGCACTTATGATATGATAACCAAGTATAAATAGCAATTTTAACTTGTAAATGATTACAATATAAAGGTATTATATTTTTCATCCACTACAAAGTATATCCTATTGTACCTTCATAAATTGAATAATATTATTTGATTTCATTTTTTGACCTCATGAAGTGAAGATATTAGTATATTTTATACTGGTCCTAATATATCAATAGTCTCACAAATCAACACAGTCTTCTCAATGAAATTTTCCTCTTGTTATCAGTGAATACATTTCTTCTCAAACAGTATTCTGGTTTGTTCTATGTTATATGTTGTTAAAGTTATTCATCAAAAATCATTAATGGAAGAAAAAAAATTTATGCAATTATAATAATTTTCTCAAATATTTTATCATGAATAACATTAATGATATATAAAAATTATTAACATTCTTATTTATCATCTAAATAACCCTCCAAATACCTTCAACTAAACATTATATGTGATTTTGAATATTATTTACAAATTGATTACAAAATAAATCTAAAAGAATCATATCCACTATAAAATATTCTATAATAATATACATGAAAAAAATAAACATCTCCCCTAGTCAATAATAACCCTATTTGAAATTTATTATAAACCATGAAATATAAATCACTACATAACCTATATTCATGGAAGTGAAAAATAATTCAATAATTGTACATCCACATAAGAAAACTATATGTTGGAAATAAGAACATTGAATTAATAATAATATGGTTTACATTTCATAACTATGATCTATAACAATGAAAAATGAACATCATTTAAATTCAGGATGTTAATTTCTTCATAAAAATACCTTCATATACTTAAATAAAATATTATAGTGGTTCACAAACATGTATAATCATTACAACTATATCTCTCCCCTTTTAATATAGATCTCTAAATAAAATTATTCCAATAAAAACCCATTGAAATGGAATCATCTCCTATAAATATTCTACCCATTAGAAAAAGTTCAATGAGATATATACATTGATAATTTATTTTTTTCATATTTCTCAGATTGTGAAAATAATATCGATTGAAAATTTGGTAGCGGTTCAAGAAAAACAATCCCATATACTGAATATTGAATATGATGATTTCACAACATCAAAAATTGGATTCTAAAATTATTACTTTGGAAAATACTTGGTGGTCATATTAACAATTTTTTCCATTGAAATAAAAAATTTCAAATTTTTATTCATTTCTCTCCAAATGTTCTTTGATTAAATGATTTTGGATATCAGTTGGATTTCATCATGAATACTTAGTTACCTAATCTTATTTTTTTATATTTTCTGAAAAACCAACATTAATTTGTTAAATGGGAAGCTATAGAAAATATTAATAAATAACTAAATCAAAATTAAAATAATTAACATTTCAAATATAAAATTACATATCTACATGGATCAGAACAACGTACCATGAAGAATCCATGTCCCTGCCTCTATACACTTGATGATCAATTATCCCATTATCGTCAATGAGATCACCTGATCTTGAGAACTCATATTACTTTAACCACAAACCAAAATAGAACATCACTAAAATGAAAGGTCATGCACCAACTATATCGATAACGCCTTCAAAATCATAAACAACAGAAAAAAAAATTAGAAGCCACTGAAAATGAATCCCCAAAAAAGGAAACGAAAAAACCAATGTTATTTGATAAAATTACTCAAAAATGTTCCTTCTTCATCTATGGGTAAGAACATCTACATTATTATTGGCACAAACTGATCACCAGTGAGACAAATTAGGAACACCCACCACCAACCGCCAATAAAAAACAAAAAAATCATAAAAACTATGTAAATGAATGAAACCAAAACCACAATAAATCTATATGAATAATATACATAAAAACCACAATTTTCATACCATGATGACAACTAGAATTAACAACAAAGATCTATCATCTCCCTATTGGAATATTAGGGATACATCCATCTAAAGCAGAATGATATAGAAGATTACCTCAAAAATATCAACAAGGAATCATCCAAATGGAAAAAACATCCAAGAACATTGAGAATACATAAGATGATATCTCACAGATGATGATCTAATTAGTTGAACTGATGATCTGAACATCTCCAGAAATTTGATCGATCCAATGCAACTCAGGGAAGGAATACGTGGTCACCAAAACAAAAGACATAATTGGGGAGGGTTCGAAGGTCATTAGAAACATTAAACGCCGCTCTAGGATAGAATATGAATTGACCGAGGTCAATAAATAACAAACAACGATGGTCAATATCAGAAAAAATATTCCTGGAATTAAATGGTTTTAAAAAATGATGAGATATTGACTTTATAGTGTCAAAAAGGGGGATATTTGTGGAATTGAAGAAACCCAAAATATGGAGAAGAAAAAGTACTGTCAGGATAAGAAATGGGTGGGAAAGAATATACCACTATGTGGCAGGGGAAGTGATGAAGAGAATGAAGAACTAGGAAATCTTCATGAAGAGGAATTCATCTAGGAGGGGCATTAGAGGGAAGGAAAAAATGTAAATGGTTTAGTGGGAGAGTTAATTCTTGATAGATAGTGCTCCATCCTCCCCCCTCGAATGTGTTTCTAATGTGAAACCCTAACCAAGAGAGATATAGTTTTTATCTTTCCTAGAGGATCCTCTTGGCTACAAGGAACTCAATTCTACCTCTGAATTATTCTTGAATACTAATCAATATTCTTTTATATATGTATATCATATTAATTATCCCATCCCAATATAAGTGAAAACATTATTTTAACCATAAAATCATCTATATGTGTCATGAAATATTTAATTATGTTGTATAATTATTTATAAACACATATCCATCATTATAAATGATTAAATTTATAGAACTATTCTTATTAGAGTGGGAATGAAACAATATATAAGATATAAAAATCCACAAAATTTTGATCTCCTATCATAAAAAAACATCCCAATATGAATTAGTGTATTAAAATAAATCCTGAATCCCTATAATATCATATTTAAATCAAAAATGTATTATACATATGATATATCATGGAATCATATTACCATGTTTTAAATAAAACTCTTTTAGTGTACTTTGTTATCCGGAACAAACTGTAACAGTAATAAAAATTTCTAACCTTCATGTTGGGAGATATATACATATTCCAATTAACATATGAAATTATTTACGACTGATATCCTATTTTTAAATATATTTTGAAAATATTTTTACCACAACAATTTTTTTGTAAAATGGTTCGGTATCATCCATTCCAATTATTTTCAATAGTTCCTCGACAAAAATTTCATGTGAAAGGAAACCGTACAATATATTTTAAATTTTTTGTAAGACAAGGATATTTTGCATCTATCATTGTATTGATATAAAAAATAACATCTTCTTTTCCGCATAATACTTCTCACATATTCAATAATCATTTATAATATATACTATTTCACACATTTAAATCATAATAAAAAGACACGAACCTTTGTCATTTTTGATGTAGATATATTTTTCCACTCATCCATTTAAAAAGTTAATATTATACAAACCTCTATCCATCAAATAATAATAAGATGTAAATAAAAATTTTAACCAATAAAAATTTTTATTTAACTAACAGACAAATTTTTTATTTTTTCAATGAATGAATCCACATGGTTTATCAAAATATACCTCTTAGTTTAATTCATCATTGAGTGAGGAATATTTTAAAATAATTTTTAGTATCATATATTTAATTTTTAAATTAATAGATATAAATATTATTATGGTTTCAATCGATAAAAATAAGTAAAATTAATGTTAAATATAACCCCATTAACCTTTGAATATCATTTACACATTATCCAAGTTTTTTCTCACTACTTGTTCCTTTTTATTGAATTTGGTTTATAACACCCATTTAATTCTAATGATATTATTATCTTCTTGATTGGGATCCAACACCCAAATGGAATTTTTTTCAATATGATCTGATTCTTTCTTCATAAAATCATCCCATTATGTATGTATCTTTTCTTCATTGAAATATCTATGTTCAAACTCTTATTAAAATGTGTGGTTCTTTTGTTCCACAACGTTGTTAGATTTTAAAATTCTTTTCCATGATCCCCAATTATGTTTTTCAAATAAAAAATACCTTTATACCCTTTGGCTATTTGATCTAGATTGGTCCACATCACTTTAAGTGGGGGAATATTATACACCAACCAGTACGTATTATAATAATTTATATTGTTTCCAAATTTATTTCTGAATTTTAACAAAAATCACATTTTCATTGTTCTATAAAATTATTTATCATGTGAACCATATGTAAATTATTTTTAAAAAACATTCAAATATGTTAAATGAATTATATTTGGAAATTATGTTTTAAAAATAATAAATTATACCATTTGGAGGATATCTAATAAATATTTCAATATAGACACTAATTTTAAACATTCAAGGATTTTAAAAAATTAAATTTATAAAAACAAGGTATTCCAAAAATAAGAAGATAATTCATACATGGATATTTTTTTATAATACATCTCATTGTGAAACATATCTATTTTTTACATGTGAAAGAAAAATAAAAAGAAAAATAAACTAATCTAAAAATATATGTTTTCATAAAAAATAAATATATCCTGATCAGAAAATATTTTTGGTGATATATCTACCAAAAATTAATCTTTTATTCATCCACATGATTAAATTTTGGTTTTTATGGTGCATTTAGTTCATGTTGGATTTAATGTTTATGTAATAAAATATTTTCACTCCCCATTAGATAACCGAGTTCCATTTTATATTCAAATATTCTTTAGAGAAAAAATAAACACTTTTCATTAGTTCATATAAATCATTTAAAATGGATTACAGGTCTTTGATTTTTTCATTATAAAAAAGACACTAGTGAAAAGATTGATGTAACTAATAATGTACATATATCTGTCATTTGATTGCATCTTTATGGCCATACAAGCATATGAATTCCTGATGTCTAATGGTTCATTATGTTGAATCTCCATATTCTTGTGTAAATGTTTTATATATTATCCTTTTAGAATGATGAAAACATCTAATATATTTTTATTGATAGAAACAGAACAAAATTGACATTATCTCTTCATGTGATCATATTCATATTATTTTTCCATTGATGGATAAGTGTTTGATTCCATAACCCATTTCCCTCTTTCAAACATATATATCATAAGTCTCCAGTATCACTCACTAGAAACCAATTTTATATTTTTCATTACCTCTTGTATAAAAATTTATATTTTCATTGTTGTTGATTTATAACACTTATATAGAGAACAAAACATCATTTCAAAAAAAAATTGTTGCGAAACAGTTAAAAATTTACGTTTATATCCATAAAAATATTAACTGTTTTTTTATTTTAATATTATTTTTCAATGAAATTTGAACTGTATAAATTTATTTTGACTACATAATTTCATTAAATCTATAATCCATGTTTTTTTATTTTTCAAAACAATTATTCAGTTTTAAATCTCATTTAATATTGGATGATACTATTCTGTCAAGCATCTATAGGCATTCCCAAGTCGATGAAATAAGTGGTACCTCAACAAATAATAATTTTTTCTTCCATTTTATATTATTATATTTAGGATTCTTAGTACTAAAAGTCATATTATTCACAATGGTGAAATGATAATGATGTAATTATAATGATGAGTATGACGATCACACCTTCCATGGAAATCATCAGGTAAATAAAGCATTCCAGGTGATTTCTATCGAAACATCTTAACTAGTTAATAAAAATCCTTGTTTTTAGAAGAATTACAAATAATAAAAAAAGTTTTATTTCCTATTATTGTATGATTTGGATGTTAATAATTGATCCAAAACTTAATTTATGTGCTCCCAAATCATGCACAACACCAATAAGAACCATATAAATAAAATTCGCATTCAAAAGTAACATGTTTTTCATGATTGTGTTGAATTCTGTTCACCCTCATTATAGTCACCAATTGTATATCATTTTACAAAAATATATTTTTTGTGAACTCACAACTCAATTATCATTAATTCAACATTCTTTTTGACACTTTTAGAGACCTCAATAGTCATTGATTTTCCACTCAACCTAGTGATCCCAAATTTTTTAAATATTTAAACATCACAAGGATTAGCCACAATGATTTTGTACATGAATTGATTCATCTTTACTAAATTTTAAAATATATATCTCTATTCTTTCTCATCCTTAGGGAATTATTTCTATTGGTTCACACTATATTCAAACCTCATTGATCTTTCTCCAAATTCAAGATTATAACTTCGATCATTGGATATCTATTTGATAAAACCCCGCCTATTTTTTATAATTTTTCATTTTGAAGGATAAAAATAACTTTAATTATCCATAAATATTTATTATATATTTTGCTTAATACTATTATAATCATCATGTAAATTATTCTACCCTTTTACTTCTTCATGAATTATTGACTTTTCTTCTACAAATGATTTTTAATTTCAATAAAATCATTTATTATAATTCTTCAATTTTATCATCTCCTTATCTTCTTCAGAAAAAAATTTCAAAAAAATTAAATTCACTAATTAGAATGAATTATAATTCAGTATCATCTCATTAATCCCATTAATAACTAATTTTACAAATTTAAATATATTTATAATTCATGTTAGTTTTATATAGATTTTTAGAATCATCATAACCTGATTTCAACTCCACTTTATCATCACTCTCATTTTATATAACATCATTCGACCCGAATTTTACCCTTTTAATTTGATAAAAAATCTTACCTTAATCATTATAATAAAACATTACCTAATTGTTTTTTATGTATAATCATCTAGTCATAACAAATTTGTCATCCTTATCATTAATGGTTGTGGATTTCGAAAAATATTCAATATAGTGAAAAATATATCTACACCAAAAACATTATTTGAGAATAATTTCATTGTACTTTCATTTCCCTCTTCACCTTTTTATTGAGATAAGAAAATTAACGTTATTAATCTTATCCAACAAATCTCCATCTAAATCGTAATAAAAAGATTCTTCTCTAACAGCAATATTCTTCTCTAACATCTATTTATTTTTAGGATTAATATAAAATTATTTTTTTATCATTCACTATATTCTTGATAGAAATATATTTCAACTGTTAATATATTATTAAAATACCATGAATATAATTAAGAGGAATACTACATGGATATTGTGCATCCAAATAATAGTCTTTTGAAACCAAATTATCTTGTAATATTTTTAAAATATTATCAACAGTGTTAACTTATTACAACCTATTAATATATCCTCAAATTTTGATTAGATATTTATTATCCATTTTGAAGATAAAATTCAATAGTTTCTCCACTATGAGTTAGGGGATTATTATACTGAACTCTCAAAAAATTACAATATTAATCTCTTTACGTTGTTCTTTAATTCAATGATATTATGAATTTTCAATCATATATATATTGATAGACTCTTTATTATCATGGATAAGTACCATCATGATATCCTGACAATGACCTAGTTGGTCGATGTCAGCCATGAAATCCCCTCCACCACTATTTAGGATGGGGGATCTACTACTTCTCATTTCTGTCTTCCTTACTAGAATATGTTCTTTGAGATTCCGGAAATCATGATAAGACTCATTGTTCTAGGTTTCACGATTGGTCTTCTAGTTGGTGGAAATTTACTCACTGGACTTT
This sequence comes from Viscum album, assembly GCA_963277665.1. NCBI lineage: Eukaryota > Viridiplantae > Streptophyta > Magnoliopsida > Santalales > Viscaceae > Viscum > Viscum album. Next base: position 1,456,403,498 of record OY728158.1, on the reverse strand, counting down.
TCCCTCGCTTTGGGTCGACTTGTCTTTGTACTAGTTTCTTGCATCGATCGAAGACTTCCATCTTTTTCCTGATTTCAAAATACATTCCAGGTCATTTTTTGGCTTGAAGAGATTTTTCTCAATAGGTATTCTGGATTTGAACATTTTTTTCATTCTATTTCAAGTGGGGGATGATTTTTATGGGGCTTGGTCGCATGAATGTCGGGATTTTTTTTTCATTTTGATTTCTTATATTTTGATGGCCTATTGACATTCACATGGGACCAGATCTGCCAATGAATGTAGAGTGTGTGTGCCTTCTAGATTTACCCCTTCCCTTATTCAGATCTATAATTTTATGTCTCGTGTGTCATTCTGGTGGTAAATATTGGGGCTCGGATCTACATTCAACATTGCTACAACATCCCATTTATTCCTGCATTGTTGTGGAAGATGACTTATCCAAACATCTCCCTGATTTCATAACAATCAGTATTATAGGGTAATATCATTTGAAAAGGCATGTGATTTATGAAAAGAATCCTCGTATAATTGAATTATGCTACCAGAAAGGACACACTAAATCTATTTTCTATAAGGTGGTTTGATGAAATCACATGTCACCACCCCAGATGGGGGAAGTGCTGTGAGGTCAGACTACTACTGAGGTTGTGGATGTGTCGGGTGTGTCCCAACCAAAGGCTCGTCTCCCTCTAGTTGACTTTCATCCTGAGTTATGTTTTGTGTCATGGAAAGACTCCAACGATTAGATAGTGGGTAGTTATCTCAAAGATACAGGATTGGTGATCAGTGGGAAAATGATTCCAACTGCTTCTCGGCATGAGAAAGGGGATCCTAGGGTGTATAGAATTTATAATGGTTAGTTATCAGATCTAGGTGGAAAAGATGAGCGATCTAAGAACATGAATTTTCAAGAGATGACTACAATTTTGGATGGGGTTCTAATATTTAGTGTCAGTCTGAGCTAAGTAACTCCCACAAAGCATTGTTAAGGCCTCCCAACATAAATGAAACCAAGGTCTTAGAAAATGTATATTATGATGTACAAATGAGAGTATAGGGAACCTCAGTGGTCAAATTTGATTGGTTTGGGCCCCTGAAAGGGGATTCCCCTTGCTCCAATGAAGACAGTGGTTGGATATCAATTAGATATAAAAAGTAGATGAAGCTTGTAGGAGGTGTTAAATCAAGTCAGTTGATGGACTATCATTCATATCCCAAATTTGTTTTATTAATGGGAGTGATATTGATGAGGTATATACTTCAGGCTTTGATTGGAAAGCTGATGTCCTTGATTAATGTTTTCTTCACTCAGGCAGGCTGAAAGGGAAGAATGCCTATCAGGATTCTAGGGACCTTTCATCCCCAACCAAGAAGATTTCCAAGAAAAAAAAGAATATTCTAACCCTCCCAAACAAATATTGATTATAGAAGTAGGAATGAGATGAACTACCCAGGGATCCATGGGTCAATGATTTTCGATAACCTTTAATTTAAAATCCCTCTTAAACTCCATCCCTCAGAGGTGGGTGTATCAGTAGATGATCTAAAAGGATATAATTTGAATCCCATAGTTCTTAATATCATGATGATAGTGGCATTAAGTTAGTTTGGTAAGGCTAAAAACGAATGGTTCAATTGGTAAAGACTTTGGGATGATGCCCTGATAGCATAGGTGTGGGATAGACTCCTGAATGGGAGGTATTAATAGAATACCATCCTAGAACAGATCGTGTTGTATACATCTCAACATCTTGTCTTCTTCTGGGAGTATGGACATCCTGTTGATATGGACTCATTCTTGGAGTTGATGGATTTTATTATAATCATGTTAGAGGGGTTTTTTCTTCTCACTTCTAGATACCAAAGCAAAATACATAGCGTGGAACTGCTGGGTCGATCTAGATGAGAAGCATATCCAGTGAGATATGCTTTTATATGGGTTTTCTGGTTGTTTTATACTGTTGTGGTTTGTTTCTTTTAAATGTTCAAAAGATTTAACCCAAGTGGGATCTTATAAAAATGAATTAAAAAATTAATTTGTAGAAAGCATATATATTTTTCAGTTTTTAGTACATCAAATTTAAAAAATACACTTTCTAGGAGTAATGATTTAATAAAATCATTTTTGAAACAATTATTTTTGATATGTTTCATTTTTATTTTTCTAATAGAAACACATTTATATTTTGGAAAAATCATTCATTTGTAACATTAAAAACATCCTAACTGAAGTATAACATGTATAGAATCTCTCAATCCTTCCATATGTGATATATTTTTTGATAAAATTTATTTATCACCTGATCATTCATTTAATTTAAATTATCCATTTTTATAACAAAAATACTCACATCTTATTAAAATAAAAAAGGGTTAGACTTCAACATCCAACAAAATAGAGTATCCAATCGGATATGATAGGAATCCAACTTTAATACCACTTATATAACCACACCAGGATAAAATGATTGATCAATTAGAGGGGGTGTCATGAACCAACCCTGGTCGACCCTAAACCGGTAATAAGGGAAAGCCACTAACAATTCTTGAGAGGCATTCCCGATCCAATTGGGATGACGGCAAGAAAAAAGGTCCTAAATAGAGTACACATGGTAATGACTTCACACATATATAATCAGTCAAATAAATAATAGAAATAAAAGGACAGCCCAAAATACATTTATATAAAAACTCAACAAAACATTAGTTGTACAAGAAAGTGAATTTATATCTAAACCAACAACTGAACTGACCAAAATCAATAACCAACTAACTTTATGTGACATGCTGGTAACATTACAACATAATGATCGCATGTCACCCAAGGCGATCAAACTAATGCTTAAACGTGTACAAGGTCTAAAAACAGAAGAAGACTATAGGCGTGATTATTAAAACTCAGTAGGATAGCCCGTTATTCTATTCCAAATGAACATCATTTAAAATAACTGAAACATCAAGTTCATGTTATAAATACAAATATAAATGTATGTTTCCCAAATGAGTTACAATTCTATAAAAAAATTACCATAAAAGCTTTCATGATTTATAAACAAGAATTATAGTAACAATTTTCAAAGAGGTGAAACGTCAAAATAAAACTAGTTTTCAAGAGGGATTTTTTAAAGACTATAAACATTTAAATAATTTAGACACACTTTAGAATTTACCATCCCGACACACTTTATTCTGAGGGTGAATAAAAAATAACCAATGAGAACAAGTCATAACAACACCCCTAGGTACTAGTCAGTTGTGAGCCCTAGGTGCCTTGTATCTCGGTGAAAGTAATCACAATAAATATTCATTCTCATTCACATGATACACTAGTAGGGAAAATAACCATATCCTAGTTGTCCCCCATCATCATCATCAATTATTAGTGAGTGCTATCATCGACATATTTTCTACGTGGAACAGGGGAAAAATCACATGGTATCACTTGCATACTAGTACACGTCCACCCACCTAGATTCTCATCATTTACATTAGTTCTAAATCAAGTTACATATATTATCTAATACACATTTAACATAAAAATTCCATTACCAAACAATAAACACACAAATATACCTCAAACATGCATCATATTTTTTCACAAATCAATAAACCACTAAAATGTTTTGTAAAATAATTTCAATGTGTATAACGAGGTCTTACACATAAAATGTTTTCAAACATTATCATTTATGGCCATAAACCCATCAATAACATAACAAACCAGATTTTTTCAGATCCAAAACCAATTATAAAATCACTATCATGCACCACGAAATGGCCCCAAAAGATAGAACATGAAATGCTAATGGAGACCATTTTTACAAAATAATGTCAATCTTGCCATTAAGCCTTTCTAAAAAATGACATTTTACCAAGGTATGCATTTAAATTTTATTAAATAGGTGTATTAGCCTCCTTTAATGTTGTAATCCAATTTCATAAATCTTTTAAAACACCCAGGTTACATATTCAAAACACAAATATTTTCATAACAATGTGAAAATGTCTATTTTCCAACAACTCGGGCCAAAAAATGATGGAAACCAATACCAATTTGTTTGTAAACCCAAATTCATATTTTTAATACATATAAGGACCCAAAAATGATATTTATAATTCTTATAATTAATTTATAAATAGAAATAGTATTATTTTTAAATCACACATCAAACATTAAATCCAAACGGGTAATTTACCGAACACATGACATGACCTTTTTAAACGAAACAATTTTTTAAGAACATGATAAGGGATAAAAACCCAATTTCATGCCATATATTATTATAGATACTGTAATAGGGTCAAAATACCATAAACTAGGTTTCAAACCTCAAAAAAATAGTTTCAAAAGATATTGGAACATTTAAACAAACACTTGGGGTACACTTTTATGACAAAACATCTCTACCTTTCACATAACAAGGCTTATACAACCATTTTACACAACAATAAAATTATCCAAAGATTTAAAAACAATAATAAATATATATATATATATATATATGAATTTATCAATAAAAAATAATGAAACATAAATGATAAAGGCTTGTGAAAGGGATATCCTACCTCAAATCCTTGGCGTAATGGAAACACAAACCCAATATAACTTTCTGAAGTTTTACAAACCCTATACCTTTTCCGACCATCCACAAACAAAAAAAATCTCAATAAAATATCGTTTTATATGATAAGCCTAGGTCAAACATGACTATGGGAGAATATAAAGAAAATAAATAATCGAAGTAAGAGGAAAAGGGAGGAGAATAGATAAGAAATCTCAAAATGCCCCTGAGAAAACACTTCGCATTCCATTAGATCTGCACCCATAGAGAAAAGATAATGGATAAGAAATTCGTAGAGAGGATCCTAAAGACCTGGTAGAACCATGGAAAGATTATTTGTGTGAGAAATAGTATTAATTTTATGACTTATGGATGAAACACTTTACCTTTTCAATTCTAGAAATTTTGAGGAAACAAGAGAACTTTCACCCTAATAATCGATTCAAATAAACTCCAAATACGTAAACTCAGTCATGGGGGTGGGGTTAGGAATAATTGATTAGAATGGGTGGTTGAATCATATAATGATATTAAAAAATCAAAATGAAACAAATGAATCATATTATTATATTAAAACTATAAATGGGCCCATGGGCTTTCCCAATACCTAAATAAGTAACTCAAATTCACCATGATTATGAATTTATAAGGGGGTAAAAAAAATGATATGATAGTTTTAATATTTCAGTTTAGGCCACATGAAAACTGGAATGAATGAAAAATGTTGAAAATTTAATATGTTTTAAAAGAATCAAATTTAGTTTTTAAATCGGGAAATGGGGACACAGTTGGCCCAAATCACGAAATAACCACCTTCTCTCCAAAAACTCCTAAACAAGCAATAGGGGACACAAATTAGGATTATTAGACATATATTAAACATAAAACCCCATCATTTATCTTAGAGAATACCCAATAAACATTATTGGTATTTACAGTGAACCAAATTAAAAAAAAGACATGAAAAACCGAGTGTGAAAATTCTCCCCACCATTAAACCTTTCCACCCACGGAAAGACATAGCACTTTCCCGCTTAAAGATCAACACCTAATGATTCTCTATCAATATGGTCCATCCTCATAATAAAATGACACAGCATAAACCATTAACGTAACATAATTCACTTACTTCAACCAAAACACTAACTCTCAACCACTTCCTAAGAATCAACTAAAAGATCATGTGACTACATCCACAACCAAACCAAGATTTCGGTGGTTGGTCTTTTTAACAATGAACCCAAAACTCACCCAAACCAAAGAGAAATCACAAAAACAAAATGTTCAAGTGGATTACATAACAGACTACCTACCATTAAGAATCAAATTTCACTAGATACGTTCTTAGGAGGAAACATAAACAAGACCAGTGGTGGGTCTCTGCACCACTAGAACCCAACTTGCACCCAACAAAAAAGAATTCGACATTAACTAGAAATGGGCATCAATTTCTCAAGTACACAAAAAATATACCATAAACAATACCAACCCTTGTTACAAGTGTTATAACATGAACATTTAATACACCCACTCTATAACGGTGGGTATAAGAACTGGGCGAACAATTTCAGCACAGATCCAAACCCTCACCAATCGGGGGAAGGAGCTAAGGGGGGCCAATAATTGGGCCACTAAACCACAAAATAAATAGATGAACCAAAAACCATCCATCTATAATCATCTAATAGCAAGACTTCACCCAATTTACAAAGGCGGTCCACACATATACATTGATTAGAGTCCCACATCCATGAAGGCATCACCATTGACACTATGTGTGGGGTAAGTCCACCACGCTCATTGAAACAAGAGGAAATTCATAGTTATGAGAAACCACAACAGTGTGGAAAATTACTTAAAAAATGGTGGTGGAAGGAGCCTATTCGATCACTCCACACCTCTGGTGATTTCTTAATTGTGTGAAAAGCTTCACTTCGAGGCCTATGGTTGGAGCCGTGATTCTGGAAGCATCTATTGCTCCGCAGTCAGGTGATAAGGAACACTCCACTCAAAAAAACTCACTTTCTCAATAAAAACCTTCATCTAAATTGAAAATCACATATACAAATCAAAATTCACACTCACTAAAAATGAGGAAAAAATGGACAAGGATTATGGTGAAACACATCTGTCGCGACCCGTCCCCCGGGGCCCGTGTCGTAACTACCCCAATCCCACCTTCCATAGGACAAGGGATTGCATCATGTACCAATGGAGTAAATCCCTATAACTGGGAAGGCATTGACTTTATAAAACGTAAACTAACAAAACCAGAGAACAAGCGGAAGAAAACACTTAGTAAAGCGGTATAACAAGATTGCTAAAAGTACAAAGGGGCCGGAAATACAATCCCAACAGAAAGGTATGGCTACAACTGAAGAAAAAGTACAATTAAAAAGACAATAGCTAAATGGTGAAGTATCTCCTGGATCAGCCTCCGGGATCCTACCAGTAGGGAAGGTACATATGTCCTCCTCAGCACTCCACATCTATCGGTCCTCTCTGTGTGCCGTCACACCGAGTTTCCACCTCCGGGTACCATCCAGTTCTCGTATACTCTACCTTGTTCAGCGATGTGCATCGTCTGTATCCAACACAAAGTGGTGTAGAAAAAGCCTGTGTAGGGGTGAGTATAATGATAATCATTAGTGAAACCGAGACCTGCATGGTCTCAAAAAATCCAACAAGGATAAATCAGAATGAACAATCTCAACATATAACATTTACTTAGGTATATGCCCATATATATACATATGTTATCATGTAAGATATCTCAATCATGAGGAAAACACAAAGGTCATTGATTCAGCTCAAACCAGGATTTTATTCATGATGTCGAAACCATGGCTGCTGGAGAACTCATCCTATATCGAGCACAGTAGTGCTTTTGCTACTCTGACGCACTACTTACTAACCTTAGACTACTGAGGTACTCCTCATGTCGAGTACCGCATGTCTGTCTCCCCAACACAGTAGCACTTATCTCTATGGTTCTACCACCCCATCATAGTAGCACACCCCCTAATAGCCTACAGAGGTACTACTCCTGTTGAGTGCCACAGGTCTTCCGCCTAAACAATGTAGCACTTCTCCGCCATGGGTCTATTGCCCCAACACAGTAGCGCTCCACACTGGGCTAGTCAAGTCACACTGAATCGAATCAGACAAGCAGTCATCGGGTCTCACCCAGCTACAAGGTCTATGTACTTCGTACACTCGTCACTTGGGGGATCCGATCCATGATCTACTGGTCGATACTTCCAAGTGTCGTGTAATATCACATGAAAGTATCTCATCAGACCTCCTCATCCTCGGGGTCTCAACGCAACGAACGACTCGTCAATCGAATGCCCGGTAGTGAGTTATTAGCATTTCTATTCTAGGGGCCCGGTTAGTTTCGTGTACTAACCAACCCAACCGTATCTAAACTATACCCGAAATCCCATGGGTATACTCAAAGGGATCATTTCTCAAAAATATTACCAGCGCCGCTGACGGTTCATCAAACTGACGTCTGGTCGGAGAGTTATTGGCTTTTCCGTTCCAGGGGCCCTGTTGGTTTTTAAGTTCAAACCAACCCAACTGTACTCCAAATACATCCAAATATCAAGTGGAGTATTCCAAAAGAACCATCTCATCATAAGGAATCCAACATAATTGACGACACATCAATCGGATGTTTGATCCTTAAGTTAGAAGATTTTCCGCTCCGAGGGCCCGGTTGGTTTCGGGTTCGAACCAACCCTGACATACCCATACCTTGCCAAAAACTTGAGTGCAATATAGAGAAATGATCATATCGATCCAAGGAATCCTACGCAACTAATGGTGCTTCGATCGGAGGTTCGTACCTCATGTTATGGGCCTTTAAAGGTAACTGGTCCGAAAAAGGGGGGTATGGGCCCAGTCCTACCCGGCCCCAACCCACCCTCGGGCAGCCCGAACCGTGTCAACCCAACCCGGGTCCGAGTCCGGCCTGGCTGGGTGCACCTCAGCCCGGCTGGTTGAACGGCGGGGGGGGGGGGGGGGGGTTCACCGAATCGGTGGGGCCAGGCTGGCGCAACCCTTACCTCCCGGATCGTGTGCGGGCGGGATCTACTCCATACCACCATGGCCAGTGTCACGTCGGTTTCCTACTGGTGGCACGCTACGGCACCATCGCATCCAGAAAGCTATTCGGTGCTGGCCACCACCTCTGTTCACCGCCGCCACACCACCAACCCGCGCCGCCATGAGATTCTGTGGTACACTGGAGTCGTTCCGGTGGTCCGTTTTAGCTTCTGTCTGTGCCTACGACCTTCTCGGGTCGCACTCTTCAGCAAAACGGCTTGAGAACAACATTTCCCTTCCGTTCATCCATCTACAAACATTCCACACTAGACAAAAACATTGGCAGTGGGTCCGTACGTGTTTGTTAGCTCGTACTCACCGCGTTAGTGGTTCAAATAATCATGCAACAATTAATCTCCCAATTTGGGGGTATAATTCACATAAATAGAATTATAAAAAAATTACCCCTTGCTTTCCAAGACGTCGCATGTCGTCAAACTGCGAAAGGCGATTGTCGTAGTTGTCGAACGTCTTAGTGGTCGAATTCCATGGAAGAACGATGTCGATTCTGTTGACGTCAGAGGAGGAGTTGTCATCGTTGGCGACATTCCCGGCGGCGGTGTCTCCTACCTTGACGCGGAGGAAGAAGAAGAGAAGGTACGTCGTCGGTGTCTTCGTGTTCTTCGTCAGTGTCATTCTTCGTTGAAGGATGGCCTTATTTGTTAGAGAAGAACACATCCTCCTAAATTCTCTCAATATCTCTCCCACAAATATTTCCTACCCCAAAATAATAAAATGGTCCTCCCAAAATATTGCATGCAAAGTATTTTAAAATTATATCAAACTCTTTAATATATTAATTTAATAGTTGTTTAATTAATTGCAATGGGTTGGCAATGAATTAAATGGAGAGAGGGAGGTGGAATGAGGAGAGCCTCCACCTAATTAAATAGTGGAGTTGTCAAGAATTAATAAAGGTGAGTAAAAGAGAGTTGAACAGAGTTATGGGGAGATGAAAGGTTGGGGCTATTATGGGCCCCACCTTACAAATATCCACATTTCGGATGTTATGTGGGTGTGGGCCACACCAATAACTTCCCCATGTAGGATTAAACTACCATGGTGGATAAAATTGTTCTAACAATTTTATTTAACTTTTTAATTAAACCCCAATTTTTAACTTTCAACTAGCATAAAACGCAACTGCGGTAAAGGTCCTCTTAATCAAATACCGGCACAGAGAGTTCATCAGTTTCCTCGAAATTCAATTCAGAGAACTAGTTCAAAAGATAGAAAAATCTCCATGTACGTTTACTGAACATACTCGAACAAAGTATCGAAAATTGATTTCGGGCACACCGGGCCACGAAATCAAGTGTCGTCAGATGCCACATACTCATAAAATTCCAAATAAATTAAGAAAACAAATTCCATGAAATTTCCGGGTATTTAAATTACTCCCACCACAGAGATTTACATCCATGTAAATCTACAACACATACTAGGGGAAAAAAAGGGGGTACTGAGATTGCATCTCAGCTTCCTTCTCTCATGTGCTCTCCTAGAAGTTCCTGTACTGCCATTGAATGCACACTAGAGGAATCGACTATCCTCATAGGACCCACTCCTGTCGATTCTCAATCACTACTGGAACCTCCGTGAATGTTACCCCTTCATCTATGTCTTTCTCCCCATAGTCTATGATGTGGAAAAGGTCGTTCACGTATCTCCTCAGCTATGATACGTGGATGACGTCATGCACCTGGTGAAACTGATGTGGAAGGGCCAAGCGGTAATCCACCTCGCCAACTCTGATGAGGTCCTAGAAAGGTTTGATGAAACGAGGAGATAACATGCCACACCAGCCAAATCTTTGTAGACCACATCAAGGTGATACCTGTAGGAAACCTGATCGCCTTCCTCAAACTGCAGTGGTATTCGTCTCCTATCAGTATAGGACTTCTGTCTACTCTTTTCATTCTCCATCTGCTCCTGTATGATCTGCATCTTCTTCGTCATAGCCCAAAGATGGGCGCACTAGTCAACCTCTGCCTCAGCTCCTGAAAGCTCTACTGTAATCTTTCACCACAAGAAGGGTTTCCCCTTCTTCGTCAATGCTGAAAGTAGTGCATAAACTCTGGAAAAGTCTGGCACAAATATATGTTTGGCCAAATCATGAGTGATCGACTGTATCCACTTATTCATGATTCAATCCTATGCTGCCTGGGGTTTTCCTTTTCACCGACCAAGGAAAACACATCCCAACGTTGTAGGCAAACCACTATATTTTTTCCTAATAAAGTCAATCTGTGTATGAATTGTGGTTTTCCAGTCCATACCCAAACTAACGTCATAAGGCCTCGACGTTGGCATCAAGAGGTTCCAACAGAAACTCTCGCCTCAATGGTCAGATCAGACCATCGGCATAAGTGTGATTATCAAGTCTCCTTCCAAAGGTATCTCCAGACGTGATGATCAAGTCAACGGATTAACCAGAAACTCTAGGTCCGGGACAAGATTTTTGTAAGGAAGGAATGATTGGTACCGATTTCTATTCATACGGAAGATAGTAGTAGACACAGACTATAGCTCAAATCATTCGTAGAGCCCTTGGTTCACACTTCTTGACTACATGCAGCTACTCTCTTCTTCTTCCCCCCTGCTCCCTGAGCCTGGAAGGGACTACAAGGGTGGGTGGTTGTAACATGTCGAAATATACATCACCACATGCTTCCCTCCTAGCTCTACATCCACGTCAGCTGCTCTATAGATTCATCTGTCCTTAACACTTCCACTTCTTAAAACATTTTACACGCCCAAGTCTTTGAAACTGGCGTGAGTTCCCTGCTTTCCCACTGCTAACATTCACTAGCTGTATTTGTTCAGCCAAAGAACATTCAACCACAATGGTTCTCTCTACCACCCTAGTAGGAATGCATAGAGGAAAAGTATTTTCTCAGATTTCTTTTAAACACACCTATATTTGAGGTCCGAGCTCTAAATCAATGATCTTATCATAGTCATCAAGTACCAAGAATGATCGGTACGCCTCGATGAATACTCAGCTGCCGACATTTCATCCTGCTAAAGCTGTATAAGATCTATAAAACTCATAGCCACCTCCTAAAGCCATTCCTCATCCACATTTGAGTCAGACATGCCTCGAGACCTGAGGGTTATATGATGTTGAAACATGTGTAAGACACAAGGCCAACATGTTTTATCTACCAGTACCTCCGGTTGAAACTGCTCTCCTACAGATAGTGATATAGCTGGAACACTACCTGAAGGTAAAATCTCATGCATCGGTCCACGTCCTGAAGCCTCATAACTATGAGGACCATCCTCATGGCCACTCACTGGGAAACACCAGTATCTAAGAGCACCATCTCCTCTAATAGTGTCCAAACTAGGTGTAAAACTCTAGAAATCACCTCTAGCCAGTCCAATGCTGCCTGGAATCTACCTCACCTCAAAACCTCAGAGGCCTCCACTGATGGAACTCATGCAATGTACTCCGTCAGCGTGCACCATCCGCTAGTACGGCTGGTGGCATCTGCTGCCCAAAAGGTGGTGGTGATGCTGATATAGAACCCGAATGTGCCATCATAGTAAGAGGGCCCTACACTGGTGCCTCATCGCTCAGTGGGCCGTCATATGGTACTCACTCGGAATTCCAACCGACTCTCTGCATGGAGGCATCCAGAACAGATGTGACACGGTCAAATGACTATACCTGGTGAGCTGACCTGGTTGAGCTGACTTAATGAAATATTTTGAAGACAAACACGTAATTAGTGTTTTTGTGCACTTAATCAGAAATCAGAAGTCAGGGTCCTAGTGTATGGATACGTTGGCCGCCCGCACCAACACAGGACTCCCTGAACTGAAGACCACACTTAGTACACTTAACATTATTTCTTCACAAAAAAGATATATCAGAGTCCTATGTTCTGTGGTAGAACTGACGTCCTCTGAAACCAATTTTCAGTGACCCGTCCCCCGGGGCCCATGTCGTAACTACCACAATACCACCTTCCATAGGCCAGGGGTTGGCGAGTAGCACTAAAGTCGTAAATCCCTATAACTGGGAAGGAATTGCCTTTATAAAACATAAACTCACACAACCAGATAACAAGAGGAAGAAAACACTAAGTGAAAAAGTACAACAATTTTGCTGAAAGTAAATTGGGGCTGGAAATACAAGCCCAAAAGAAAGGTACACCTACAACTGAAAGAAAAGTACAAATGAAAAGACAACAGGTGAATAGTGAAGCAGCTCTTGGATCATCCTCCGGGTTCCTAGCTGAAGGGTATGTATAGATGTCCTCCTCAGCACTCCGCGTCTACCAGTCTGCTCCATGTGCCATCACACCGAGTGTCCACCTATGGGTACCATCCAGTCCTCATAAACTCTACCTCGTTCATCGTTTTCCATCGTCTGTATCCAACACAACGAGGTGCGGGCATAGCCCATGCAGGGGTGAGTATAACGATAATCAGTAGGGACCTCGATAACCTCATGGTCTCACAAAATCCAACAAGGATATACCACAAATAAATATCTCAACATATAACCTTTACTTAGGTATATTACCATACATATACCTATGTTATCAAGTAACACATCTAAATCATGAGGAAAACACAATGGTCATTGAATCATCTCAAACAATGATTTTATTCATCATGTCGAAACCATGGCTGCTGGAGAAATCCTACTTTGTCGAGCACAGTAGTCATGTCATGAATCCGATGCACAACTCACTAACCTTAGACTGCTGAGGTACTCCCCCTGTCGAGTACCGTGGGTCTATCGCCCCAACACAGTAGCACTTCCCGCCATGGGTCTGCCACCCCAACACAGTAGTGCACCCCCTTATAGACTACAGAAGTACTCCTCCTATCGAGTACCGTGGGTCAGCCGCCCCAACACAGTAGCACTCCTCTACCATGGTTATGTCTCCCCAACCAAGTATCACTCCCCACTATGCTAGTCAAGTCACTTCGAATCGAATAAGGCAAGCATTCATCAGGTCTCAGCCAGCTAAAATGTCATCGTACTCCGTACTCTTGTCTCCTAGAGGATCCACTACATGGGATAATAGTCTATACTTCCACGTGTCACGTAATCTCATGTGAATGTATCACATAGGACCTCCTCATCATCAGGGTCACAATGCAACAGACGACGAATCAATCAAACGCACAATCTGTGAGTTATTAGCACATCTGTTTCAGGGGCCCGTTTGGTTTCGTATACGAACCAACCCAATCATATCTCAACTATACCACAAAATCACATGGGTATACCCAAAGGGACCGTTTCTCAAAGATATTACTAGCGCTGCTGACAGATCGTCAAACAGACGTCCGGTCTGAAAGTTATTGGATTTTCCGTTCCTGGGGACCAGTTGGTTTTTAAGCTAAAACTAACCAGAATGTACTCCAACTACATCCAAACCTCAAGTGGAGTATGCTAAATGAACCATATCATCATAACGAATCCAACGTAATTGGCGGCATGTCAATCGGACTTCTGGTCCTTATGTTATAATCATTTCCACTCTGAGGGCCCGGTTGGTTTTGAGTTCGAACTAACTCGACCATACCCATACCACGCCGAAACCTTGAGTGTAATATAGAGAAAATATCATCTTGATCCAAGGAGTCCTACGTAACTGATAGTGCCTCGATCGGAGGTTTGTAGCTCATGTTATGGGCGTTTAAATGAAATTGGTCCAAAAAAAGGGGGGTCTGGGCCCGGTCCGACACGCCCCCACCCACCCTAGGTCTGCCCGAACCATGTCCACCTGACCCAGGTCCAGGTCCTGCCCGGTATGGCACGGCCCGTCCCCGATGGGCGCTCCTCGGCCAGGCCGACCGAACGGGGGGGGGGGTTCACCGAATCGGCGGCGACAGGCTGGTGCCACCCTAACCTCATGGATCCCATGCAGGCAGGATTTTCTCTTCACCGTCGCGGTCAGTGCCGCGGTGGATTCCTACCGGCAGCGCGCTACGGCGTCGCCGCCTCTGGTTTCCACTACCGCCGTGCCACCGCGAGATTCCGTGAGCCACTAGAGTCGCTCAAGTGGTCCGTTTTCGCTTCCGTATGTGCCTACAGCCTTCTCGGGTCGTTCTCTTCACTGTGACGGCTTCAGAACAACATTTCCCTTCCGTTCATCCATCTCTAAACATTCCATGCAACATGAACAAGTTAGCGGTGGGTCCGGACATGTTCGTTAACCCATACCCACCGCGTTAGTGGTCCAAATATTCACGCAGCAACTAATCTCCCAACATTGTGGGTATAATTCACATAAAGAGAATTATACAAAAATAACCCCTACCTCGCAAAGACGTCACACGTCATCGAACCGTGGAAGGCGAATGACACAGTGGTCAAACGTCTCGGTGGTCGAATGTCGTGAAAGAATAGTGTTTATTCCATTGACGTCATAGAAAGAGTCATTGTCGTTGGTGACGTTCCCCACGGCGGTGTCTCCTCCCTTGTTTCAGAGGAAGAAGAAGAGATGGCATGTCATCAGTGACTTCATGTTCTTCTTCGAAGTCGTTCTTTGTTGAAGGTCGGTGTTCTTCTTCAGAGCAGAACACTTCCTTCTAAATACTATCAATAGCTCACCCACCAATATTTCCAACCAAAAAAATAATAAAATGGCCCTCCCAAAATATATAATTCCATGTATTTTCAAATTAAATAAAACTCTTTAATTTATTAATTGAATAGTTGTTTAATTAATTGTGATGTTTTGGTAATGAATTAAATGGAGTGAGGGAGGTCGAATGAGGAAAGGCTCCACCCAATTAAATAGGAGAGTTGTCAATAATTAATAAAGGTGAGTTAAAGGGAGTTGGATAGAGTTATGGGTAGATGAAAGGTTGGGGCTCATGTGGGCCCCACCTCACAAATATCCACACATGGAATGTTATGTGGGTGTGCCCCCCCCCAATAACTTCCCCACGCAGGATTAAACTACCATGAAGAATAAAATTGTTCTAAAAATTTTATTTAACTTTTTAATTAAACCCAAATTTTTAACATTCAACATGTATAAAACACACCTACGCTAAAGAACCCCTTAAGAGAATATCGGCACTACGAGTTCATCGGTGTCCTCGAAATTCAATTCTGAGCACTAGTTCAAAATATCGAAAAACATGCACGTAAATTTACTGAAAGTACCCAAAAAAAACAATGGAAATTGATTCCGGGCTCACCGGGCCTCGGAATCAAGTGTTCTCAAAAGCCAACGACTCATAAAATTCCAATGAAATTAAGAAAAAAATTTCCTTGAAATTTCCGGGTCTTTACATCATCAATATCACTGAACACTACTACTATGTCTAAATGAATTATCACGACCTAGATGCACTATTAATTAATCCCAAATAGATCTCTATTCCAAAAAAATTGTTGATGCATCATCCGAAGAGGCTTTTTTAACATTTTATATTAATACATAGGTTGATCAATATGAAATATTTACAATGGAGAACTATCCATGTCCACATAACAGCATAAAAAACGTCCTTATAGTCCCAAATAAAATAACTCTGAATCCGAGCCACCAACAATATCTCATCTCAAGATACAACATGATTTTGAAATCAAGATCACAAGGAAGCTTACAGAAAAATAAACTCTTCTAAGACATATAAAAAACTAGCCACCTAATCATTGGTTTATAAACAAAGGCCATAGTTTCTCACCTCAAAACACTTTTGAAAAACAAACTAACTAGGAGTGTTTCCATATTCACTTATGGTGTTTCATCATGTCTCGCCTACATGCATATTTCCATGCCACCCCAGGCACCCAACCACCATTCCATATAAGTCATCCTTCCAGATATAAATAAAACCATGCATGTGAGAACCCATGAAAACACCAAAGGCTTAAAAAATGAGCATCATTCCAAAATTCGTGTACCTTCAAAAGGAACACCAACCACTAAGTCAAAAACTATTTTCATAATTCACCTGAAAAAAACACTTCATCAAGAACCATTTTCTTAAAAACCTACCCATTTTCTTTTTTAAATACTTTTAAAACAAAGAAGCTACTCCAAACAACCTGTTCCCGTTTTCTAAAATTCAACAAGGTATATTTTTTATAATCTCATGGCCATTGAGACCAATACGGTTTCTAGGAAAACATCAACTTATCAAAACCAATTTTAAAAACCAATTAATCGGATTCAAACAATTTTCAACATCCCATAACACCCCATTTAAAACAAATATTCAGAATCATCTTAAAATTATTCACACTTTCAATGAATTTTATTTCAAATACCACAGGTTTAGATGAGGGAAAATCCAATCTTGTTAAATCATTACGATTTCCTCACAAAAACATTGTTTCAGAAAAACCACAACCTTCCCAAACCATTATTATATTTAACTTTTTAAAACCCCTATTCCATTTTTAAAAAACCAAACACTCATTTAAAACTCATTTTTACAATTGTCACACAAGGATTTTCAAAAAAACAATTCATAATTCATGAACGGTCTAAGAGACCCAAAAAAAGAACTAGTGTTATTGGGTGAATTGACCATATGATTAGCGACCATATGTCAAACACAACACCAACACGAAAAGAATTATTAAGTCCATTCCTCGTCTCCTCATGGCTTCTCAATACCTACGAGCTCATGGATGCGATTAGTTACACTCCCCTTATCATATCCCAACTTCAAAAAATCAACAATAACAAAGGAAAATAATAATACCAAACATCCTGGTGAAAATCGAGGATCAGAACGAGATAGAGTTCATGACATTCTTCCTGCACTTACACCTCAAGTCCCAAAAATCTGACTCCATCTACTTTGACATCCCCCAAATAACAAGGTCACTATAAAAAATGGTCTACTAAGAGCCAACCTACTCTGATACCATTTCTTCATGAACCATCTGGAGTCGACATTGAACCGGTCCCAAGGGCCAGCCCGTGACAAGCCCCAAGAGGCATTCCCGATCCTCCTAGTATGGTGACAAGAATCAAGGGAATAATTATAGTATACAAGGGAATGATTTTACCAATATATAAACAATCAAAAAAATAGTAAAATGAAACGGGAAACATAAAATATATTTATATAAAATCTGAATTGAAAATTATTTTTACAAGAAAATAGAAGTACAACTAATCAAACAACTAAACTGACCCAACCCAATAACCAACTATCTCCATGTAACCATATGGTAACTATCCAAAAAAATGATCACACGTTTCCCAAGGCGGTCGAACTCATGTTAAAACATGCACAATGACTAAAAAAAAGAAGAGTATAGGCATGAGTATAAAAACTCTGTAGGTTTGCTCGATATTCTATTCCCAATGAAAATCCATTAAAATAAATGAAAAATCAATTTCATGTTTTAAATAAAATTATAAATGTATGTTTTGAAAATGAGGTCCACTTCTATAAAAACTTACCTGGAAAAAACTTGCATGTTTTATAAACAATAATGCTAGTAACAATTTTCAAAGAGGTGCAACATTAAAATATATCTAGCATTAAAGAGGGCTTCCATAAAGAATGTACACTTTTAAGTAAATCACAGAAACTTATTAATTCACCAACCAAACACTCCATATGTTGATGATGAGTACAGAATAGAAAATGGGCACAATTCATGGTCACACCCCTATGCACTAGTTAGTTGTGATCCCCATGTACCTCTTATATCAGTGGAAGTAACCATAATAAATATCCATTCTCGTGCACACGAGCCACTAGTAGAGAGCATACCCATAAACTAGTGGTCCTCCAACATCATCATCATCAATGTTTTCTTTGTGTTCTCATCATCAAACATGCTACGTGAGATAGGTGTCAAACCCCATTAGATCACTAGAATACTCGTACATGATCCCCGACCTAGATACCTAATATTTTTGTAGTGCACAATCAAGTTACACATATTATAAAATACACATTCCCTATCAAAATTTTATTACCAAACCATAAACACACATGTAGGCCTCCATCATGCTTTAAATTTATTTCACGATTAAACAAACTACTAAAATGTTTCTTAAATTAATTTCAAGGAGTATAATTAGGCCATGCACATAAAATGCATTCAAAAATTCACTTTTAAAGAAAGGAACCCATAAAAGAAATCCCAGATTTGGAAGCCCAAAAACCTATTAATAAATCAATTTCATGTACCATAAAATGGACCCAAAAGATAGAACATGAAATAAAGATGGAAACCATTTTTAGAAAATACCAAACAGGTAATTAAGCCTTTCTCAAAACTAACATTTAATCATGGTATGCATCTTAATTTTATTAAGGATGTGTATGAACACCATTTAAATCCGAAAACTACATTCATAAATCCATTAAAACACAACGGTTTCATATTCAAAACAAAACCATTTTCATAAGGATGTGGAACAATCCATTTTCAAACAACTCTGGCCAAAACATGTTGTAAACCAAAACCCATTTGTTTTTAAAACCTAATCAAAATTATAAATTCATATAAGGACCAATAAATTAAATTTATCATTCTTAAAATTTATTTTTAAATCCAAAAAAAAATTATTTTTAAATCCCACCTCACACATAAAAGGAAACCTGGAAATTTATCCAACACCTAACATGCCCTTTTTAAATAGAATAATTTATTTTAAGAACTTGACAAGGCATAAAACACCAATTTCATGAAAAATTTTATTATATATACTATATAATTTTCAAAATATTGTAATCCGGGTTTTAAACCTCACAAAATAGTGGAAAAATATAGAGGAACATTTAGACAAATAGTTGGGGTGCACTTTTATAACAAAACAACTCTACCATTCACAAATCAAGGCTTAAACAACCATTTTTTTACACAAATAAAATTATCCAAAGGATGAAAAAAATAAAAAACACATATATAAGAATTGAAAAATAAAAATATGATGATACAAAAATGATAAGGTCATATGTATTGTATATCCTACATCATATCATTGGCTTAATGGAAAAACACACCCAATATAACCATCCAAGGGCTTACAAACCCTAAACCTATGCCGTCCTGCCCCAAAAAAATAAAACCTCAATAAAAAATAATGGTATAATAGAACCCTCGGTCTAACATTACTATGGATTAATATAAAACCAAGAAACAATTAATGGAAGAAGAAGAGAATGGAGAAAGGAAAATGAACATCACCTTGCCACCGAGAAAACTCTTCATATTCCATTAGATATGATCCCATAGAGAAAAGGTAATGACTTGGAAATTCATGAATGGGATCATAAGATCTGGATGAAATTGGGAAAGAATATTTTTTGGACAAAGAGTATGAAGTGAATGACATAAGTATGAAACACTTTACATTCTCCATTTTGGATGTTTTGAGGAAACTAGCTAACGTTTTCCCTAATAAGCAATTCCAATCAGCACCAAATAGTTTAACATGATCATGGGGTTGGGGCTGGGTATTTGGTCTTCGAATGGAAGTTTTAATCACTGAAAATATTAAAAACAGAAAAATATATAAATTATAAAATGTATTATTTTAAAACTATAAATGGGACCACTGGAAAGCCCAATACATAATTAAGTAACTTGAATTCACCATGACTATGAATTTATAAGGGGTAAAAATTGAAATGGTAGTTTTAATCTTTCAGTTTAGGACATGTGGGAAGTGGAATGAATGAAAAATGTTGAAAATTAATGAAGAGAAAAAATAAAACAATTTGGATTTTAAATCTTGAAACAAGGTCATGGTTGCCCCAAATCATGAAATAACCACCCTTTCTCCAAAAACTCTTAAACAAGAAATTAAGAGCCCAAAATATTGTGATTAGAAATATATGAAACATAAAAACTAAACATCAATCTAACCCATCACCCAATCAAAAGGATCTGTATTCCTAATGAACCAGATCAAAAAATGATATGAAAACCGAGTATGATAGGGGTGATTTATTGAGAAATAATATTTTTTATTTTCATTTTAAATTATTTTATACACCTATTAAGAGGTAGTGATGATTTCTAAAAAACACCCATGAACACACTAGAATACGAAAATCCACATATTTATAATGAATACATCATATTGTGACAAGTATTGTCCATCGTTTGATATACATTCCTCAAATATAACATAATCAACTATAATGATCATGTTTGTACAATGATAATGTTGCATCCTTGAAACTCGCATTTACATTCCTCTTGATTATTTGTCATTGTATGCCAAAAAAATGTTCCTCACGAAAACTATAATTTAAAAAACATGAAAAACAATGAATGAGTTTTCATCCAAATATGGTTCTTCTAAGATACTGATTTTGGTAAATTATTATAAATCCAATATACTTGTAATGAATGATTCAAGAAAAAAATTCTCAATCAAAAATACACTATATCATGGATTTTATTAAATGTCATTATAATGAACATTCACACAACTATATAAATATTGTTCTTATTCTTCTTATTCTTATATTATTTATATTCGTATAATAAAAACATTATCACTATATAGAACATGTCCTGAACTCCCATCCATTAATGTCATTTAAAACATTATTCAAAATATTTACGTCATTTAACATGTTTTATAATCCAAATCTTCAACAAGAAGTTAAAATTTGAATTTATATTAAAAATTAAAATCCACTAATTTAATAAAAAACCATAGGTAATTTACCCTACTAATACTCAAAATTAAATTAAATGTGATCTTTTAAATTTGGTAAAATAACCACTGAAATATTAATATTAACCAAATCAAAATGGTAGAATCAACTACCAATAATTTCATAGAAAAATACTCATCAATGTATTACCTTCCCATTATGGTAATGCATGTCAGTAAAATACAGTTATATTTTTAATTTCTGGAGTCACTATTGCTTGACAATATGTATTGGTTTGGATGTCTTTAATAGTCCATTGGATCCAAAAAACTCTCAAACTCTATTTCAATATAATAAAAATACTTAAATGGGTTCATCCATATTTTCTACTCACTGTGGATTGTAAAATGAGTTATGGCCCGAACATCCAAAATTCTCCATAGGAACCTATTATTCAACTTTTCATGCATTCATGTATGGGCCATTATTGTAGCGTGGTGGTTGTGGATTTTCTAGAGAAAATATATAGAGATATATTGTCCACTATATTGTGTTTTTCCTCTATATACTCATCAATAAGATAGTATTCCCATTTTATTATGGTTTATCACTATGGTGTGGAGGTATTGAATTCTCTAGGAACTCCAAATAAATCCTCAATTTCTTTGAAGTGTGGTTTATTATTATATGATATAAACATCTCATTTATCTTTCTCTTGTCACGTAACTTGTAATCAATGACATGGAGGTCGTAAAATATATTTGGATTCTAAAAATAAACATATAATTTTTTTCGGCATGGTCCTCATTCTCATGGAACATGTCACATCTTCCTTATCATATTTATGAAATTTTATTTTCACCATTGGGAATAAATTATTTTTCAGCTAATATTCATGATGAAAAGATTGGGTTTCATGGGAAACATCTTTCATCAAAATGTTACAACATGGATTCCATTATTGATATTTAATAACATTGAACCCTATTAATAATTTTATAACACTATATCAAAAATCCATCACATCAAAATTAAATGTTAACTTGAATATTATTTATATATTAAGAAGAATGTCTACCGTAATGAAACTTATCCACTTAAAACTTTTATTTACTAAACTCAATATAACACCATATCAATATCTATTGGTATAAACCCAATTTTTTTAAAATGATTTCAATAATTTTATTTTATGTTATATAATAATTATTTTATGAAATTTAAACAATACTTTACATTACTTTGAAATCATTAAAAATAATTTTTATAATGTTTTTCTAAATAATTGTTTTTGACTTAAAAAAACCACAATGAATATTTATATTAAGATTATATACATGATTTTATTTTACTATTTTCAATACCATTCAATTCTAAGAATCATATATTATATTTTTAAATATTTATTTTAAATGAATATTATGCTTTATTAATTTCTGTATTTTTTAATTAAAATGATATAGAAATGGAAGGAAATTTTTATTATTTCAATGATTGATTTGAATGTAATATTAAAAGTATTTTACATCTATGGATACATCAATAAATGATTCTTATGATTCAGTAGGGATAATATCTTAATGTAAAAACCATTTACTTTATCATGATAGAATATGAATATATTATTTTTAAATTAATATTAAACTCATTTTGTTTCTACAGGTTATGATGTGATGAGTTTATGAATTTCTTTATTATCAAATGGAACATATATGTATTGTTTTCATTATGTGATGGGTGGGACTGCTAAAGCCCATTGATTAATTTTAAATGATTGATATCTCATAACATGGTATGATACTATTATAGGGATTAAACACATTCCAAAACAAAAAATGAGATCGAGAATGGAACCCAATCCATTACGGGGTTCTTTACACTATGTGATTATGGTTTTGGAAGTGATACTTGACAAATGAAATGATTTTATATTCATATAATTTTTCTAAAATTACAAAGACTTCTTATTATACTTATGATATTCTGTATTGATCAGGATTAATTAATGATGGTTCCTTAGACTTTTGAATATTGTTTTTTGATATGCTGAAGAATTATTCGTGGCTCATGAATTTTTATATATTATTGATTAGGCAATAAATTATATGTTCTGGTTGGGAAATCATAAAATTATTATCATTTTATTCTTTCAAGAGATAATAAATTTTTAACTCTCATGTTCATCATTATTTTTCATATTATATCACCCTATTTTATGTTTCCATTTTCCCTATGTTATAAAGAAATGATTATTTATATAAATCCAATAAAGGAAAATTGAGCAATGTTTTTTGTGTTATTTGTTGTAGATAATTTATAAAATATGATAATTATATATATAGTATCTAAATACAATTAATTGTTACAATTATTAGAACATATTATTTTGAAGTATACTAAATATTCATCTAAAATGGTGAAATATTTATGCATTTGATGCTCAGGATTCCTAAAAATTATTTTCATTCCTTCTTGTAACTCATATAGAACATCTCCTCAGGTGTGGTGATTGGATCATTTTTTTTCAAGTATGTCATCATTAGTTGTGGGCTTCAATTATCAACAATGTGCCGCAATATGAGACATGGGTCCACCATATTACTATAGTTGTCTATTTTGACAACATATGATTTTCTATTCTCTCATATGTTGTGTACTAGTTGATGATGCATGGGTTTACTTTTTGTGGTTTAGGTTTAGAATCATGGAGGCTAGTAATGTAGTTCTAATAATATGGTCCATATTACAATTTCACTTGTACTGAGGCTTTGAAGTGACGTACATTCATCTATGATTCAAAATTTCCCCTTTAAATAATTTATAGATTTTTATGGGATATTATAGCCTCATAGTCTTGTGGTTTTATGTTGACTTATTTTTTCTTACTCTTCCTTTATCGGTTTAGGTGAATACTACTTTGTATTTTACCTCAACTATAAAATGTGGTATTCATCCAAATTTTATATGTCCTATTTAGAAACTATAAAGATCAACAATAAAAATGGTGTGCATAATATTGGTGGATCATAGTGTTACTTAGAGGTGTTTATGGAAAAATATTCTCTGGTCTTGAGCATGTTCATTATGGGAACCTATACACATTATTTCTGTACTTCAGTATCCATTTTTTTCTATTCGGTGGCAATATTATAAATTTTTATATTATAGATTATATAATTGCTTAACCATATTGAACTTAAAATTTTCCATGTGAATCATATATAGGTATATATTACATATTTTCAATTTGTACTTATCATTATTAAATTATCTTCGGAGATAAGTGTTTTTTATAGTTGTATATGGATAAGTACTCCATTTATATATGGTATTTCAAATAGGTTTAAAAACCATCTCATATCCTATTATAATAGGGTTTTGGGTAGCACAATCAGTTTACCACTACCCTTGATGGATTATGGTTGGTTATGTAATATTGGAGTGATATCATATTAGTTTATATCATATGGATGATTTTGGAGTTATATTTACGGAGAGTATTTGTTCGGGAATTTTGAGAAATTGTGATAATGGGTCTTAGGTTAGTATTTTATACCTAGAAATAAAAGGTATTTATGAAAAATGGAGCATTTATTCACCAGGACATTGATAAATTTATTTTTGACATTACATGATAAGTCACTAGTTAAAGAGAATAAAAACCAATTCAATCATTATATATAAATGGTTAATTGAATTATATGTCATTATATATTTTAAAATACACCATAGGTAACTAATGAGTTATGTAGAGGATCTGGTCAGCTAGGGGATATGATTTTTTATTCACTATGAGAATTAGGTCGTATGGAATGTAACTCATAGACCAGAGGTGTAGTTGAGGATAGCTGTGTAGTTTATTGTCCTATATATTAGAATAATTATCTTTATCAAGGACCTTCTATATACATGTAGGATGTTCATCAAGTAGGATCCATGGTTATTGATGTTGTTAGTGTTCTTAGTGGATGAGTAATAGGAATAGAATAATAAAATCCTCTTCTACCACAAACACCCATAGGTAGTCCAGAGAAGGCCCAAATATTGAGTGGTCAAGGATAAATCTATATATAGTTTAAGGGGGATTATAATCCGGTAGTTCTTAAAATTATATTAGGAATTATCTATGACTTTTATAATATGGTTCTCATATTTATAAAAATATGTGTGAGCCCT
This sequence comes from Viscum album, assembly GCA_963277665.1. NCBI lineage: Eukaryota > Viridiplantae > Streptophyta > Magnoliopsida > Santalales > Viscaceae > Viscum > Viscum album. The sequence goes on along the minus strand of OY728158.1, from coordinate 1,456,378,073 downwards.
TCCTTTAATTTTGCATCCCTGGTTTGACTGATAGTGATTCTAGTATATCCTTTAACCCAACATGTGTGTTTGCAGACTCAAACTACATGGGTTCACATTCTCACACATATTTTCGAAATATTTCAGATATCTATATGTATGGAGTTGTTTTTCTGGAACCTAACTATATATTTGATTATTCTTGATTATATAATACTTTGTATGGACAATTAATCTAGACTGTATTCATAGATATGATTTTACATTCAGATAGTGATGTTTTCTATTTTAATGTATCATGAATCTCGATTATGGAATAATGTGTACATAATTCATGGTATCAATGTGGTGTTCATATGAATTTTAAATTTATCAATAATATTTTATGTAGTTTTACACTATGTGTAGGGAATAACTTAGAAGATCAGTTTATGGTTGTGTTGGAGGATTGAATGGAATTTTTTACTAATGATTTTATAAAGATAACACTATCCATGATGTAAAATTCTACAACAAAATACACCATGTGGCCACTTTTATATATTTTATATGTTAAGAATTATTCTTGGTTGAGCTCTACATCTCGAAGGTCTAGTTATAGATACCTTTAGAGAGCAGATTTACTACACCAAGTTTGCACCCTTAGGTAAATATACTTTTGTTCACCAAGAAGTTAGTTGGGAGCATGGGGATTTTTATTTATTACCTATTCATGATTGAGTTGAAATTCCAAAAAAAGACCCTCTACCACAGATCAATGACCTCATATACTAGGTGTGAGGACAAAGGTTATTCTGAAAGATCAATAATAGTTATTGTTATCACCTAATATGGTTTCATGTGGCGGAAATTCTAAATATGTAAATTTAATTGCTCTACATCCATCACATGTTTTTTGTTATTCCCAATTGAATGATAAATTACACAACTATGTTTTTGCACCTTATGAACATGATATTTCACCCCCTCTTGGCCTGGTTCAGGGTTTGAATATTTTAATGACATCCTCATAGATTCAACATTTTTGTATAAGAAAAATGAGAAACATTGGATCATTATGGAATAAATGGTTAGAAGAATTGATATAAAAATCCAGAACTTTTGGTTTTGGATTCAAAATTCGACATTATTGTTAATGAATCATTGTGGGTATAAGAGTTGTAGAAACATTGAATACACAAATTATTTTAACTTGAGAACCCCCATTGAGTTTGATTTCATTTTTTTATATTACTTGGTTTGGTATATTATTACAAGAGATAAATTAAAAATTTATTTAGGATTTTAAATCCATGGACATCACTTTCCAAAATTTGAAATATGTTTATTTTTTCTGAACAATGCTAGAGAGGATTCGTAAAGCTGTATTAGATATGTAGAGTGCTCATGTCATGTAGTTTCCATGTGAGGTATTAGATTATGTGTTTCCTATGATGACACAGTATTTGAAGTCAATTTTTTGCAAGTAAAAAGTTAGGTAATGATTATTTAGGGGTTTAAATATTTGTGACTAAAAAACAATAATTGTGTTACCAGTGATTTATGCCTAGATGTAGGTGTGTTTATATTGAATGAAATGTGGAAGTACCTTCTTGGAGCATGCATCCTATTCAATATAGAACACATGTATCACAATTATATAATAACTCAAGGATATATTGATCTAGTTCTATATAATTGGTTAGAGTTTTTATCTTATTAAGACATTATTATTTTATAATATATGGGAAGAGTTAACATGATAGTTGATTCCATTAATAGGATGTCTCGTTCTCATTTTTGGCATAATCATCCGAGTAGTTTTCCACAGTGTATTTGTTCTAAATAAATGATAGGATGTTGATTATATTTTTTTAATTATGGTGTCCCCTCCACTATTACAGCGTGTGATGGAGGGATAGTTGGGTGGCATTCAATATAGGGATTATTATGATTGTACATTCTTAAGAGATATAATTTTTTTCTATTCATAAGGTGGGGAAACATTCATCATTTTATACATTTAGATATTGGTTCTAATTTCATTGTTTGAGGATTCACTAAAATATTTTCATTCATCACCCTTCGTGGTACTTCATAGAGTGAAAAATAATATCCAATACATCAGGAAAATGTTTTAGTGGAATGTTAAGAAACATTTTTTTATCTTAGGATTCCTCGGTAGTTATAATATAAAAGCAGAAGACCAAAAAAATGGGTAATCCCTATCCCTTGATGTTTCATATTTTAATTTGGATGTATTTTTAATTAATTTCATGAGGGTACATATCTAATAAACATGTAGTAATTGTACTATATGGGAGAAAATTAATCAAATGAAATAGTCAACCCTCATCTTTGATTTTTAGCATTTTAGTTTTATGGTTATCTTTAAAACAATTCAAAAGGGAGATCCTATGGCTACATGGTGTAACCATAACGATCATTTTTTGTTAAGTTTTTTAATATAAATAATGGAACTGAATTATATTTCATGATGAATTCAGTGAAATTAACGAGATAAGTTTATTGTTCCACCCTCAAACTCATTTTCAAAATCGGTAAACCATTCAGGTTCATGATGATATGTTATATAACTGGGTTTTGGATTTTTAATAGAGGTGGGAGGATCTTGCACTCCAATTAGAGTCTATGTTCAATAATAATTACCACTTCATAATTATTTCGGATCCTTGGGAGACCCTATATAGGTGACCACACAAGTCACCTATGTATAGGATAAGAGTAGAAGTGTCATACGTGATGGAAATAAATTTTGTATAGATGATAGAAAAGAGAGTACATGTAATATAGTCTTAGACAAGGACTAATCAGAGCCATATGTAGAACAATATGAGTCAAAGATAACGTCTATTTATGTTCATGTTATGATTTCATGTGTTCTCAAACATCTCATAATGAAATGGTTGGAATATATTTGGTTGCGGAGGAATGTTTTCCATGAGTATAATCAATCCATTGAAGAACCTATATAGAGTGTGTAGGATTTAATTCTATATATCATTGCTCAAATAGATTGAGAAGGTAATAAAATCATCCACATGTCATAGATTACGAGATATGTGTATGATACATTATCCTTAATTGACTCGGGTGACCGATATATACAGAATGATTCCACATTCACATTGTATCTTTTTGAAATCATGGACTATTATAAGTAGTCTCTTTGTGGATGATCTATTACACTAGTGTGTGTTATTTATTAGAATTATAACCCTTAGAAGATCTTCGAAAACCGTGGGAACTAGATTTTATTTCATTACCATCACATTCATTTGTAGGTGATTATTTTTGGAGTGAAAGTAATTTGATGTTGTGATGGTGTAGAGAACCAAATTTCTTATCAATTGAAATATTTGGAATAATTGTTTGAGGGGAATCATAGATTTTTTAATTCATTTTCTCATAAAAATTCAGTTATATCTAAGTTTTGGTTTGTTTTATATATTCAATGGAATTAATGAAGGGTTCAAATAATGACTATGGATGTCATGGTGTTGTTGTTAAGATTACATCATCAGGTGTAACATGTGAGAGAAAAGAGTTATGATTTGTTGAGAAGGATGTTTGGTAACTATGTAGTGTGGATTAGTCATCTCATGAAATAAATATCTAGCATCCAGCACAAAAAAACAATATCAACAATATTATAATTATTTACATGTATTTTTCCATTGTTCTTATGAAAGGAATTTTATCAATAAGTTCACTATTTCAGTCTTTTTATGTCATCATTAAGCAAAAAATCCCACAATATTATCCTTATATGTCTTTATTGGTTGGTGTAGTCATGATAAACCCAGCAATTATGATATAAATAGGGTACGGGAGATCAAGAAAAAGAGACATCTATGTGACTATTGAATAAAATTATACATTATAATTTCTAAATGATCCTAATGTAAATAACATCTTCACAAACGAATGATCTAGCATGCGGTAGGGATACTTATTTTCAATTGTAATTTTGTTCCCTATGATTCAGGGAGAATATTTTGTATTAAACACCATTCATGGGTTTTTATATTAATTTAATATTTTTAATCATTTTTCTTCTCATTCTGATTCCCATATTTGGAAGCACCTATTTTATAATTTTTAATCAGTAAATATTTTGATGTGTACTTGTTCATCATAAAAGATCAATGGATGAGGTATGAGATTATATCTCACAAATTTTCATTGTTCTTCCATGAATGAGGATCCTAAGGGATTCCCATATGAAAATAGTAGGGTGAGGAATCTTTCAAGAATCCTAGGACATTAGTGGTGTGACATGAAGTGCGGAAACAATACAGTGTGAGGTCATCGTTCATGGTTACCAAGAAGGGTCCAATTAACATTATTTTTAAAGAATATTCAATATTATAGTTTTATTTTTCTCATCAAAGAAATAATATTAATATTATAACTAAAACTATAGTGTTATTACAAATATAAAACTTCAAAATATTAGTTTTTGTTGTATAATTTAATAAGTGGATAATTATCCATGAATTTATGGGCCAGATATCATGATTGTAAATATATGAATAAAAAATAAATTTTATGTTTTTTTTAAATATAGTATTTATAAGTAAATAAAAAATTATATATCTAACTAATAGATTAATTTTAGATGTATTAAATTATATATAAATCATATTAATTTAAAAATTATATATTTTATTAAAATTATTAACTTCTTATATTAGCTGATTAAAAACTATGTTCATAGTATCAATTATTTAAGAACAATATCATAATTCGAACATTAAAAAAATTATATATATCAATTGATTATAAAAAATATAGTAGTTAATAATAATATATATTTATTATGATCTATATTATTAGATTAAAAACTATTATTAATTTAAAATTAATTTAGTAGGTTTTAATTAATATAATATTTTTTTGAATATATATAAATGTAATTTATAAGGAGTATTTAAAAGTATAAAATTATGAGTATAGCCTTCTAATATTTTGGAATGGTCTAGTTCGGTAGTGGAGATGATAAAATAAATCACTCACATTGGTAGGCATGAACATTGGACTTGAATAACATTCATAAGGTGTGCTTAAGGGTGTTGGTGGGTCAGCAAGATGTCGAATTACCCGTGAAGTGATTGTGTGAGGTGTGAAGCTTGGAGAAAAACTAAATACTCTCAAATGGAAGACATCATATTTGGGTAGGATTACTCATATAGGGGAATCTATTTTTTAATTTGGGATTCAACGATCCCTTTATTATTACATTTTTGAATAATATATCTTTATGAAAGCTATGATTTGATCTGGTGAACGAAATCCAAATGATAAATTAAAAAATAATAATTCTTTAAACTCCTATAAAATCCATCTTCATCGATCACCAAACATTTTTTTGGTCGTCGTCCATTCATATATATATTTATACAAGATTCAACTATGATTATGAGTAGAGATCAGATATGAAAATGCATATCGTACTACAATATCTAGGCCATGAGTATAGCTTAATCCATCATCCCCACCCTATCCATGATTATGTAATGGTATATTTTAGATTTATTTATAAATATATATATATAAATTATAGTGTGTGTGTGAGTGTGTATGAACCTTTATATGAACGTTTTTGCCATAGTATTTGGGAATTTTCGGATAGATGGGGAGTATATGATGTGTAACATTATAAAAGATCATGGTATATTCAACAAGACTATATAAAGTTTTTTCACTAGAATATAAATATATAGGTATATATATTTATATGTATATACATAATCATTATTGTGTGTGATTTGTTATTTATGTGAAGGTATAACTGAAATTATTAAGAATGATCTTCACTGATTGGTGTGATAAAAGAAATGGTAACCTAAATGTCATGTTTATCTCATTTAATATATATTATAACTTGTTTCAATGAAATATTTATTTATTATGTGTTTTTTTATTTAAATGTGTTTATTTAAAATTTATTATGAAATTTTGGGAACCAAACCTCAAATTAAAAAAAACTATAAGATAATAAGAAGTATTATATATGTTATTCACTATCCATAGTTGGAAATCCAATGATATAGAAAAACTGACATCTATTTAAAGGAAAATTGAATATTTTATTACAATTTATACATTATTAATAACTATTTCATATATATTTATATATGGGTTACAAAATAACAAGTTAAGAGTTTATAGAATTATTATCTTCAAAAAAATCGAATTGTTATTGTTGAGTTGTGATTTCTGAAGATATCATGTGGGAAGGATAATGAGTCTTAGAAATTATATATTCAACATGTCATATCACTAACTAAACAATATTTATGGGAAAATTTATTTAAAAAAGTATATTTCAAATTTTCTAGAACCAAATACATTTCATAAGGGACTAGTTATTTTTAAAAATTTAATGTGGTAAAATTTTACAAACCCTCTCTCTAATGAGAGAAATTTTTCAATACCCATAATTAGATGTTAAGCATTATTTAAAATTTTCTATTTTAATAATAAAACTCTCCCATTCAGGTATTATATTTTCAAAATATTTTTATTTCAAATGTGGTTATAAAAGATTTTAAACGTCTAATGTTATGCCATATAATTTTATAAATATTTTTTTTAATATTTCTTAAACCCTCATATTATGATATTTTTATTTCTAAGGATATGTCATTTCAAAATTAAAAGACCATAATTGAAATTTTTTATTCAAAAAATTTTGGGAATGTATATAAAATCATTTAGTTAAAATAATTTCAGCTAATCTTTTATCTATGACTTACATTATTTGGAAATTATTTTATGTAATTTATGAATTCAATGATTAATTATTTTATTTACATGCATCAATTTATTATTTTTAACCATTCTTCTGTTATTTTAAAAACATATATCTATACAGATATTTATTAACAAGATCTCTAGTTGCTTCTCATTTATTAATGTACTATATATATGTGTTATAAATACATAACGTTTGGTGTTTGGTTGAACAAAATATTGAAAAAAGTGAATATAGATTAATGATTTGTCAAATTTGGAACATTAAAATTATATACATGATGAAATATGGGGTGGGAACCCAAACCGCAGGGTACATTTTCACCCATGTGACGAGTATTTTATATAACACCTTTAATGTTATAGGTAGCCTCGGGGTTTTGTTTTCAAACATTTAAAATATTTATCATTTGAAAAATAATTGGAATCCATTGCATAGAAAAATTTGGAACTATTTCAAATTTTAAAAAATATATATTTCTAAAATAATATCATTGTTATATAATGTTTTGTGTTAATGAAATATTTTTCAGGGTTATAAAGGTTTTATTTAAATATATTTTCTGAGAAAACTTGTATGGAATATAATGTGTAAAGTGAAATTTGTAGATTACCCAACTTGTATGATCAGTAAGAGGGGTGCATAATTTGTTTCAATTAATGAATTATATTTCATTCCAATTTAACCTCTTGATCTTGTAAAGGATCTCGGTCCACTCTGCATTATCTATCAATATCAACTCATGTTCTATTTTAATAAAATATAGTATAGAATAATGAATTAAAATGTTCTGATATAATATCTTACTCCTTTCTATATTGGATCGACCCCCCTTATGTGCCCTAACAATGATTCTACCCAATAAAAAAGTAATTATAACTATAAAAAATACCACTATATTCCAACAAATTCAAAACCTAGAAGAGTATAATATTGAACTCTCAAATTTGGACTTTTTGCTTGCATATGTTACCATAATAATTTTATTCTTTTGTACCACTTATGTATAAGATCATCCTCTTCATGAAAATTTTTCAGTCAGTATGCATGTGTACCTCTTTATGAACATCAGTACTACTAGTCTTGTAACTCATATCCAGATCTGCTATGATCATGATTATTCTCAACTTATCTCAATACTCAGGTAATTCACCATCATAGACTCCTAGGTTCAGATATTCTTTTACTTATATAATATGATTTTTCAAACTCTCATAACTCTCCATATATTCTCTAGTCACAAAAAATAATAATAAAACATTATTATTTAAAAAACTAATATGTATGTCACATGTATATATTGTTATTATTATTAGATCAAATTCAAAGAAAAATAAAAAATATGTAAAAATAGAATATTCATATCAAGACTCGTATAATTTTCAGATCTTAACTATAGGCTTTGATGATTTCCTATATTTTCCGATTATTTCTTCATCATTAATATATATAACTAAAATTAGTATTTATATTTTAATTTGATTTGTTATAAATAATTAATTCATCATTATTAATGGATATTAATTTATTTTTATGCCCCATAAAAATTAATTCTGAATCCAAAAATAAAAATTATTCTTGTATCATAAAATTATTCAGTTGATAAAAATCATAATTGCATCGTCATACATTAATTTGAAAAATCCTTATGTAAATACCCCTAATGAAACAGTTAGTTATTTTCATGAAGTATAAATATTCATGGATTACCTATAACTCTTAGTAACAAATAATATTTAAGGATTTCATTAATATCTCACATCTTTTATGATAATGTATTCATATATCATGCATTGGTGTAATGTCAGGATCAACTGTTAACATGTAGATACCACAATTCTATATCTCAATGAATTCTATGGCATGAAAAGTAAATATGAATTTTTATGTCAGCAAATTGATCATAATCATGTATAATTATGATATTATTATCATCCACATTGATCATAATCATGAAAATTATGATTTAATTAATGATAGTGAATTATAGTTTCCCTATTCATAATTATGTTGTAAAATCTCAGGGTTTCACCCCATGATCAGACCCCAACGGTATTATATCATGATAGCACCCTAATGGTTGGATCTAATGATAATAAATCAATAATATCAAACCCATTATTGTACATTATGGTGGTACCTGATGGATTCATCTATAAGTAAAACCCAAAAGTATAATCATGATATAGCACCTTGCAGTTCAACCTTTTTTCCACATTGTATTCAACATATCTACTCATGGTCTTTAAGATGTAGCTTCAAAAATTACCTTTTCTATATTCAATGGTAGTAAACCAATAAACATACAGACCTATATAGATGTATTTCCAAACATGAAGGCAACATATTTATTGAGTCTATAATAATTCTCCAATAATCATCACCAAATACAAATTGACTCAATGAAAAAATCATTTATCAATTTGGATAAAAAATTTCCACCTTTTCATTTCAACGGTAATTATTCTTCCAAAAATAAATTTCAATAATTGGGATCAAACCATTATCCCCATTATATATAATAAAATTAAAATTTTAATAAAATAGTGTTATCATTTCTTCTTCTATTTATCAAGACACTAAAAATTTTCTTCCCCCTTTTTTAACAGTTGGATGCAACCACATTATATTATCAGAAAATATCCTTTTATTTTTCTATACTAATTAAATGTTAAAAAACATAGTGAATAAAAAATATAGAAGAATAAATTTTTTCTATGCTCTCCCAAAACAGCCATGAATGTGTTATCATGATAAAAACACAATTCATTCTCAAATGGGGACACTCTAAAACATTTTCATAAAGAAAAATAGAAGATACAACACTTTTGTTTGGGAATTTGTATAAAATTAAAATATGAACCATATTTATGTAATGAAATATTTTTAAAATGTTTATACCAAGTGTATAATTCCCACGTCCATTTCATAAATGTTAGTATGAAAAATGTAGTTCAATTTATGTATGTTTTCTCGTGGTGAGAGACTCATTATTTTTTTCATCTATTATAAATAGTGCACAATACTCATTCATCTACTTTGATTCCATGTATGACAGAAAAATAATTAATAATAATAATGCAATAATTAGGTACCTCTTGTTTCATTATGACACAGTATTGTAGCACAAATATTTCTCACAATCATTACCATTATTTTCATCCAATCTATCTGTGGGATGATTTACATAGACACAAATTTATATATTTATTCTCATCAATTTGAATATATTACTTCTTCCATATACATATTCTTCACGTAGAATAAATTTTTTCCATAAGATTATTCATAAAATTTATGTTTCTAGATTTTTATAAGACCTCATAATCATTAAAACCACCATCGAAAGACACTACATTTTTATTAGTGTTATAATTTATTTAGTTTCCTCTAGGTGTTAGTCAATTTAAAATTTATTTTCCCAATAATCTATTTATTGATTATTGACATTATCATTTTTCTAAAAATTTCCACATGACTTTCCAATGGTTTTATTTTGAATTTTCATCCATTTTATAGTATTGGGAACCTATTCTCCCAACCATTACATATATTATTGAGCCTTATCTCCTTCTAAACTGCATCTATAGTAAAATTCATCAATAATTTGAAATTTATTTTTCAAATATAGTTGTTGTGTATATATTATCAAAAACAATCTCAAAGATTTTTTTTCCCAAAGATGATCATTGAAAAAGCCCATAAATTACTTCCACATTAATTGTAATTAATTTTTAAACCATTAATAATATGCATTGTGTTCATGTGTGTGAAAGCCAAGTACAATCCATGAATCATTTTCCTTCCATATTTTTTCTCGATCTTCCCTTACTGGTGTAGTTTTTTTCATATGGAAAATCGATTCTCTCATTTACTAGGGGGTATATTCACATTATCATATACACCCTCTCTCTTGATGTTAATTATTTTATCTGAGTTTTTATAGAAAAAATATGATATGACATTGATTTTATATGTAAATTGTTAGATAAAATACTTATTTTTGGTAACTAATTAAATTTAGATTTAGCTTGTTCATGAGACCTCCCCTTTCCATTACTCTAAGGATCTTATCAATTTTCCTCAGTGAATTTAGTGATTTCCACTATATCCTTGTTTAAAAAACTAATAATATGATACAAATGTATTGTTTCTAAGGTAGTTATTCTTTCATGTCTACTACTTCATTCCTGAGATATGGAATAATTATTATCATATTCATCATCTATAATTATATACTTCTGTACCTCTTAGAAATAATATTCCTAATAATTTCTTAGTAGAAACTTCATAATATCTATAATTTTATTTTCATTATCAATCATCATATTTTATTTCATTACCTATTGTATCTATCCCATTAATTAAATTAATCTATCTTTAAACCCCCACTAGAGATATGTTCTTTCTTCCCCATCATCACTTCCACTTAATAAATCATATCAGTTCAGTATATGAGAAATAATCCCAAAATCATTATCAAACAAAAAACAACATTTTTAATCTTGATTATGATTTCTCAATAAATTTTTCTTTTTTTTATGGTCTTTATCTTAATCATACCCTACATGGGTTTTTATAAAATATCCTTATTTAATTATAATTCTAATATTGATTATTCCAACATCTTTCATGTAAATGTTTTGAAAAAATAAAAACTATCATAGTAGATAAACCATTTTTCTTATATATTAATCTTTAATAAATTACCCTATTGAATCCTTTTGATATATGGTAAAAAAAATATTGAATTCAATTTCACCCTCTACGCAATCTAATTTACTTAATTCATCAGTCGTATCTACCTTATCTTTTATTTTTCTCATCAATTCAGAGTTCATTTAAATTTTTCATATTTTAAATGAATATTACATTATCATATCAAAATATATGAGTATTTTTTTCATCACATCAATTATCAAGCCTAATAACTATTGTAGGGGGGGATATTTTGGAATCAATTTGATTAGGAATATTCCTCAACATTTTTTGAGAATAATGGAATCCACTCTTTTCTCACTAAATCATGGGATGTTTTTCACCATATCAATTACCAATGTAATGTAATAATTGATTGTATTATAATTATACATGTTTATATCATCATATTCCGCCTTAATATATGATTATTGGCCTTTATTACATTGATATTACTATTATATAAAAATCTCAATTGTAAACTCTTTTCCTCAGCAGTCTGGAGACCCATGACCCTCATGTATTCCTTCTCTAATAGAGTCATGATAATATCATTTTTGTCTTTATTCACTGACACTATATGTCTTTTATCATCATTAATAATTGGATAGGAATTAGTAATGGGGAGCAATACAGTTGTTGTAGCTTCTACATCTTCAAGACCAAGTGATATAACATATTGTAGAAATCATTTCTTCCTGAAATGAAGATTAATCCAATTTAATGTGAGAACACCAAGAAAATTGAAAGTCTTAATATTATCATTCTATAAAAATTCTACTTCATTTATTTTGAGTTTACCATACTCTAATACCACTTATTGACTATCAGGTCAAGTGAACCATTGAAATATTTAAAGAATCAGTGGTTCCTTTTTATGAATTCTCAGTGTATCTTATTAGACCTCTCAAACATGTCTGGGTTCTCAATCTAATCAATATTATCTAATTAATAGTTTTATCAAAATAGAGGTGATCACATAATTTTTAAATGTTTGGTATATAATCTTACTATATTTCTTCATTGGTCAGATCCCCACATGACAACATAGATTATTCCCTATTATGAAACTAATTAAACGTCCAAATAATCCCAGTCAGATAACCACATAGTCCCACTGTGTTCTTCTATATTCAACACCCAATGAATGATAAATAATTCATATTCAATGAGGATGCAGTACATAAATAACACTTTCATTTACATATCCTCTTATCCACTATATAAAAAATGTGATCCTCCTCTATGAATATTTGAAAGAATGTGTGTGAATATGTACCCATTAAATAACATCCCAACTACTAGGCTTGAGACTGTTCTATTGATATATTTTGATCTAGATTTTACATATAATCTTTCAATACTTAGTTTAATCACCATTAGGGTCACCTAGATTTAACTCATCTCTTAATTCAGTAACTAAAATTTTCTACTCTTAAAATTATTATAACATTATCATGTCAAGAAAATAATAATAAAAAATATTCATTTCATATTGTAATATGTGGATTTCCTTTATATATTATCATTTTTTTCCTTGAAAAACTATAAAAAATTTGTTGTAAAATTTTACATTAAAACTTAGAAGATTCAGATCAACAATCATTTAGATTTCTGATCTTATATTTATAATTCCATGAATTTTTATAATATCCCATGATATAATCTTGACAACTACAAACAACTACATGAAATTTATTATATTTTAATTCATGTGAATATAACCCCATTCTGTCCATATTAATTATAGATATTGTTGGTTGGAGTGGATAATCAATAGGGGGTGAATTGAGTTCCAATTAAAATTTTTGTTGAAATATAGTCTAGTAAAATCCCCCAATTTATAAAAAAAATTAAACTGTAGTGAATTTATACAGATTTTAAATTTTCACTTAGCTTCTCAAAGATTGATTAGGTGTTAGTTAATTTAACCACAAGATTAAACAAACCTACTGATTTACTATAAGTGTAAACACTTGCTAATTTAACTATCAAATTAACATTAAATTGGTTTTTTATTTCAAAGTAAGGTCAGCGATGTCACGCCCCCCTCCCACTAATGATGCCCCTCCTGAGCTGGAAATAGTGAAAGGTAGATAATGTCCCCCCGAGTCCTGCCTCCAGTAGGCCCCGGGGAGGCGACTAGAACCAAGTGTATGAGCTTTCACAAATATGGGAGGCATTGCCCTTTTTATTATTTAGGATCGGTAAATAGGACATGTCGACCACCAAAAAGGAAAATAACAAGTGTATATAAACCGAAACCAAAGACACATGCATGATTAAACAATTTTATAACAAGGTGCAAGTACAAGAAAGATCAAAGTACAATACCAAAACAAAACAAGAGTACAACAACTGCAACGACTCCAACTGTATGAATAGTAGGGTCTCGCACGGCCCTGGTAGTCCTCCTGGAAACCTGAAAGTAAACATAGGGTGAGCATACAAGTATACTCAGTAGGGAATCATAAAGCTCTCGTGCACATTTGGGGAGACATCTTAATGTCCCGTGAGAATAACAGATGAAACCTAGCAAGGAAATCTATCTACCCAACCACACTAGCCACACTCACCAAAAACACAATCACAATAGGTAGTAGTGTATAAGAAACAAGAGTATTGAGTACCCCTCACCATTTCCCTTTAGTTATCTTCTCTTCCTAATGACGAACGTCCTGACGATGCCACACTATCCTCACCCGCACACACCTGTGCCTCACACCCGCACATCCCGCCGACACACACCTGGGCCTCACAACCCCGTATCCCGCCCGCACACACCTGGGCCTCACAACCATGTATCCCGCCCGCACACACCTGGGCCTCACAACCACGTATCCCGCCCCTACACACCTGGACCTCACGACCACGTATCCCGCCCGCACACACCTGGGCCTCACAACCACGTATCCCACCCCCAAACACCTGGACCTCACAACCATGTATCACCCCCGCACACACCTGGGCCTCATCCTGAAGATTCATGGGAAACAGTAGAACCTGTCTGATGAGTCTTGGGCTAAATCCAACCCAATCAAAACCTACCCGATGATTCTTAGGTGTAAGGTCACCTCAAGCCATCACGACCTAGGGGAGAAGGAGCAGGAAGGAGCTAGTAACTAAGGTAAAAACACCCTTTCCAAAGAAATGGGATTGTTCGGCACTAAGTTCTCAACATGGGTGGGGTGCGTCAAAACACAACGATACATATATATATATATATATACCAAACACTCAGCCCAACCCATGGCATCTATATAGATAAACTGAGCACGTGCCTCGACACTGCTACCATCGAGAATGCATCCAACAAACAACCCCAACCCCATTTAGGTTTTCACGTTTCAGAAGAATTAGTTTATTTAGTTCCTTAACTACTGGGAGACTATCCACAACCAACCACATCGATCGTTCATAAAACATAACCCTACCACCCACAAAACAAGTTAGGAAAAACACAAGCAACACAACCAAGTCCTTCTTATTAGCCAAAAAGCCACATTGATTATTATTCTCGTTCCATTACCATGACCCACCATTCATTAACTCTTCCACATTTATTTATTATTCACAACCAATTGATTTTTCACATTAGGACCAAACCCTACAACCCCGCTGCCAACCACCATAACCACAACCGCACCGTTCATCATTATCCCTTTAATACCATTTATCTCAGCCCTGCTTCCCATCTCCAACATAACATTCACACCAACCCACAACCAACCCAACCGCATCCCATTACTCACCCAATTCAGAACAACCTACAAAACACCCCCATCACATGCCACGTATCCAAGCCAACACCCACATGTTCATTATTCCATTTTGTTTAACCGGGGTGATCACACAAGGGTTCCATATTTTAAACAGCCAACTTTATGTGATTAACCAATTTCCACATTCCACAATGTTTGAATCCACAAAATGGTCTAGAAAGAGAGGAAAACATTTAATTGTGCAAGAAAAGTCCCCCAACGACCATATTTTTCAGTAGGCATAAGCCTATTAAATTCACAACATAATATCACAGGATAAATAAAGATAAACATAACAACATCCCCATTCCCATTCTTTAACCAATTATTATCTTTATTTAATGGTTCAAATATTTCTCATTAAAACAAGAGGATACCCACCCTGAATGATGCACAATTTAGAGAGACGAAGGTATGATCCCTACCTCAACAGGTTCTGATCGCAACGCTCCGCCGGATCAACTTTAGAAGACTTCTGTCGGCGTCTGTCACTTCTGTCGAGTCCCGAAAAAACCTCCTCAGGTGGATGTCGTAAAGGAAAGGCCCAAGTAAATACAACGGATAAACACTCGGAAGTTTTGCCTTGTCATTATGATCACGTGGCCGCTGACGGATCGTAAATCGGAGATCAGACGAAGATGTTATGGAAGAAAAATCCTTAGAGTCTCTTGGTAGAACTCTGCTCAGAGGAAGGGGGGGGGAGAGGGGTGAGTTGAAAATGAGGAGGGGACCCCCTCCTTTTATAGGAAAGAAAAGCAAAAGTACATGGCGTGTAATCTGTTATTTTACACGGTCTCCACGCGGCTTCCAACACGGCTCCGCGGCCATTGACTGGTCAACACACGGTTTGAGGGTAACACATACACGGGGAAGGACTACACAGCGTGTAGTTTGGGCACACGGTATGTACCCATTTATGGCACACGACAAGGACACGACTCCAACACGGCACACGGTCGTCGACTAGTAACGCGTATGTGGGAAGGACTACACGACGTGTAGTACTGGATATACGGTGTGTAACCATTTATTGCACACGGCAAGGACACGGCTCCAACACGGCACACGGCCGTCGATTGGTAACGCGTACGCAGGGAAAGACTACATGGCAGGTAGTACTGGATACACGTCGTGTACCCATTTATTGCACATGGCAAGGACATGGCCTTCAACATGGGGTATACCCAACAATGAGTTACACAACATGTACTCAAACTACAAGGTGTGTAGTTTCAAAATTCTGGAAAGAGTGGGAAAAGTCCATTTTACCCTCCAGAACACTTTGTGGCCTTCTTTTTGACAAAGGAATGAACAGGAGAGGTCCGATCCATTACATCAGATACCTCTTAAAACTTTCTCGTCCCCGAGATTTCAAAAACCAACCTAGAGAAACCCAACAAGATATCTCTTAGGGTACTCGTTATAACAGGAACCCAACCAAAAACCCTAATCAAATGTGTTACGAATTCCTTCTCCTATGTCGAGATATCATCTGCTTTAGGCAGCACTGACTTGGCTGCATGGGTTTATTCGCATCCTCATTAAGCGTCTCGATTATGAATTGGGTCTTCCCACCTTCATACATTAGGATTTTTTTCAACTCACACTACCCCCAACACCACACAACCAACACACTGCCCGAACGTGTGGTTTGGGGAAATTCCTTCTCCTATGTCAAGATATTAGCCGCTTTAGGTGGCACTAACTCATCCGCACGGGTTCAATCGCATCTGCATTAATGCGTCTCGATTAAGGATCAGGTTTTTCCCTTTTTCCCACTCATCTAAACATGCTACACACTTCCAGAGGACAAGGAAAAAAAGGTCTCACAACCGACAAGCCAAGATTTCCATATATCAAAGGTACATAGTAGAAAATCAACACAAAGTTCAGAAGAACAAGGGAAAACACAGGTCTAAACAACTCCGGTTACTGAGCGTTCATCTGGGTCTCCCACTCCTATGTGATCTCCTTTAGGCCACCATTCATCCACAACACACGAAGCAATGGAATGGTTCGTCCATGGAGCACCTTCTCTTTATGATCCTCGATTCAAACTGGTTGTTCCTCGAAGGTCGCGTCATCTCCCATATCTATATCTCCCCAGTTGATAATGTGAGAGTCTTCTTGAAAGTACCGACGAAGATGGGAGACGTGGAAGATGTCAGGAACCATCTCCAACTGAGGTGGTAGGGCCAGATGATATGCCACCTCGCCGACTCACCTCAGCACCTCAAAACGTCCGATGAACCAAGGTGAGAGCTTGCTCCCTTTCCCAAACCACTGCTGCCCCCGTTGAGAGGAAACCTTCAAGAACACATAATCTCCCACCTCGAACTCCAAGGGCCTCCTCCTACGACCATCATAAGACTTCTGTCGGTCCTGAGCCGCTTTCATCCTCTCACGTACAAGTTAGACTTTCTCCATGGTGCTCTGCACAACCTCTGGTCCAAGATCACATGTCTCACCACCCTAGGCCCAGCAAATGGGTTAGCAACACGGTCTTCTATATAAAGCCTCAAACGGATCCATTCCCATAGTATAGTGGAAGCTATTGTTGTAGGTGAACTCTACTAAAGGCATGTTTTTCACCCACGATCCTCCGAAATCCAGAACACATGCTTGTAACATGTCCTCCAGTGTCTGGATAGTCTGCTCTGTCCGCCCATCGGTCTGGGGGTGGAAAGCAGTGCTAAGGCGTAGCTGGGTGCAAAAAGCATGTTGTAACCCCCTCCAGACTCATAAGGTAAACATAGTATCCCGATCTGAGATGATGGTCTTTGGAACTCCTAGAAAACGTACCACCTCGTCAACATACCTCTGTGCTAAGGTACTCACCGGGCCCGAATCCTTAATTGCTAAGAAGTGGGAGGATTTCGTCAGTCGATCCACCACTACCCAAATATCACCATAACCTCCCGGAGCTCTGGGTAGTCCTGTGACGAAGTCCATTAAGATGGCATCCCACTTCCACTCGGGGAAATCTAAAGGATGAAACAACCCACTGGGAACACGGTGTTCAGCCTTCACTTGCTGACACACTAAGCATTTAGCCACAAACTCCGCCACTTCCCGTTTCACCCCGGGCCACCAAAACTGTTCCCTCAGGCCTCGGTACATTTTTGAAACTCCTGGATGTACTGCCAAATCTAAGATATGGAACTCACAGAGAAATATCTCATGCATTGCCTCCAGAACAAACAACCTTCCATGGAAAATAATCCGATGTCGGTTGTCCTCTAACCATCCTTTTCGAGAGTTCCCCTAATCGACACGATCCCGCATCACTTCTTCCTCGGAGTCCCCCCACTGAGACTCTTCCACCTGCTGCAACAAGGAGGATTGCACATTCATCTGTAAAAAACAGGCTCTAACACCTTCTACCATAGCATCCAAGTGCAAGGCAGTCAACTCTCCCTTCGCTTTCCAAGCATCAGTGGACTCCTGAACCGCTTCCTTATGTGATATCCTTCTCAGGACAACAGATAAAATGTTTCCATTACCTTCAGTGTAAGATATCTCAAAGTCATAGTCTTAGAGAAACTTGACCCATCTCCACTGATGTAAGTTCATGTCACGCTGGGAGAAGATATAACACAAGCTCTTATGATCTGAGAAGACAAAAAAGCGCTCCCCAAAGAGGTAATGTCACCACAACTTTAGTGCGAACACCACTGTTTCAAGCTCTTGGTCATGGGTGTCATAGTTACGCTCATGAGGGCATAACTGCCTAGACCCATAACTGATCACTCCCTTCTTCTGCCTCAGCACGCACCCCAGACAAAGGCCAGAATCATCAAAAATCACCTCATACAACAACCCTTCCTCTGGAAACCTGAGTATGGGAGCACAGACCAACTTCTCCTTCAGGTAGTCGAAAGATTTATGGCACTACTCGCTCCATAAGAAGACCTGGTTCTTCCTCGTCAAAGCTGTCAATGGAACATCAACTAGAGAGAAGTCCGAAACGACTCTCCAATAGTAACATGCTAACCCCAGGAAACTAAATCTTCTTCCATGCTCTTGGGTGTTTCCCAATAAACAATTGCCTCCACCTTAGATGGGTCCACTGACACTCCATTCTGAGACACCACGTGCCCAAGGAAGTGTACTACTTTTGTCAAGAACATACACTTCGACAATTTCCCATAATGCTGGTGGTGTCGAAGGACTTCCAAGACTACCCTGAGATGCTCAACGTGCTCCTCCTCTGATCTTGAGTAGATCAGGATGTCATCGATTAACACAATGACGAACCGGTCCAGAAACTCTCGGAAGACAAAGTTCATAAGTCCCATGAACACATCTGGTGCATTCATAACTCCAAACGGCATCACCACAAACTCGAAGTGCCCATACCTGCACCTGAAATCCATCTTCGAGATGTAACATTCCTTTACCCTCAGTTGATGACATCCAGATCGTAGATCAATCTTGGAAAACCAACCTTCTCCCCTCAGTTGGTCGAAGAGAAAATCTATCCTTGGAAGGGGGTAACGGTTCTTGACCATTACCTAGTTCAACCTTCAGTACTCTATGCATAGACTGAGACCACCATCTGGCTTCTTCACATACAAAACTGAAGCACCCCATGGCGATACGCTGGGTCGAACAGAACCCTTCTCCATCAGATCATCAATCTGAATTTGAAACTCCCGCAACTCCGAAGGTGCCATCTGATAAGGGGCCTTCTAAATCGGACGGGAACTAGGCTATATGTCTATCCCGAACTCAACGTCACCTCGGGGGGGGGGGGGGGGGTAGAGTCACAAACTCCTCAGGAAAAACATCGAGGAACTCCCCAACAACCTTCGGGACATCCATCATCCTTGTATCAGCTGGAACCACTGATAACCCTCCTAACAAGGAAAGGAGAGGCGCCACATGCTGGCTTCCTACCTGATAGCTCCTCTCACCAACAAAAGATACGCAATGCGAATCCATGTCGGAGAACACGACTCTTCTCCGGAAGCAGTCGATAACAGCACTAACAGAAAACAACCAGTCAATGCCTAGGATGACATCATATGGCTGCATCTGTAACAGAATAAGGTCCCCACTAGATCGATGTGGTCCCAACGTCAACCCACATCCCCGGAAAACACAAGATACGATGGTCTGGCCTCCAACTGGTGTACTAATCACCAGTGGTACGGAAATTCTCTCTACGTCTAGTCCCAAAGAATGATCTAGACCAGGTACAACAAAGGTGTGCGAAGATCTCGAATCGAACAAAGTAGAACACGAGTGCTGAACAAACAAATCGTACCTCACACCACCTCTGGTCCTGCTAGAGCTGTCAACTCTGCTGCGTGCAACTGCCCACGGCCAGCTCCTCTTCCTCTCTGATGTCATCCAGCTCCCCCACCACACCATAGTCGAGGTCCCTGAGGAGAACCCTGAGGTCAAACTCCTCCCTAAAAGTCTTCCCTCGGAGGATCATGGTCCTGCTAAAACTGGAAGGGCCTCGCCGAAAACTGGTGCTGCTGAGGTGGGCGCAGAACCTGCCCACCTCCACCGTACTGAGCTCGGGTCAGGCACCGACTCTGAACATGCCTGAAACCTCCACAAGAAAAACATTTCGGTCCTGGGCTCATGAAAAATGGACGAGGACCCGAAGATCTGAACTGGAACTGGTGGGGCCTACTCCCCCCTGACATGAAGATGGAAGGTCCTATCACAGGAGACCTACTGCTGACTGCCTTCCCTTTCAACGAGCCCGGCTGGATCCCCTCTTACGGTGGACCTCCCAGTGAGTGCATCCTCTTTACAACCTCTTCCTTCTTCTATACCGCCATGTACGTCGGAAGGGTGAAGGGGGTAACAGCATACTGCAGTGAAGGATGAAGCACGTCCTCCATACGTCTCGCCCGAGACTCCTCATCCGGAAAAAGATCCAAAGAAAAGCACAGGAGATCCTTGAACTTGATCCCCATCTATTGTACTGACATGATCCCTTGCTGAAGGGAGAGTAACTCCTGCCACTTCTCCACCTTGATTATGGAAGAAAGGAATTCCTCTCGGAATTCCTTCTCAATGTCAGCCCATGAAACCTCTGCCTCTATCCTCTCTCTGAGGTAGAGCATTCACCATTGTCGCACTACACCTCTCAATTGACTGACTACTAGGGGAACCCAGTACTCCCTCATAACATGAATTAAGGTAAAAGCGATCCCTAGCTCCCCATGCCACCCCTCTGTCTCCTTATCTGATGTACTACCCTCGTACTTCTTGAGGGTCTACCACTAAAAACAACGGAGAGTCTTCTTCCACTGTCTATATTTCTCCTCTTGGTCAATCCTCAACTGATCGACCACCTGAATCTGCTAGACCTCAGCCGTCTGAGCCACCCGGGGACGACGTCTAGGTTCCATAGTTGTACGATGAACAAATATTTCCTAATCCCAAGTATTAAGGAGATTTATCAAGGTTTTATTTTATCATTTTATTTCAATTTCATTCCCATAACACCGAAATCAAGTAAAACAAAATCCTGATGATGCATGTACCTTCCCTAGGGTCTCTACCCTGCAATCAATGTAGTCTCACTTGGTCGTTCGGTAGGCTCAGAGTCCTTACATCGGATCACGGGGGGCCCTAAAATCTCATGTCCTAGTTGGTCTTCCCTGGCCTATGTCACGCAACAAGATTAACTAACACTGTTTCCCTACCATCCCATGCAATCCTCACTTTTCATAACTCTAGACTCCATCCTATATCTCAAACATCACCTCTGATACCATTCTGTCGCGACCCCCTCCCACCAAAGATGCCCCTCCTGAGCTGGCAATGGTGAAAGGGAGATAATGACCCCCGAGTCCCACCTCTAGTAGGCCCCGGGGTGGAGACTAGCACCAAGGGTATGAGTTTCAACTAATATGGGAGGGATTACACTATTTATTATTTAGGATCGGTAAATAGGACAAGTCAACCACCAAAAAGGAAAAGAAAAAGTGTATATAAACCCGAACCAAACCCAGATGCATGTTTAAACAATTTTACAACAAGGTGCAAGTACGAGAAATCTCAAAGTACAATAACAAAAGAATACGAGAGTACAAAAACTACAATTACTCTAATTGTCCGACTAGTAGGGTCCTGCACGGCCCTGGTAGTCCTCCTAAAAACCTGAAAGTAAACGCAGGGTGAGTATACAAGTATACTCAGTAGGGAAACCTAAAGCTCTCATGCACAAGTGGGGAGACATCCTAATGTACCTTGAGAACAACAGAAGAAACCTATCAAGGAAATCTATCCACCCAACCTCACCATCCACACTCAACAAAAACAAAATCACAACAGTTAGTTGTATCGGGTACCCCGCACCACTTCCCTTTAGTTAGCTGCTCTTCCAACGACGAACATCCCGATGCTGCCACACTCTCTCCACCCGCACACACCTGGGCCTCACACACTCACATGCCGCCCACACACATCTGAGCCTCACAACCACATATCCCATCCGCACACACTTGGGCCTCACAACCACGTATCCCGCTCGCACACACCTAGGCCTCAAAACCACGTATCCCGCCCACACACACCTAGGCCTCATCCTGAAGATTCTTGGGAAACAGTAGAACCTTCCCGAAGAGACTTGGGCTAAAACCACCCCAATCGAATCATACCCGAAGATTCTTAGGTGTAAGATCGCCTAAAGCCATCACAGCCTAGGGGGAAGGAGCATGAAGGATCTAGTAACTAAGGGAAAAACACCCTCTCCCATGAAATGGGAGTGTTCAGAACAAAGTGCTCAACATTGGTGGGGTGCGTCAAAACACAAAGATACAGATATATATATACCAAACACTCAGCCCAACCTATGGCTTCTAAACAGAGAAACTGATCACGTGCCTTGGCACTACTACCAAGAATAATGCATCTAACAAACAACACCAACACCATTTAGGTTTTCACGTTTCAGCTGAATTAGTTTATTTAGTTCCTTAACTACTGGGAAACTATCAACAACCAACCACATCGATCATTCGTAAAACATAACCCTACCACCCACAAAAAAAGTTAGGAAAAACACAAGCAACATAACCAAGTCCTTCTTATTATCCAAATATCCCCATTAATTATTATTCACGTTCCATTACCATGACCCACCATTCATTAACTCTTCCACTTTTATTTGTTATTCACAACCCATAGTTCATTCACATTAGGACCCAACCCTGCAACCCCGATGCCAACCACCATAACCACAACTTCACCGTTCATCATTATCCCTTTAATACCATTTATTGTAGCCCCGCTGCCCATCTCCAACATAATTTGCACACCAACCCACAACCAATCCAACCGCATCCCACTACTCTCCCGATTCACAACAACCCACAAAACACCCCCATCACATGCCACATATCCAAGCCAACACCCACATGTTCATTATTCCATTTTTTTAACCTGGGTGATCACACAAGGGTTCCAGATTTTATACAGCCAACTTTACATGATTAAACAATTTACACGTTCCACAAAGTTTACATACACAAAATAGTCTATAAAGAGAGGGAAACATTTAATTGCGCAAGAAAAGGCCCCCAATGACCGTGATTTTCATTAGGCATAAGACTATTCAATTCACAACATAATATCACAGGATAAATAAAGATAAATATAACAACTTCCCCATTCATGTTCTTTAACCAGTTATTATCTTTATTTAAGGGTTCAACTGATTCTCATGAAAACAAAAGTATACCCACCCCACATGATGCACAATTTAGAGAGACAAATGTAAGATCCCTACCTCAACAGGTTCTGATCGCAACGCCCCCCGTATCAACTTTAGAAGATGTCTGTCGGTGTCTGTCAATTCTGTCGAGTCCTGGAAAAACCTTCTCGGGTGGAAGTCGGAATAGAAAGGCTGAAGGAAAGACAACAGATCCAAGATAGGAAGTTCTTCCATGTTGTTACAATCCTGTGGCCCCTGACAGATCGTAAATCGGAGCTCAAGTGAAGAAGTTATGGAAGAAAGGGCCTTCGAGTCTATTGGGAGAACTCTGCTCAGAGGAAAGGGGAGGAGAGTGGTTAGTTGAATAAGAGAAGGGGCCCCCTCCTTTTATAGGCGTGAAAAGAAAAAGTACATGACATTTACTTTATGGTACACAACATGTACTCGGTTATTTTACACGGTCTCCATGCGACTTCCAACACGGCTCTGCGGTCGTTGACTGATCAACACATGGTTTGAGGGTAACGCATATGCAGGGAAGGACTACATGGTGTGTAGTTTGGGCACACGACATGTACCCATTTATTGCACATGAAAAGGACACATCTCCAACATGGCACACGGCCGTCGACTGGTAACGCGTATGCGGTGAAGGACTACATGGAGTACAGTACTGGATACACGGCGTGTATCCATTTATCGTACACGACAAGGACACGGCTCCAACATGGCACATGACCATCGACTGGTAACGCGTACGTGGGGAAGGACTACAGGGAGTGTAGTATTGGATACATGGCGTGAACCCATTTATTGCACACGGAAAGGACACAACCTTCAACACGGGGTAGACCCGGCAAGGGGGTACACATCGTGTACTCAAACTACACGGCGTGTAGTTTCAAAATTCTGGAAAGTGTGGGAAAGGTCCATTTTACCCTCTAGAATACTTCATGGCCTTCTTTTTGAAAAATAAATGGGCCAGAGAGGTCCGAGCCATTACAAGCGAAATATAAAAGATATATGTAGTATAATTTAAACTTAAACTAAAAATGCACAGCAGATATAACAAGAGGTTAAGTCTCAAGCCGAGACTTAGTCCTCTCAAATTTATATAAATTCGATCCACACCCTGGATCGAGGTTGAAAACAGTTTAAAAAACATTCTAGTCCACGTAGGGAACTCTACCATAGTTCTTTGTGGGACACAAAATAAAAACTAGGCCACACAAGGACCTCTTCCAAAGTTGTCATGGGTAAGCAGGAGTTAAGAGTTTTGGAGTGAAGATTTTGATATCCTCTAGTTCAGTGGAGGAGATAGTGTATGTGTGTGAGATATACAGAGTAGACCATACTACTTAAAAGTAAATAAACAAATCAATTATAGAGAATAGAGAAGAGTTTAGAAAGCTCTAATGACAATCAATGCATCTCTAGACTCGTTGGATTCCGCAGAAATTCTTCTAAGTCCTTCTCTGGTTGTTCTGTTGAAAAATAGAGTGTCATGGTTCAGCTTGTATTCCACCAGGAAGAATGATCTATTGATTCGTCATGTGTTATTAAGTGGTGTTGGATTACACTCATGAGAGTTCTTTGAATGTCTTGCAATCTCCTTCTTGCTCAGGATTGTTCTTCTAGTTCAGCACAGTGCACTCGCGCGTATGTAAGTTCTTCTTGTTGTATCGTCACACTTTTTCACCTGTACTGAAGTTCAATCTTCCTTATATTCCCTGAGTTCTGGCAGTATGAATCATTCCCTTTTCATAGGTACGAGATAGAGTTTCCTAAAATACCAACAACTATCATTAATTATCATTATTTTCATTAAAAACATCAAATATGACCGTTATAATTATTTAAAAAATATTGAAAAAAAGTTAAGAAACAGTGTCATAGTGATTATGTAAACTGTGTATTCTTCACTGTATGTGCTTCACGGTATGTGGTTCACGGTATGTGGTTCACGGTATGTGCTTCATGGTGTCTTCATGTCACGGTGTCTAGCTCACAGTGTCTAATTCACAGTTTGTCCTTCACGGTGTCTGGGTCACGGTGCGTCATTCACGGTGTCTGGGACACGGTGTGTCCTTCACAGTGTCTGGGGCACGGTGTTTCCTTCACAGTGTCTAGGTCACGGTGTGTCCTTCACGGTGTCTGGGTCATGGTGTGTCCTTCATGGTGTCTGTCTGACTGTGACTGTGTCTTAAACACATTCTTTCTTACTGTGTCAAACATTACTGTGTCTCTATACATGGACCAATATCTGTATTTAGACTTAAACAATAATATGCAGAATATGGATTAAGCTTAATTATTAGCGAGTAAGAGATGTTAATACATAAATATAAAGGCTTGATAATGTAAGTGAGATTTGTGATCATGCATAAGTCTTCTAAATAAAAAAAAGTAATTAACATCAATAAGATTTGCTATCATCAAAACATGATGTGTAGTTATTATTGATATTGGAGATCATTAACAAGATGATCAATTAATATTGAGATTAATAAATAGTAATAGGATTTGTGATCATTAAAACATGATTAATACATGAGGAGTCCAACAATCTCCCCGTTTTTTATGATCACAAATCATGTATAGGTAAAATAGAAAAGAGATGCAAAATTAGAGAATATAAAAGATTGGACAATTAGAATACTAATATTAGTACTTTTACTTGTAATTTTTCTCCCCCTTTTGGTATTATCAAAAAGTAGAGAACGTGAAGTGAAAAACTTAATTTTTCGTTAACAAGGTTCAGAATAAAACATACAAGATAAATACAACCATTAAACAACAATGGATATCGCATAAAAAAAGTCCTTGGAGTCTTCATGGATCAACCTTTTACTTGCCTTTATGAGCAGCAGGAACAGGTGACAATGTAGAAGAAGGCATAGATATGGTAGACAAAGAGGGTAAGGGTAGAACTTCAAAAACGGATGGGGCCAATGTAGGAGCAGTATAAGATCTAGGTTGTGGTTGGTCATGAATGACTGGCCAGATATGAGAAAGAGCTTGACCCGACTGACATGGCTGTTGAGGCGAGGGCTGGTAGACCAGTCCTAAGGGGTGCAGCAGCTGGAGCAACTAAAGCAGTACTCTGTACATGAAGATACGACTTTAAATGATTGATAAAATTAGTAATGATTTTTACACCATATTTCACAGACTTTTCAAAATCATCATTATTCTCCATGAATTTGTCTATCAATCTGGTGAACTCTGTAAGCTTTAGAACATGAGCATTAAAATCTTGAGTTACCGGAGGTATTCTCAAAGTCTTCACGAGATATCTAATGTGATCTGTCATATCACTTTTAGAGAAAATCATAGTAAGATAAAAATCAGTCTTCTTGGTGATCTCTTGTTGAGCATCATTGGCAATCTTAGATTGGATCTAGACAAGATCAAGTGATCTATCACTGTTCTTCATAAATTAAGCCAGAGGAGACAGATCTAAACCACTGAAAACATTCTGAAATTCTTCCTTGAATATGGATCTAAACATAGAAGCATCCAAAGTAGGTGTGGAGGTCTGACTAGAGGGAGAAGAAACCTTGACAGCTTCGGTTAGAAAATTGAGATATTTTAAAACTTTCTGTAGACATCCAGTGTACTCATCTGTGAGATTATTCAGATTTTTAACCATCTCCCTCATGCGTTCTAGAATTTTTGTGTGTCTTTTTCCAATATTCTCATTATAATACAGTAGATATGGATTCCCCTGAGACACAATATCTATAGAAAGGGTAGAATTAGTTGGTTTAGAAGAAGCAGCAACAGGTGCCGGGGTAGAAACAGGAGCAGGCACAGGCTCTGATCCTAAAGAGAGTTCTGAATGCATGTTTTCCACCAAACCGTTCAAATTTGCAACATCAGTACTAATCAACTTATATTCAACCCTGAATTATTGAATCTCATAGATCATCCTTGTTTGAATATGAAAAATAATGTTTTCCAGAAGAATTGAGGCATATTCTTGACTTAACTGAGTCACATGATAAGGTTGAGATGATAAAATCTTCTCAACACTAGCCAGTATAGTTTCTCCAAAGACATTAAAATCATCCTTAGTTACAAAAGAGTGTTGCTCGGGTAAGAGTGTTGGTGGAAGAAGTGGAGGAGGTTCTGGTTGCGGTTCAGAGCCATCTTCAGACTCAGATTCAAATTCAGATTGAGGCTCTGGTTCTGGATGAGTTACAGAATTCAGTTGAAACAAAGAAGAGAGATCTATACCAGATGCAGTCACTTTCTGTGACTCACTCACATCATAAAAACGTGTAAATTTATACCGAGTATACACAGAATATGTGACATTAGGTTGAGATGTTCCATCATTTCTAGCCTCTACAATATCAAGGTTTTGAGGTTCCTCCCCCTCAAAATGTGCTTCCATTTCAGATTTTTAAAGCTCAGGAATTGGGTCATGATCCATAGGATGATCTCTAATATCTTCAAAAAACTCTTGCCTTGCTAGCTGGAAGGCAATTTCCATCCTCTCTTCAGAAGATGGTATGTACTCAGGAACAGACTGTTCCATAGACAGTGATTCCAGATTGTCTTTCTTTTCAACAGGGAGTTCTTCTACAACAGGATCATTCTCCACCATTGTTGGCTACTCTAAATCATGAAAAACCCAATTTTCTTGCAGTCGTAGGATGAGTTTTGGGATTGACATTCTCACTAAGAACCCAGAGCTTCTTCTTATCTAAAACCAACAACAACTTCCTCTCTTGAAGTCCTTTCAATAGGAACATCAGTAGGGACAACCGTCCATTCTTTCTCAATAGGATCTGCTTTTTCATAAAGTATTTCCGCCTCTTCTCTAGGTGGTATTTCATCTTACACTTCCTCTTATTCTTCTTCTTCTTCCGAATATTCAGCCACTTCATCTGGTTCCAAACCAGGATCAGCTAGGTTCTTAGGTCTTCATGGATAATCAATAGGATTAAAATTCTTATAAAGTTGGTCATTATCCTCAACCCACTGCTTCTTCTAGGGTTTCCAACTAATCTTCATCCTTCTGATGATAGGCTTGTATAAGTAGAAATAAAAGTTCTCTAGCTTTTCTTCATTCGGTCCAACCATTCCTTTGGAAACTAGCATAGCTGAAATCATCCTTGAGTAAAATAATGAGGTGGATTTGGATGTGACTTTAATCAGATCATGTATATGGTTAATAAAATACTTTCATAGGTTTATCTTATGGCCATTCATAAATAGGTGAATCAGGAACACATCCTAAGACTTCATCACAAAAAAATCCCCTTTTCTTGGACTAATAAAATTTGGAAAAAACTTGAATAGTAGTATATTTTCTCCATCTAACTCTGCAGCTATAGCCCTTCGCTTGGTGCCATTTCCAGTTAAGGATTCCATGGAATTTTCTAGATTGAAGATGTTAGATGATGGAGGTGGTATCTCTGGTAATCCTCACAAACTCCATCATGAGGAATCCTTAGGAATGCAGCCCACAACCTCGAAGAGAATGAACACTTTTGTCCATTTATCCAGCTTCTCACCATAATGCTTTCTCAAAAATCAAAGGAAAACATCACATATTGTTAGAATTGGGATTCCAACATTGGATAAATAGGTCTATCTTGTCAAGAGAACCATTCAAGACATCCTTGTTCTTTTAAAACATTCACGACTAACGACTTGCTAGACAGCAGCCACTCAGGGAAAATCAGTTTTTCAGGTAAAACAGTACGGTTAACAAGGTTTGGATTTAGAGGTCCATCGGGAGCTCTCCTCGGTATTCTCTTCTGTTTCTTAGAGAGGTTCTTCTCAGATGAGGGTGAAGATGGACGCTTCATCCTTGGAATCCACTGAAGGTTCAGGCGTGAGAGGAGAAGGTTTTCAAGAATGAGAATATTCAGGAGAGAGTTCGGGTAAGGAATCGAATGAAACCCTTGTGTTTTATCATTTGGGAATGAAAAACATCATAAAAACAATGACGCGGGAAATAAAATATCGGGGAAATAAAAATTACCGCGTTATGGGTTAAAATAAGAGTATAAATAATCTTAATGATGAGACCGTGAGTAGGCGTTATGGTGTGATGAAAAACAGTCATCACAGTGAGACAGTAACCATTATGTGCAGTCACGGTGAGACAATGAGTGAACTGATCCATCACAGTGACACAGTTAGGTGAAAGACCGTGAGCACAAGGTGTTAACGGTGAGACCATAAGCATAAAACAGTAACTATAAAACAGTGAGCATGAAACCGTAAAGTAAAATACAGTAAATTATTAAACATTAAGATCAGTAAGATATCTATTTATGATTAATCATGCCATGATCATGTATGATGTAGTCTAATCTCTATGAATTTAATGGTTTAGTGAATATATCAGCAAGTTGATATTCAGTACCAATGAATTCCAAATTGATATCACCTTTTTGATAATGATCCCTCACAAAGTGATGTCTTACATCAATATGTTTTTTCATAGAATTTGAAATAGGATTCTTAAAAATGTTAATAGCACTTGTGTTTTCACAATATATTGGGACATGTCTGAATTGATATCCATAGTCTAGTAATGTGTGTTTCATCCACAAAATTATTTCACAACAACTTCCAGCAGCTATGTATTCAGCTTCTGTAGTACATAATGCAAAACAATTTTGTTTTTTACTAAACCATGATACTAGTGACTTTCCTATGAGGTGACACGTTCCATAGGTGCTTTTTCTATCTAACTTACATCCAGCAAAATCAGCATAACAATAACTAACTAATTCAAATTATTATCCTTTTGGATAGAACAGTCCTAAATTGGGAGTATGCTTGAGGTATTTGAAAATTATCTTTACATCATTTAAATGTGACTCAATTTTGTTTGCTTGAAAATGAGCACACATACACACACTAAACATAATATTAGGACGACTAGAAGTCATGTAGAGTAGGATTCCAATCATTACTCTGTAAGTGGTTTGATCAACAGATTTACCTTCTTCATCAAGATCCAACTTACAGGTGGTACTCATGGGAGTGTCACAACTTTTTGTGCTATCAAATCCAAAACGTTTTAAAATATCTCTAATATATTTACGTTGAGTTAAAATAATTCCATCATCATTTTAAAAGATTTGAAATCCAAGGAAAAATTGGAGTTCTCCCATTAAACTCATCTCCAATTCATTTTGCATCATTTTAGAAAAATCAGTACATAGGTAATTTCTTGAAGATCAAAAAATAATATCATCTAGATAAATTTTTACAACTAAGACGTGTTTAGAAATTTGTTTTATAAAAAGAGTTGGATCATCTATACCATTTGTAAAACCTTTAAAAATTAGAAAAGTACTTAATCTGTCATACCAAACTCTTGGAGCTTGGTTTAAACCATATAAAGCTTTTGATAATTTTAAAATATGATTTAGAAAATGAGGGTTTGAAAATCCAGGTGGTTGTTCAACAAAAACATCCTCAGCAATATATCCATTTTATAATGCACTCTTGGCATCCATTTTTTATAATTTGAAATTTAGATGTGTTGCATAAGCATGTAAAATCATAATGGCTTCTAATCTGGCTACAGGAGAAAAAGTCTCCTCATGGTCAATTCCATCTTCTTGACTATAGCCTTCTTCAACTAACCTATATTTGTTTCTAACTATATTTCTAGATTCATCTACTATATTTCTAAACAGACATTTTGTGCCTATGGTGAAAGTGTCCTTATGTCCTTCAACAAGTTTCCAAACTTTATTTCTTTAAAATTGATTGAGTTCTTCTTGCATAGAAATTACCCAAAATTCATCATTAATGGCATCATCAATGTTCTTACGTTCAAGCTGTGACATAAAGGCTTGATATCCAACCTGATTTCCAAGAGAAGCTCTAGTCTGTGTCCCTCTATCTAGATTTCCTACAACAGCATCTAAAGGATGATTCTTTAGAGTTATAGTGGATCTAGTAAAGGTAGGACTAGAAATTCCAGGTTCATCTATAGGTTCGGGTTCAAAAGGAGCATATTCTGGAATAATTCCAGAACTGGTTGTCTTTATAGCTGGTTCATTGATTTTGTCAATAAGGTCCAGAACAGATAAATATTCTTCAAGCTTTTCAAGAGAGGTTTTAGACTCATGTGGATCAGTTTCATCAAATTTGATGTAAATAGATTATTCCACACACTTGGTTCACTTATTGAAAACTCTATAGGCTTTACTAGTTATATAATATCCTAAAAAAATTCCTTCATCACTCGTAGAAGCAAACTTGTCCAGATTATCCTTTGTATTGAGAATAAAGACATTGCAACCAAAGACTCTAAAGTAACTAACTTTGGGTTTTCTATTGTTCCAAAGTTCATAAGGCGTCTTCTTAAGAACAGTTTTGACTATGACTCTATTGATGATATAACAAGTTGTATTCATATCTTCATCCCAAATGTAAATAGGTAGGTCATACTCATTAAGTATAGTTATTTCAATTTCTTGTATTGTTCTAATTCTTCTTTCTACTATACCATTATTCCGAGGTTTCCTAGGAGAAGAAAGATTATGACTATAGAAATTTTGTGAGCATTAGAATTCAAAGTATTGATTTTCAAACACATGGCCATGATCACTTCTTATAGTTTTAATCATAACACCACTAAAGTTTTATACAGACATGGAGTATTTAACAAAATAAGAACAAAATTCACTTTTGTGAGCTAAGAAGTATACCCAAGTATATCTAGAAAAGTTATCTACTAAGACATAGACACGGTGCTTCCAATTTAAGATAGAAACTATAGATGGTCCAAACAGAAACATGTGAACCAACTCGAGTGGTTGAGAAGTTGGATCTTCTTTCTTTCATTTGAAAGAGATTTTGTGTTGCCTTCCCTTTTGACATGGATTACACAAATTGTCATTTGGAAACTCATGTTTGGGTAAGTCTCTAACTCAGTCCTTCTTAGACAGTTTTCTAAGTGATTGTATATTGCAGTGTCCTTATATTCTATGCCATAACCGAGACTCTTTATGAAAAACATTTAATCAAGTGACATTTTGTTTAGCTAAATAATTTAAATCAACAACATAAAAATTCTCATTTCTTAAAGCAGAAAATACTAAAACATTTTTAGATTTAAAAACATTAAAATAATCATTTTCAAACTTGACATTAAAACCATCATCACACAATTGGGAAATACTTAAAAGATTTTATTTAAGTGAATCAACAAATAAAACTTTAGAAATTAAAATGAATTAGTGATACCAATTTGGGGCTAGGCCGCTGATATTTCCTTTAGAATTATCACCAAAGGTGACATAGCCTCCATAATCCTTTATTAAACTATTGAAGCATGAGTAATCCCTAGAAATATGTCTTGAACATCCACTGTCCAAATACCATATCTTCTAGTGGGAACTCATCAAGTAGGTATCCTCAGATGTTTTTTTCATGAAACACATGTTGTAACGTTTCTTTTCAGAATCAGACATTTCAGATTCACTTTTGATGTCTTCTGAAGCACTCCAAGTTGATTTGATTCCAGTCCAATACTTATTGTCATTATAGTCATATTTCTGCTTTAATTTTATCTTCAGGAAGTATGCTTTAATGTGTCCTTTTCTTTTTCACTCGTAGCAAACAACTTCATCACTTTTATCTAGATTTTTTCAAACCTTCTTCCAATGTCCCTTATTGTCATAATTTCCCTTGTAATTTGATTTTCTGAAAAATTTCTTCTTCATTTATAATTTCTTAAACCTTATGTCTATTTGAGCCATTTTAGAATCATTATCAAAGTCTGAACTTTCACTTGTTTAACTGTTAATTTGTATTTGAGATTTTTCTTTGTCCTTTATCTTTGAAGCAGTAGTCTTGAAAGCCACTGATTTCCTTTTTGGTTCATCATCTTCCTATTTATTCACCTTGAGTTCTTCCTCATACATCATACGCTTACCAATCAGATCTTTGACATGTAGAGCTCTAATGTCACATGACTCTTCGATTGAAACAGATGTGCCTCTCCATCGGTCTAGTAGACACCTCAATATCCTCATAATTTATTCCTTTGCTGGAACAACCTTTCAAAGTGAATTCATTGTATTGACTATCTCATTGAACCTGAGATACATATCAAAAATGGGTTAATCAATTTTCATTTTAAAATTTTTATATTTAATAGTATATGTATTTAATCTCATTTCTTTAACAATGGTTGTTCCCTCATGAGAAACACCCAAAGTATCCCATATTTCAAAAGAAGTTTTACCGGAAGATATTCAATTCAAATTTTCATATCCTAAACCACAGTATAGGGAATTCATAGATTTACAATTATTATTGTAAGCAGTCTTTGTGAGTTCATTCCATGTTGTTCTTTCGGTTTCTGGAATTTTATATTGAGACTCCACAGCAGTCCAAGTATCAAAACCCATACTTTCCAAATTAATTTTAATTATAATCTTCCACTTGGTATTGTTTGTACCATTAAAGAATGCTGGTCTGTTAGTATCATCACCCTCTAGTCTATTATCCACATCTAGATATTAGAAAGTAAATTTAAAGTGATAAAATTTATAACTAATTGAAATTTTAGATCTTTAATGATGAAAATAAAATCACAGTTAAAAAACAGAGTATTTCAAAAATCCGTTAACAAAAACAACATCTGATACCAAATGTTGTTTAGAGTGGATACTCAAGAGGGGGGTGAATTGAGTTCCAATTAAAATTTCTGTTAAAATATTGTCTAGTAAAATCCCATATTTTATAAAACAAGTTGAACTGTAGTGGGTTTATACATATTGTAAATGTTCACTTAGCTTCTCAAAGATTGATTAGGTCATAGTTAATTTAACCACAAGATTAAACAAACTTTTGAAACTAACCTACTGATTTACAATAAGTGTAACCACTTGCTAATTTAACTAGTAAAGTAACTTTAAAATGGTTTTTTATATCAAAGTAATAGAAGAGGAATATATAATATATATGTAGTATACTTTAAACATAACCTAAAAATACACAGTAGATATAACAATAGGTTGAGTCTCAAGCCGAAACATAGTCCTCTAAAATTTATATAAATTTTATCCACACCCTTAATTGGGGTTGAAAACAGTTTAAAAAACTATCCAGGCCATCCAGGGACCTCTACCACAGTTCTTAATAGGAAACAAAACAAATACCAGTCCAAAAAAGGACCTCTTCCACAGTTGTCGTGGGTAAACAAGAGTTAAGAGTTTTGGAGTGAGGATTTGGATATCCACCAGTTCAGTACAGGAGAGAGAGTGTGTGTGTGTGATATATATAGGATACACCACACTTATTGAATGTAAATAAACAAATCACTTAGAGAGAACATATAAGATTTTAGAAAGATCTAGTGATTAGCAATGCAGCTCTGGACTCGTTGGATTCAGCAGAAATGATTCTGAGTCCTTCTCTGGTTTTTCTGTTGAAAAATAGAGTGTCGTGGTTCAACTTGTATTCCACCAGTGAGAATGATCTCTTGATTTGTCGTGTGTTCTTCAGTAGTTTTGGATTTCACTCATGAGAGTTATTTGAAATTCTTTTAATCTCCTTCATTCACAGGATTGTTCTTCTAGTTTAGAACAGTGCACTCGGGGATATGAATGTTCTTCCAGTTGTATCGTCACACTTTTTCAAGTGTTCTGAAGCTCAATATTCCTTATATTCTCCGAGTTTTGGCAGTAGAAATGATTCCATTTTCATTGGTACGTGATACGGTTTCCTGAAATACCAAAAACTATCATTAATTATCCTTAATTTCATTAAAAACATCAAATATGACCGTTAGAATTATTTAAATAATATTGATAAAAAGTTAAAAAACGGTGTCAGAGTGATTATGTAAACTGTGTCTTCATCACGGTATGTGCTTCACGGTATGTAGTTCACGGTATGTGCTTCACGGTATGTGCATCACGATTTCTTCATGTCATGGGGTCTAGCTCATAGTGTCTGAATCACAGTTTGGCATTCATGGTGTCTGGGTCACGGTGTGTCATTCACGGTGTCTGGGTCATGGTGTGTCATTCACTGTGTCTGGTTCACGGTGTATCCTTCATGGTGTCTGGGTCACAGTGTGTCCTTCACGGTGTCTGGGTCATGGTGTGTCCTTCACGGTGTCTATCTGACTATGACAGTGTCTTGCACACAGTCGGTCTTACTGTGTCAAACCTCACGATGTCTCTATACTTGGACAAATATCTGTATTTAGACTTAAACTGTAATATACAGAATATGGATTAAGCAAAATTATTAGAGAGTAAGAGAAGTTAAAACATAAATATGAAGGCTTGATAATATAAGTGAGATTTGTGATCAAGCATAAGCCTTGTAAATAAAAAACAGAGTAATTAACATCAATGGGATTTGTTATCATTAAAACATGATGTGTAGATATTATTGAGATTGGAGAGCATTAACAAGATGATCAATTAAGATTGAGATTAATAAACAGCAATAGGATTTGTAATAATTAAAAAATGATTAATACATGAGGAGTCCAACAAATATTAATTTATATTTAATATCCTAGTCTTTTTCCACCAAGATTCAAAAAGGATCAAGATTATATGTCATTAAATTATTAAATTAAAGGGCACCTCAGGGGGATCGTTACATAATAATTCCAAAACTCATCATTTAAATACACTAAGAAAAAATTTATTTATTTTTATTATACAAAAAATAAAAACAGGTCATTTAGAATTCATTTATTCAACCGATATTTATTAATTTCCTGAATATATCACAACTCTGGCGATAATGTATTTAAATAGCATGTGTCGCGATCCACTATAGCTCATCTATGAATGCACCGACACTATGTCTATTCTTCTCAAAAAGATAAAATCATGAAACGTGATGATTTTATAATTTCTCACAACTACATGGGTTTTTGATCATCCAAATTGATCTTACCCTTACAATTGCATAATTTATTCATGATACTGCATCACAATTGATCTACTATACCTTATGTGACCACATCTAATCGTAGCACCCCCCACATTTTCACCCCAACTATATCATCTCATAGTATCACCCTAATGGTGGGAATTTATTATATATTATCAATTATAACACCCCAAGGGAACACCTAAAGGTAACAAATAATTGTAACAATTGGTTGTAAAACATGATGGTTTCACTTTATAGTAGCAGTTAAGGGAATCTTTTGGCCATATCACCAGGAGGTATCATATTAATTTTTTTATTTCCTCAAATATATCCAACCGATTTCTTCAAGAAGTAACCTAAAAAATTTATTTTTTATCTCCCATGTATATAACTAAATCATATTATAGACATACGTCGATGTATTATCAGAAATTACATCTGATTACTTATATAAATCAATAAAAATCACCATGAAATGTCAAAAAAGAATATTTACTGATTTATAAAAATATCAATACTTGGGATCAATAAAATAATATTATGAACATATGATTAATTAAAATTAATTATTTTTTGGAAAATTGGTCTATAGTTATTTTTTAATTTTTTATAAAATGGGATAACTTAGTTTTAAAACACCACAATAATCCTCTTTATCAACCATTATTTTTATCATTTTCCGAAAGGATTTATATTGAGTGGTGGTTACTTATGAAGTAGATCTTGATAAGTAAGAATGGAAATATTATATTTGGTAATTATTTTGGTATATACATATTTTTAATGTGTTTGAGTTCAAAATTTTCTAGTGATCTAGACCGAAAAAATTATTGGGAATGTAAGGAGAGTATAATATTCAGCGATTAATTAATATTTTATTTAGACACAAATATATATTGATTTAGAAGTAGACATGATTGAATGGTTTTCGGCATCATAGTTGGTATCATATAAGTGTTTCAGACAACATTGGATTTTATGTAGATTATTAATCGAAAATAATTTAATTGTTAAGGAAACTTCTTGAGGATTACAAAATCCTGTATATTTTAATGGATTTTGATTTCAAGTTGTTAATTATATTTAAAATGGATGTGATTTAAAAAAAATATTCTGATATATTGAAATTTTCATAGACCTTTTTTTACTTTAGTGTTTCTCGTTTATGATTTATATGTCTACATTCATAAAATATAGTTTTTCTAGTAGTTATTTCTTATAATTTTTCCAATTTTTAAATTAAATTATTATTATTATTATTATTATATAGTCAGACCCTATGTAATATTTAATATAAGTAAAAATCTTTTCATTATTAACATAACTATAAATTAAAATTTACGTTAGATAATTAAAAATCTTGAGGATACAATTAATTTTGTGGGTGTGTAACAATATTATTTTTATAGATATATTGAAATATATATTTTAATTTTTATCATTCATGAAATATTTCAGATACTATTTTTAGAAATATTTTATTTGTAATACACATTTTTATTTTATAAATTTTATGATTTATTTTATAAAATACTCTGTAATTAATTTCTTATGATTATATGTTTTCTAAATCATTAATTAGAATATATGATTGATAAATATGTATAAATTTTGCATGAAATTGTATATTTTATTATGAAATGTAAATAAATATCTAAATAAAATTTTATTGAATTGAATATTGTTATATTTAAATAATATTAATTTAAAAATGAAATATCTATTTATAAATATAAAATTTGAATAGTAATTTATAAACACATATTTTTATAGTATTAAATTTTTATAAATTAAAAATACATGAATTAAAATAAATATATAAGTTGATTATACTAATATATATATATACATATATATATATATGATAATAAAATAATATTTATTTTTTTCTTCAGCGATTAAATTAAAATAATTATATTAATTAAAAATTATAGTATCGTATAAGTACTATAATATTTTAAGAATCTTATAAATCTAAATATTTTATAATTTTTATGTATAATTAAATCCTTTTTACATAATCTACACTATATTTATTGCTACAATCTCTCACACATGGAGTGGTTTGGAATAAGAACTCTTATAGACTGGCATGTACGTAGGTCTAGTATAGAATGCACAAGGTACACTCGATGGTACTAGTGCGTCAATGTAAGGAATTGTAGATTGGGGGGCTAGTGTTGAGGTGTGAATATCGAAGAAGACATTGATAATCACAAATAGGTAGTAGGGTGCATGTGTTTGATTATTAAGATAGTTGAATATATTTTTTTTCTTCTGATGTAGGATTGGTCAATAAATGTATTATTACTCATTTTGATAAGATATGCATATGACCATTTTCATTCAATCTCTTCAAGGAGAGCCGCATGATTTTTTAATCAAAATTAAATTTTCAAAAGCACCAACTTACACTATCTTATCCAATTTTCCAACACTAGTTTTGGTATCAACCATGTATATACATATGTATAAAAGATTTAACAAGGGATATAAGAAGACATTTATATAATAGTATTGGGATCATACTGGTCCCCCTTTTCCGAATGTTTTTCATAATCCATCTTATCCCATTAATACATGATAATATTACTCGATACATACAAATTATGTGTGTGTGTGTGCCTCACATCCCAGATCATCCAGCCAGTTATATTGTAGGAAATATACTAGAAGAGGTCCATAGATGAGTTAGCAAGTATTTTAGGTGGGTTTACATGAATGATAAATGTTATGTAGTATTATGGTAGATTTTGATGGTAAATTCTAATGATATATCTTGAAATTTTATCTTAAAGCTATATCCTGGCACTAGATCCTAGTAAAATATACAAATATATTATCATAAATTTAGATCCGTATGTTATAACCTAATGTTATATCATAGAGGTGGTAGTCTTTGTCTGACAGTGTCATTTAGTTGTTTCTTATAATGATAGCTTCTGATAGTAGCATCTAGTGATAAGAGACTCAGTCTGGTGGTGGAATACAGATATATCATACATAGATTGTTGATTCCTTTTGATGGAAGAAAATGGGCGTAGATCTAGACTATAGCTTTTGGTAGTATATACTTATGGTATCATTATTTCATATCCCCTAGAAGTATAATTAGTTGGTAGCTCATTACAATTTCTCCAGATAGTTTCACATGGTAGTAGCATGTTCTAGTTATTCTAGAATTTATATATGTTCCCTTTTTTATATTCTTTTAGATGTAAAATTGTTTCAAATATTTAAATAATGGAATTAATAACCATTTAAATTTAGGATATTTATTTCATAAGTTTCATACATTTTTAAAAATTTTAAATGTCTCTTAAGCATGGATTTAATGAGACCCATATTAATTTTCAATTGAAGTCTTACCTATGATCTAAAATCAATATAGATGCATATATATTTATTGTAAAATATATACGTTTCAGTTGTTCTTTAATTAATTATTTCTCTCATGATGGGTGGTGTTGAAGAAATTCCCCTTGGATTCATTGAAGCCAATTTCTATTGTTGGTTTGACATCTTAATACATTTATTTTATCATGTTCAGGAAACCCATGTTTTTTGTAGCATATCACAAGAATATAACATCTTCTAGGTAGGGGAACATCATTTCAAACCTACTGTGTCATTGAGTATGGGTTATTCTTTTTTGTTTTTTTGGGATGATGTTTCTAATATGTATGAAGAAATATTAATGACAAGTAACATTAACATTGAATGAGGATGTTTATATTTTTACAGTCTTTAAAGATTTTGATAT
This sequence comes from Viscum album, assembly GCA_963277665.1. Taxonomy (NCBI): domain Eukaryota; kingdom Viridiplantae; phylum Streptophyta; class Magnoliopsida; order Santalales; family Viscaceae; genus Viscum; species Viscum album. The sequence continues at coordinate 1,456,337,535 of OY728158.1, read as the reverse complement.
TTTTAACGATAATTTTTATATTAATATTATTCATGTTTGTTTTATCACTAACAATTAGGGTTTTTGGAAACCTTTTTTGGTGCTAGAATTGTGGTGTTAGGGATCCCCTATTTTTTAATATTCTTTGATATCACAATATTTGGAGTTGGTTAATCACTAATATAATTCTAATTAAATTTTTTCCCAATGGAAACACTACTTGTGTGATAATACCCTTAAATGAGATGCGGAATTGATTAAAATACCCTTGAAAAATCTAAAATATGGTACGTTATGTGTTGGAATTTTTGAATCTCTGTCCTGTTGTGTGGTCATTATAGGGGTGGTTTCCACGGAAATTGTTTTTCATGTGATGATTTGATGAGAAGGTGGTAGTGTATGGTTGTTTGGATAAGGATTATGGGTTTTCTTTTATTCTGATGTGTTGTGTTATTCATGTTTCCCATGTAATATTTTAATTCATTAAATAATAAAATAGATATTGAAATTTAGTGGCATGGAAATTGTTATTAAAAAAATGGGTTATATAAATAAATGGAGTAGATGAAAAATGTAAAATAACAGGATAGAAGAATGAGACAAATTGGATATAAATAAGGGAGTGATATTTCTTTTTAAATAAAAATGGTTAGTAGTGGATATTCCAGAAACTAACTTATGTTGAGAAAAAATATGAAATGTGAAATGTGTCTTCTAGCTTGTTGTATTGTGTTATGCATTTTTTGTTTGTAGAATAAGTGGTGGAGTTTATCATATGATGAGGTCATGTAATGATTTGGGATGACATTCTTATTGTGAACTTAAGGGTTGGGATTATGTTCTTTGATATTATAAATTTACATTGTATTTCCTTGTGATTTTCATTATGTTGCCACCCATGTCAAGAACACAGTGCTGACAACCAACATATTTAGGGTTGGTTACCCCTAAATCTCGATGATGAGGATAGACAATTCTCCACCATCTCTTACCAACACCCTCTTCCATTTTTTGAATACATGGATGGGGATATTATGGATAGAATTATAATTGTTACAACCTGATATTTTATTAGAATTATTCATTTTAATTTCCTTGATGTCTTCCATTGTACGCTACACCAAGATTATTTTGCGCTATACGCAACATCGTATTAGCTTGTAGTATGCGCAACACTATTCTTGGATCATGTTACACACAATTTCAAGTTTGTTTGATAGTAGTTATTCTACGCAACATTTAGTTTATATATATGTATATTCAATGTATAAATTAAATATGGTTCGATTATATTATAAAAAACAACGAATGAGTCTTTCACAACATGCAGCCCTGACTTGGGTTGCATTACACGCAATCAAGACCTTTCTCGATAGTGTGTGTAGTACGCAATACCGGGTTTCAATAAACAACGATATATTTTTATAATATTATTATGGACTAGCCATTATGAATAATATTAACTAAATTTTTAATTTTATAACAATATAATTCATCTTACACATTTTATAGAACATGGTATGAGAAGAAAATAAATTTTTCGAGTGAAATAAGTATTTTTCAAAAAATGTAGTTTTGCCGCCTTTTGATGGCGCACCCACTTTAAATCTAGTTTTTCAAATTCTTATAATTTCAATTTTAAAAAATAAAATTATTCTTTTGAATAAGGATATAATAATTTACTTTGGATAAATTTTTCATATTATTCTGATAACTTTCAAATTTTGATGAATAGTAAAAACATGCTATATTTTAATTAAAAATAACTTTTTCATCGCAATAATTTATATGGTTAGATTATATTATTAATTGGTTTTAAAGTGTAACTATAATATATTTTTACCATTTAATCCAATTCTGGTCATTGAAATTAATTTCACTTTGAATTTGGACATAAACAAGTGTCTATCTTCTGATAGTTATTGTTTCTTAAAAACATGCTATTTGTTTTGATAACGAGAATTACTTTTAAAATTAATTAATGAAACTTCTATGTTTTGAATTTGAAAAAATAGTCATCATTTTTGAATTCGTAATATCAAATATATCTTAGGATGAATTTTTGGTATTTTTCAGAAAAACATCAATTTTTTATGAATAGTGAAAACACTGAGTTTTTGGTTAAAACCAACTTTTTTATAAATAATAACTTATTTGATTTAAATTTATTTTAGGTCAAAATAGATAAATAGTACTTATATAAGTTCAATTTAATTCATTGGACTCATTTTATAATAATTTTATATTTATAAAAAAATTCAACTTTTCACCGTCTTTCACCAACCTCCTAGGAGCTTTTACAATTGTTCATAAAATGTAATTTTACCTCTTCTATGAGATGAATTTCGAGAATCCGAGAGACACGGTTAATATCAAGGAGTAAAATGTGGTTCAATTAGATAAAAATATTTTTTGGTGAATTATAACTTTTTACTTTTATTTACCACGGTTAAAAGTAAATATGGTTATTCAAGTTTAAAAGAATATTATAATAATTCAAAATTACATTAACACTTGTCCAACCCCTATTGTATGATTAATGGCCTTACATGGTCATCCTTGGGTCGATTTGGGGACCCCATGGAGCCACTTAGGAAAGACAACGAAACATTAGATTAATTAATTTAATGTAAAGACAAAATTGGCATTAACAAAAACCATTTAGTAATTAATTTTTACAAGGGGCTATATAAATTATCTTTTCAACTATAAATATTCATTGGAAAGATATAAATATTTCCTACATGTTGGTATTTGTTTTATAATATTTAGACTTAATATAAATTAAATTATTTATGACACAATAATGATGCATTATTTACCTCATTAATAAATGATTTAAATAAATAAGATTATAATGATTAAAATATTATCCAAAACCTCTCTTATTACTATTTTATGATTTTATTTCAAATATTAGTCATCTTATCATCAATATTAATGTGTTTTGGACCTCTTGAAACCGAATATAAATTTATAATAAAATAATGTTTTCACACTTTCGAAAACAGCCCCTCCTCTCTCTTATAAAAGGAGACCACTTCTATAAAATTCCTCACCCCTTTCAAGCCTTCTGGCTCGTAAAAACTCTTCCAAACTAAGCTCCCTACATCCTTATACTCCCCCTAGAAGCCTTAACTTAATCAGAATGAATTTAAATAAGTACATTGGTTCAAACCAAAGATAGTTACCCAAATTAAAGGTAATGGTTTCTCTTAAATTGTTTTCTTTTATTTTACTTCTCCATCCTCTAAACGCTTTTTATTTCCTTTCTTTAATAACAACACCAGTATCATAAATATAATAGGATGTTGTTATAAGAAGTATTCAAACTACAATTACACACACCTCCATCTAATTCATGAAGAACATAATGTTTCTGTGATGGAAAACTAACGCCTCATGAAATGATGATTCTTCGATTTTCTCCTACCGCCTATCATGGAAGCCATTATGATGGCACTATATTTATATATGATATTAATTATGTCTATGATTTCCTTATTCTTATTTACTTCCCAATTATATCAAGCCTTTATGGTTTCTATAGTGGGGTAAATACGATGATCTCATTTGAGGAAGTGGGGACTACCGCCCCCTCAACGTGATGTGATTTGTTAATGCCTTATGTGGGATGTATAAAGAATGGAGTTAATGATATTATAAATGATATTATAATGGAATTATAATATACCTATTCCATTAAAATAAAAAATAGAAGTGAATGTAGTATTCATGCGTATGTACGGCTTACCGTCTCCATGAACGGTGCATTTCATTTCTTACCTCCATATGTTTTGTACTATTATTAATACATGTATATGATGGATATATAATGAATATATATGATATATAAATCATTATTGACATTCTGGAAGTAAGTAAATCATGATATAAGTAATAATAACATCAAGAACAATATGTCCAAACACGTACGATAAATAATATGATTTTACCCAAAACGTTGCTTTGACATGGTATTTACAAAAGAACAGGTAATATAAAGTCATAGGTAAACCATATATTATATAATACTAGTGAATATGATTCTGTAATAAGTCAATGAAATTATTTAAATCATTATACATGAGTTTTGGATACGTACTAATCATATCGGACCTAAGGTAAGGGATAACTATTCCAATCTCGTTCTTATCCGAGATTGTTTATTCGTAAGTATTTACTGGGGTTATTGTTATCATCCATGTACATGTTTCCTAAAAATGGTTTCATGTATGTTTAAATTCCTTTTTACCCATTTTAACTTTTACTACATGGTATTCAATGAATCTTTCTTTTACGACGTACTTTTTGACCTTTCTGACAAAAGTACGAGAAGAATGTTATTTTTAACTTATACGGCATGAACAGATTTTTATGGTTTCATAATTAATTATTTTCATGAAGATTACTCTACAATATTTCGTAAGTATTATAAAAAAATTCCTTTTCATTTAAAATTTCAAGGCATTTTTTGAAATGAAAATGATTTTGAAGAAGAAAGGATATTTTCATCAAGAATTCATTTCAAGTGTTTTGTCAAAACTATTTTCCATCTAAGATGACATTTTTTTAGTATGATCATGTTTCAAGTATAATTTATCTATTATTTACATGGTTTAATTTTCCTTATGATGAATTGATATACATTTGTTTTATATGGATTATGTTATGATTGGATGGTGTTTATGAAACCCATTTTATTCTTTGGGTTATGATGAATGATTTATGTTTATGTTGTGGCACAAGTAAGAATGATTTCATTATTAGATGGGTGGTACCTATATCTTCCTCCAATGCATTTAGTAATGATTTATATCTCATGAGATAGACATGTATGGAATGAAAATTAAATCCAGTTCAGTAATACAGGGCTCGAACAGGAAGTAAACTCGGTTCAGTAAGGGACTTTGTCCACTAAGATGGCCTTGGAATCAATTCCTTGGCTACTATGGAAATCATATCATTCGCTTAATGTTTTTCCACAATTAAAAGTTTTATTCCCATGCTATTTTATCATGATTAATGTTTCTTTATGATCTATGTCTTATGTACTGCCATGTTTTATGTCATTTCCCAAGATTTTAATGATTAAACTTTATGTTCGTGTTTTTAAATTCAAATGTATATGATTTGTGTTATTTTATCCATGCTTACCCTTACTGAGCATTTGAGATCACCCTTTATATGTTTTCTTTTCCCCAGGATTTAAATAAAGGTTTTAGATAAGAAAACCAAAAGGGGAATATATTTATGGGAGATGTTGAAGATCTTTCACCATGATTAGAAGATTATGTTCCGAGTTTTCAGAGGCACTAAACTATCACGATCCTTGTGTGTCTGTTTTTGTTATGTATTATGCATTCCACAAAAGTAATGTAATGTCCATGTACATCAAGCTTTGGGTCCTTAAAGTTGGTATTAGTGGAAAGGTTTAGTTAACATTTGGAAACTTGGATGCGAAAACTTTTGTGAGATCCATGGAGATATTTCTAAGGTATGTTAAGGGATGTCCCAAAGTATAAGTATACGTATAGGTTATAGTCCTAGAATTACAGTAACGATATTAGAATTAAGCCTAATAAGTTAGATATTGAAGTTACTCCCCCATGATTCTGATATTTTCCTTGTATGATTTTTTCCTCTCACAATAATTCTTTTTGTGTTTTAGTCAATGGATGGAACCAGAAGGAATTCGGTTAACATTGAATCCAATGGACAAATTGGTTACTATGGGAAATGAAATTGTGTAATGCCTAGAGAGAACGATATTGCGATTATGCTGAATTAGTCATCGTGATATATGATTAACAAGGTGAAATTTAGTGGTATTCCTAATTCATCAAATAAGAGGAAGATAGACTTTTATGAATGTTCTCATGTTGAGGAGCATAAAGAAATGAAGATTGAGAATTCTAAAGAAGGGAAAAAGAACCTTGTGGAATATCTCAAATGGAGGGAAAGATGTTATACGTGTGGAGAAAAGGGTCATAGAGTGAGAGACTGTTATAGAGTTCAATGTCTTATTTGTGGAGAACATGGGCATCACCCAACACAATGCCCTGACCATAGAGGTTACTTCAAAATCAAGGAAGGACTCATTCCATGGCAATCATTGAAGAGGATGGATTGAAGTGTTTATGTATTGGTATTCAAAAATAATGTTGTTGAGGTACATTTATGGGGTATTGGAATATTTTTGTATTAGTCTATTGTGGTTTTAAATAATTTTATGGTACCAGTATCCATGGAAAGTGATTGAGATATTTTTGGAAATAAGATGATATGTGGATAATGAAGGGATAAGGATAAAATGAAATGTTTGACAGTATTCATGAGCTCATGAATAATATAAATAAATAGTTATATCATGGTTTGAGTATATAGAATTTTGGGATTTTTGGTATGTGTAATGTGTTAAATTTTGACAGCATTCATGTTTTCACTAATAGTCAATGGTTATTCATTTTTTCAAGAAAATACATGATTAAGGTATTCACATGATTGGAATGCGATCAACCAGATATATCTTATAATATATGGGGGATAAATGATGGTATTCACATACTCGGCAGATGACATTTCTTGTAATTGTTTTCTTTATATTATAAGCTTGGACATAAGTATTTTGAAAAAGCCTAAATATTTTAAATGGATTATGTTGGACATAAGTTAGTATTGTTTAAGGATATAACTATTTTTGATATTATTGATGTAATGTCATAATGATGTAATTTTAGAAAAAGGTCAACCTGCTGGACGGGTGACAACCCGTCGCGTCGGACAATGCTGTGGGAATTGAACCCACAACCGAAGTGCGACAGGCCTTTATTTCCTAACACTGGCCTACAGGAAGTCCCTGGTTAGTAGAAACTAGTTTTATTATATTATGCAGGATGATAGAAGAAGTATAAGTCCATTTGGGAACCATAAATGATTAATCTCACCATAGATGGAATTATGTATATAACATTTTCTAACTTTTGTTTGAGACAGATGGAATGGCCTATCATTATATCGCATGATCTGCTAAAAATTCACAAAAGACAAATTCAACTTCATTTCATAAAGAGATGAAGTGGAAATTGTTCAAGGCACGAACAACAGTGAGATTATACCAAAATAAAGTAATTATTTCTTCTGATTCAAATTCTTCAACATTGGGGAAATGATCTTGAGAAGAAAAAATGTTGTCCTATTGCCCTTTTATCTGATGATTCAGATGGTAACTTTGATCATCACAAATTTATGGCTTTGCGATTGATGGATTTTTCATAGCCATATTCTCTACCACTCTCCATCAGAACATAATGGTTAGATTCCCCCTCCATATCCATATTTTTACCTATGTTCTTCTATGTGGAAACCTAGTGCTGAGTTAATTTGGGTAACTATTATGATCCGTACTTTACTTTTTAAAATTATTTTTTTATTATTCCATTTTTCGATGTGGCTTTCTATGAAAGAAACATTCAAGTAGTAAACCATTTATAACACCGACGAATTTCGAGGGCGAAATTCATTTTAAGGGGGGTAGAATGTAAAAACCCGAGATTTTATGAGAATTTATCGTTTTAATTTCATTGATGTCTTCTATTGTATGATACACCACGATTATCTTGCGCAATACACAAAACCATATTAGCATACAGTATGTGGAACACTATTCTTGGACAATGTTACACACAATTTCAAGTTTGTTTGATAGTAGTTATTCTATGAAACATTGAGTGTGTATATATATATATATTCAATTTATAAATGAAATATGGTTGGATTCTGTTATACAAAACAATGAAGGAGTCTTTCACATCATATAACCCTGACTTGGCTTGCATTACACTCAATCATGACCTTCCTCGATATCGTGGGTAGTACACAATACTGGGTTTCACTAAATAATGATATATTATTATAATATTATTATGGACTAGCCGTTATGAATCTTAATAACTAAATTTTTAATTTTATAATATTATTATTTATCTTACACATTTTCTAGAACATGGTATGAGAACAAAATAAATTTTTTCAGTAAAATAAGTATTTTTCAAAAAATATAGTTTTGCCGCCTTTTGATGGAGCACCCACATTAAATCTAGTTTTTGACATGTTTTTAAGTTCAATTTTTCAAAATAAAATTTTTCTTTGGAATCAGGATATTAAAATTTACTTTGGATAAATTTTTCATATTATTCTGATAACTTTCATATTTTGATGAATAGTAAAAACATGCTATATTTTAATTTAAAAAAACTTTTTTCATCGCAATAATTTATATGGATAGATTATCTTATTAATTGTGTTTAAAGTGTAATTAGAATATATTTTTACCATATAATGTAATTCTGATCATTGGAATTAATTTCACTTTGAATTTGGACATAAAAAAATGTCGATCTTTTGATAGTTATTGTTTCTTAAAAACACGTTATTTGTTTTGATAATTGGAATTAATTTTAAAATTCATTAATTCCACTTCTATGTTTTGAATTTGAAAAAATAGAAATAATTTTTTAATTCGTAATATCAAATATATCTTAGGCTGAATTATTCATATTTTTCTGAAAAACTACAATTTTTGATGAATAGTGAAAACACTGAGTTTTTTGTTAAAACCGACTTTTTATTTAAATAATAATTTATTAAATTTAAATTTATTTTAGGTCAAAATAGTTACATAATACTTATATAATTTCAATGAAATTAATTGGAATTATTTTATAATAAGTTTACATTTATAAAAATTGTATTGAACTTTTCACCATCTTTTACCCACCTCCTATGAGCTTTTGCAATTGTTCATAAAACATAATTTTACCGCTTCTGTGAGTTGAATTTCAAAAATCCGAGAGACATGGTTAATATCAAGGAGTAAAATGTGGTTCAATTAGATAACAATAACTTTTGGTGAATAGTAACTTTTTACTTTTATTTACCACGATTAAAAGTAAATAGGGTAATTCAAGGTTAAAATAATCTTATAATAATTCAAAATTGCCTTAACACTTGTAGAAACCTAATTTGATGAGTAATGGACGACCATGTACATCCTTGGGTCGATTCTGGGACCCCATGGAGCCACTTATGAAAGACAATGACACATTAGATTAATTAATTTAATGTAAAGACAAAATTGGCATTAATAAAAATCCGTTAGTAATTAATTTTTCTAAGGGGATATATAAATTATAATTTAGATTATATATATTAATTGGAAATATAAAAATATTTTCTACATGTTGGTAATTTTTTTATAATTTTTAGACATCAAATAAATTAAATTATTTATGACACATTAATGATGCAGTATTTACATCATTAATAAATGATTTAAATAAATAAGATTATAATGATTAAAATATTATCCAAAACCAGTCCAATTCCTCTTGGATGATTTTATTTTGAATATGAGTCATCCTATATTCTACATTAATGTGTTTTTAACCTCTTGAAACCGAAGATAAGTTTATAATAAAATAATGTTTTCACACTTTCCTAAAGAGCCCCTTCTCTCCCTTATAAAATGAGACCACTTCTATGCAATTCCTCACACCTCTCAAGACTTTTGCCTCATCCAAACACTTCCCATCTAAGCTCCATAAATCCCACTCCTCCCCCTAGAAGATTTAACTTAGGCAGAAGGAATTTCAAATAGTCCTTTGGTTCAAACCATATATAGTTACCCAAATTAAAGGCAACGGTTTCTCATAAATTGTTTTCTTTTATTTTAATTTTCCAACCTCTAAACTCTTTTTATTTCCTTTATTTTGTAACAAAAACAGTATACTCAATATAATAGGATTCTATTATATGAAGGATTCAAACTAAACTTACACACAACTCCATCTAATTGATGAAGAACATAATGTTTCTGTGATGGAAAACAAACACCTCACGAAATGATGACTGTTCGATTTTCTCCTACCACCTCTCATGGTGGCCATTATGATGGAACCGTATTTATATATGATATATATTATGTTTATGATTTCTTTATTCTTATTTACATCCCAATTATATCAAGCCTTTATGGTTTCCATAGTTTGGTAAATACAATGATCTCATTTGAGGAAGTGTGGACTACTACCCCCTCAAAGTGATGTGATTCGTTAATGCCTTATACGGGATGTATAAAGAATGTAGTTAATGATATTATATATGTTATTATAATGTAATTATAAGATAACTATTTTATAAAAATAATATATATAAATGAAATTAGTGTTCATGTGTACGTACGGCTTACCGTCTCCATGAACGGTACATTTCATTTCTTACCTCCAAATGCTATGTACTATTATAAATACATGAATATTCTGGATATATAATGAATATATATGATATATAAATCATGATTTACATTTTAGAATTATGTAAATCATGTTATAAGTAATAATAACATCAAGAACAACAAGTCCAAACATGTACGATAAAGAAGACGATTTTACCCAAAATGTTGCTTTAACAAGGTATTTACAAAATAACGGGTAATATAAAGTCATAAGTAAACCATATATGATATCATAAAAATGAATTTGATACTGTAATAAGACAATGACATTATTTAAATCATTATACATGAGGTTCAGATACGTACGAAGTATATGGAACCTAAAGTAAGGGATAACAATTCCAATCTCCTTCTTATCCGAGATTGTTTATTCGTAAGTATTTACTGGGGTTGTTGTTATCATCCATGTCCATGTTTCATAAAAACGGTTTCATGTATGTTTAAATTCCTTTTTACCCATTTTTTCTTTTACTACATGATATGTAAATAATCTTTCTTTAACGAGGTACTATTTGACTTTTCCGTCAAAAGTACGAGAAGAATGTTATTTTTAACTTATACGGCATGAATGGATTATTACGGTTTCATAATGAATTATTTTCATGAAGCTTACTCTACAATATTTCATAATTATTTTCAAAAAAAATCCTTTTCTTTTTATATTTCATGGAATTTTTTTAAAAGAAAATGGTTTTAAAGAAGAAAGGATATTTTCCTCAAGAATTCATTTCATGTGTTTTGTCAAAACTATTTTCCATCTAAGATGACATTATTTAGTATGATTTGGTTTCATGTACAATGTCTCTATGATTTACATGGTTTCATTTTTATTATGATGAAATGATATCTATTTGTTTTATGTGGATTATTTTATGATGGGATGATGTTTATGAAACCCATTTTATTCTTTGGGTTATGATGAATGTTTTATGTTTATGTTGTGGCACATGTAAGAATGATTTCATTATGAGATGGGTGGGACCTATATCTCACTCCAATACATTGGGTAATGATTTATATCTCATGATATAGACATGGATGGAACATCAAGTAAATCTGGTTCAGTAATACATGGCTCGAACAGCATGTAAACCCGGTTCAATAAGGAACATTGTCCACTAATATGGTTTTGGCAGAAATGCCTTGGCTACTATGGAAATCATATCATGTACATAATGTTTTTCCACAATTACAAGTTTTATTCCCATGATATTTTATCATGATTAATGTTTCTTTATGATCTATACCTTATGTACTACCATGTTTTATGTCATTGCGCAATATTTTGATGTTTAAACATTATGTTCATGTTTATAAGTTCAAATGTATGTGATTTGTTTTATTTTATCCTTTCTTCCCCTTACTGAGCATTTGAGCTCACCTTTTATATGTTTTCTTTTTCCCAGGATTTAAAGAAAGGGTTTAGGTAAGAAAACCAAAAGGGGAAGATCTTTATGGGAGATGTTGAAGATCTTTCACCATGATTAGAATACAACGTTCTGAGTATCCAAAGACACTAAACTATTATGGTCCTTGTGTGTCTATTTTTTTATTTATTAAGTATTCAGAAAAAGTAATGTAATGTCCATGTACGTCAAGATTTTTATCTCTATAATAATGTTCACTATCAATATGTCATGTAATGTGATGATACAAGTTTATTATGATGTGGTGTAATGTGGTAACAAAATTGTTTTTCAGAGAGATGTGGAGATGGATTATAGTGGGGTTATGCATAGTGTTAGGAGGGCATGAGGATGATGTCCTTTATGTCCACAATGCCCTACTATTTTTTTACCTAATGTTATGTGATGTGATAGCCCTGGTGTCTTCAAGAGTGATTTTATGTGTAGTTGTGTGATGTAATGTGATGTTATATAAAATATCTATGAGTACATGGACATATGTCACTAGAGATTTGATATTGGATAATCAGTGGGTAATAGTTGAAAAATAAACTTATCGATATGGTACTTATTTTGTTATTATACATGTATGTGTTATACTGTGAGCGTGTCATGGTGATGATTTGTATATGTATTATGGTGTAAGTAGGTATTATTTTCATTTTTTTATCACTAGTTCATTAGTTTGATTCATTCACATGAAAAAGGGAAATTAGTTACCCTACAAAGTATACTTGTATGCTCACTATACATATATAAACAAATTTTTAGGTTTCTAGGAGGATTACATGGACAATGCTAGAGAATACTATTTTCAAAATATGGATATTTTTTGTGTTTATTCCATGTGTTATTCTTTATGTTTTTACATTCAGAGACTTTTATCTATATCTGATTATTTTATACATGGATTGTTGGATAGTTTTGGTTTACATTTTTTATTTTATAATTTAGTTGAGTATGGTTGTTTATTATTATCTCCCTATCCTGTTTAATTTCAAAGTGTAATTCCTCCTATTTAATAAAATTATTATTCCCTCCTTGCTTGTCACCATACAAGGGCCTAATTGAGACAGGTAAAATTGGTAATTATCTCTCATTCTTAATTATTGTTTTATGGGAGGAAGTTGTGATTGAGTGGTCTCAATGTATTATGGTCAAAATATTGGATGGATTGTGGTGTAAAAAATATATATCATGGGTTGGTATGGAAATAGTACTAGTTGACATTAATATGTGAAAAAGGCCTAATAGACTTTATAGGAAATGAGATTTTAGGGTGGCGCATGAGCTAGTACACATATAGTAAGCATGTTGAAAAACCATTGAAGGTGGATTTAAGTACAAGTTATAGACCTTCAAGAGGTTCATGTATCATGATGACTTGTGCTCTTAGCAAAACCATCCCCAAATACCCTGGTACCCTGATACCTAAACGAACTATGGCATGCCCCAAAGGGCTTTCCAAATAAAAAAAAGTTGGGAACTATTTTCTATCATCATACAATATACAAGACGGAACAAACATTATATAAAATAATAGAAAATAATAGATACGTATTTTCAGGCTCAACAATCTCCAAGGGAGACATTAATTAACGAAATTTTGAAAAATATTACCTGATTTGATAGATAAAAATCCCAAAGGAAACATAAATTTTATCCCAGAAAAGACATAGAAATTAAAAAATATTAATTATAAAACAACTCCATTTTTCACTGTCATCACTCTGCATTCCTATGAATGAAGAACATTGATAACATCAAATTGTCTCATTCCCATTACTCAGAACTACGATATTAAAATCTACAAAATCTCAAAGTAAAAGGTATGGTGTGAGCTAGAAACCCATGTATGGTTTCCCAAATTTTTCAATGATTAATTTTATTAATAGATAAACCAATTATGATTTTATACAAAAAGGATCTAAATAAGATGTGGTATTTGATTCACATATTTTTGAAACACATGAATTTACATTAAAATATATTGAATGTATGTTTCCAAAATTTATTAAAAGAACATTTTGCATGAAAAATATATATAATTTAGTCAGAGGGAAATAAATAGTTTAATATTAATTTCCCTATATAATAAATAAAATAAATTATAGAACAAGGTATAAAATCCAAATGTTATGTTAGTTCAGGTCATAGGATCCTCACACATCTGAATAATGACTTCAACTCATTATGGTTGTGTATATAGAAAAACATTACACACTAAATTGGGATTACTAATGGGGTATATATACCTTCAAATTGGACACTAATATGAATAATTGATGCAATTTTTTAATTATAGTTTTCATCATAAATCCAATGCTATGTAGTAAAGGAAATAGTGTTTTCGTCCTAATTATCGATAATATTCTAGGTATATATTTTATTTAAACAGTAGTAAAATATAACATGTGAAAATTAAAATTTTACAATAAATTAAAATAAAAATCCATTGTTTCTCACTTTAAACATTATTTTCCCATTTCCATATAAAAATATATGTCATTATCAATTAATGATATTTTATATAATACTATAGTTTAAATAATTTTTTTCTAAAAATTCAACATCAAATAAATTTATCAAATAAATTTGAATATCGTGCAATCATTTTTCCAAAATCAACCCAACCTTTTAATACAAATAAAATATGTTTTTCATTCCAATGAATCCATTCATTCTAAAATAACACATCTAAACCTTTAAAAATAGTGTTTTAAATTCCATGAAAAAACATATTTTAGTTGAACCAACCCTTTATATTGTTTCGATCATAGGTAAATAATAATGGAACCACATAAATTGACCTATAGGATCAAACACAATAAAATTAAAGAGATTTAAAATAGATAATTATAAGAAAGAGATCATGAAATTTGATCAATATTCAAGAACCAAAAATATAGTTTATATCCATCAATTACATGGTGACGAATCAAAATATTTGAAGGATAACAATAATGAATAGAAAAAAACACATGAGAGGAGATACACTTACTTGTATGATATTGAATGAGGTTAATAATGCTTTGATCCATAAATAAAATAGTTTTTAGGATTCAAGATCACTTACTATGAACCTTAACAGTATAGGGAATTATGTTTGGGATGAAATAGGGTGATTAGAGGTTAAATGATAGGGATTCTGGATTTTAATAATATAATTTAGGGAATTAAAATAAATATTCATGGTTTGTTCGGTAGTGACACACTATTAGAAGACTATTCACCACAACCATGCACCCGTACAGGTGGAGTGCATGATTTCTCCTAGGAGGGTTCATGGTTTATAGAATCTTGAGAAAATCTAGTATACCATCATAGTTTTAGGTCTTATGATTTGGATGAGAGTCCTATTCTTTTTTCACAAAACATTCTCCACTTCTAGTTCTATAAAATAAGGATCATGATTTATTGGTCCAAACCACATGGTTTTCTCAGACCATGCATAAACTTCCAAAAGTTTCAAAATTCTCCAAGAAAAACCATGAAATAAGAACCAATTTTAAAGAGATTAATAAAATGGTAATTTAATACATGAATGATGGTAATAGTATGTTACAACCTCTCAGAAATGAAAACATATTTTCAATCTAAATACTATAAATTAGATTCCATATCAATGATATGAGGTCAAAGATATATCATTAATGCATCAAGACTTAATATCTAATGTGATGAAGAACCATGCTTTCATATAACATTTACCAAAGATACCTTCCTCCCATAAAGTACCTTTGTATGAAAATAAAAATCTTTATTGGATTCATAGTCATAAATAAATAATTCTCAAAATCATGATACTATTATATTAATACATGGGAGGTTTAAAAAATATTCTTCTTAATGATATAATACATAGAACACATTGTGTATTGATTTCAACTATGGTGGATTTTTAAAATGGTACAACACTTTTTCCACATGATGAAAACCCTCAAAATGTCCCAAAAATCAAGGTGTAAGATTCCCCTACCACAAAATACATCATTGAACCAAATGATTTCAAACTATAAAAAAACATGTTAACCAATTAAAAAGTCCAAATTTCAAATATGAAGTTTAGTATAATAATTGTTCCATCACATTATTGTAACCATTCTATGAAAAATCAACTAAAACATTTTCATAATTTCTTGGACTATACAATTCCATTCCAATAAATTACACAAATATCTATCCAAAATCCATATATGGCCTCAAAATGATCTATATTAATAGAAAACTAAATAATATTATTATAAAAAAACTCAACTATTCCCAAATTAAAATCCCTAGATCCACCAAAATCATGAACAGAAGCATGAAGTAGGCCCTCAAGAACATGTATAACTTTTTTTTTCTTATTATTCATATACATGTGATGTCTTATTCTCCAATATACCTAATATAACAGAATATTTATAATTACTCTCTGAAATATTAATGTTAAATGAGTGTACCTTTCCCATACAACAATATATGGTATTTCTCTTAATTTTACAATATCATACACATGGTGACATCCCAATTCTCAAACCTTAGTTGTATCATAAATGGGTAAGAAGTGATATTACCTCATTGACTAAATGTTTCCAACCCATATCTTATTGTTTCCTATAATGGAAAATGGGAACCCATTAAAGAATACTATAGAGATCTCATCTCACTTGCATGTTGGAAATAGAAATGTCATAAGATAAACTGAACGTTTCTAGTTATCGACATTATCTTTTTGACATGTATATCAATGAGAAAAAAAGGTAGTGACTTATCTTCTCATACATGGATATAAAAATAATTATTTCATACCATAAAATATATATTTAGTTCCAAGGATCACCACCCACTGGGAATTATGGAAATCTCCCTTTACATCCTTCCATATAAAAAATTCACAACAACCAGAATCCAAAAATTATTTATTCCCCCAAAAGATAATGTCTAGTAATCCATGATCTCCGCCACCATAAAAAATTATATAATTCTATAGAATTTAACATCCTTAAATCCTCATGAATATTCACTTTGATAAAAGTAATGTTCTAGTGAACACATGTGAAGACAACCTTAGTCACATCTTCATGAAATCATAAATGCCACTCAGAAAATTGATCCCTAAATTTCCACTCTTATAATGATTCTATAATATCATGAGTAAACATTTTCCTTCCCATGTCCATAGAAAAAAAATTTACCTTCTGGATAGTGTTAGAAATGTTGGAGTTAATAGAATATAGGTACTCCACCCAATGACTTCGATGAGTGATCAAGTATTTTTGGGAGAAGATATAATTCTATCTTTTTTGTTTGAAATATATGTAAAAAATTCTTTACAAATATATTTTCATCATTTATAATAAACAAGAATCATTTAATTGAGTTTAATATCATTGGTACCATAATTATTATAGGTTATACAATGATTTCTATAGTCAATGTCTTCCATGTGATCAATCGTTATATGAAAAAAAACCCGTACCCAAACATGATGCTTCCAATATGACCAAATAACTCATCCCAAACAATGACAGATCCAAAATGGGAACATAAGTCAAAATATATTTCATTTCAAAAAATGAACTCTGAAATTTTTTATTCCACGTACACTTCACCCCCTTTCGAGTGAGAGCAGTCATCGGATATGCCAACATTGATAAATATTTCATCACCCAATGATAATATCCCAATAAAAACAGGATAAATTATATATTAAAGCAATTATGTGTGTGGTAAGTTGTTATAATTCATCTCACCTTCTCATAATATATCTAGATTCTATGATCTGACACCATATATAAAAAAAATTTAAATTACTAGATTCTGAAATTAATTTTTGAAAGCACTATGTAATGTTTCTTCATTCTCAGGATTTATAATAATTATATCTTATAATTAATATGATCTTATTTGGTTTCTGATTTATAAAATATCAACCATAAATAAAACCTTTAACTAGTAATGTTACTCCTGGGAGATTGTTTTCATCAAAACCAAGAAGTCTACAGAATAATTGGTTTGGATGAAAGGAATACCAAGATAGTAAATGTTATGATACCTTCTTCTGAAAGAATTATAATACTTTCTCGAATATTTTATTCTCATAATATGATAATGGGACATAAGATAATTGTAAAATAACATCTTTATAGTTTTAAAATTCTTAAAAAGATCATCAATCAATGGTAATGGATACATTTTTATTTTTACCCGATTCATTTTTCTATTAT
Organism: Viscum album; assembly: GCA_963277665.1. Classification (NCBI taxonomy): domain Eukaryota; kingdom Viridiplantae; phylum Streptophyta; class Magnoliopsida; order Santalales; family Viscaceae; genus Viscum; species Viscum album. The sequence goes on along the minus strand of OY728158.1, from coordinate 1,456,319,644 downwards.
AAACACATTGGAAAAGTGTTTCACAAGCTTTATTTTAAAATAAAACAATTTATTCCCATGTTGAAACACATGGATATGTAAATACATTTTACAAAATATCCTCAAATTGATTCATTAACCCTTTAAAATCATCTAGTAACAAATGGTAATATTGATTTGATACTAGCAGAGTATCATGTAATAAATCAAATAACAACTCTATGTCCATTCGTGGTGAAAGAATAATGAAATTATAATGGTATGTGTCAAAAAAATCAATCAAAATCTGTGGGAGATCGATATTAATGTATTCTTATACCATGTAAAAATAAAACACTAATGCAATCCTACTGATCTCTGGAAAATATGGTCTGCCACGGTCTAACCTCAGGTCCCATTCCCACTGAATGACATGGAACACCCCATTATGATTCATAAAGGATACATATCAATGGTAATATTCAATTCATAACTTATTTGAACTAATAAAATATATTCTATGAATGATTTGAAAATCATTCATGTTGGGAAAAAAAGCCTACGTGAAATCAATTATTTATAAAGAGAAAACACATGTAGGAAAACATATACTCTATTATGTTGTTTTTCTAAGGGGAATTATAATTTCAAACACATTAGGAAAAAGATTCTTATGAAAATCTAGTATTTTCAAAATATAGGATTATGTAAATGAGATAGATAAACAAGTATCATATTTGGTAGCCACTATGGTTGAATAAATAGGACGGAAACTCTCATGGTCATTGAACATGTATCATATTCTTCTAGATGCACTTCCTATTCAAAAAGATTCATAGTTCCAAATGGATTTGGCTGGAACCCCTTAAATATAAAATCAATTTATTAATACTTAGTAATTTTTGGAGTTAAAAATCTCATTCCACTATGTGGATTTCTAAATAAACGGCTGAACGCCTAAAAATGTCCTAAGACACCATAAGAACTGTAGTTTTTTATGCTTAATGCACACACATCTCATATACCTACCCATTATAAAATAAAATAAATTCAAAGGGCCTTTCATAGAAACAATATACAGTATATAATAAACTTCTTATTAAGGCCCACCATGATACTTATCATGCTTCATCGTTCATTTAATAAAGTTGATAAAACTATCGCTTGAAGTAAAAGGAAAAAATGTAAACCTAAAATTACCATCCATTACAGAATTAACCAAAAACTCCATATACAATACAATAGAATAAGAATCAATCTTCAATATAGGAATCTGATAATAGATGTAAGATCAATTCTCAATCTCAAATATATATACCATTATCTTATCATTATTAACCACCTAAGGATAAAACTAAACAAGACAAGGCAAGAAGTTTCTATACTGATTAAGTGTCATGTCACACTAGAGGACATTGAGATACTCAGTGGATTTATAAAATAACATAGATTCTAGATTGAACTAATATTATTAATTATCCTAAAATTCATTCCCTTCTAATCCCTCATGTTTTTTCTATCATCATTAATTCCCACAATCTCCTATTTGGACCTTCCATTTTAATGTTATAACATTTCAACGTAAGAACATCAGGCATTTATAATAACTCAAAAAGAAACTCTTTATTTCTAAACATATCCTCCAACATTTATGTATGTTTAGAGACATAGAAAATAGGTGTCCTACTATGAAGAAAATATTGAGCACAATTACTAGATTCATCCTTCTGAAGTTCCACTATTTATTCTTTAATGAGAATAAGTAAATGTACTTATCATTGGTCTTGGTTAGAACTCATCAACATCTAAAAAATATTTTAGTCCACCTATGGATTTTATCTATATGGTTCACTACAAGATTCCTCCTATAAAATATTAATACATCTTCTTAGTGGAAAGGTTCTACAAATAATAAATAGAAACCACAAAAGACATCTGAGCGGATAAAACAATGATTAATTAAAGAATATCAACTCCATCAAGTATAAATTTAATAATTTGATTTTAGGAAACATGATTCAATGGTAAATAAAAACTATAATTAGAAAAAAAAAATACTAATTTTCATCTTTCCAAAATTATAACGGTTATATTAGCCTAGTTAAATTTATACATGTGTGGTAACTCACAATCAACTACCTTATATGTCCCATTAATACACCTAATACCAAAAACTGACATCAACGAATAATGATTAAATTGACATCTGATTCCATATTATCTTGAATTTGATCAGACACCCCATTACCTTGGTACCTGAACCAAATCAAGAATTTCCATAATTTGATCCTATATCCCCATATGCTGGGGACTATCATGTGGAATAGTATAAGAAATATGGGGGAACAAATTTCCTACAAAATAGTAGAACATAACAGATACAAGTCATCATGATCAACACCCCCAAATGAAGAAAGAACTAAATAAAAATAGGTAAAAGAATACCAAAAAATAAAGATAACCATCCCAAATGAAAAAATAGCATTAAGAAAACAAGGATCATAGAAAATTTTGTGTAATAAGTGGAAGAAGAAGTCCACTAATATCAATCATCACTCCATGATGCAATTGATTAATAACATCAAAAACATCATAATGGATCTTTCTCTTTTCACAAATATAGACTAAGAAAATCTACAAATTATTGTGGGAAAACATTGGGTGTGAGATATAAATTCATTTAATTTTTCACTAAGTGTTCATTAAATAATTATTTAATAATTAATCAAAAGAATTTTTCATTTAAAAACAAGTAAACATAGAAGGTTATTTCATTCACATAATTTTTATTTTTTTTTCAAAATGATATATATTGATGATATATATCAAAACAATTTTAAAATAAAATTTTATATTAAACACTAATATAAATGCATTGGTATGAAATGAATTTTTTAATAATCATAAACATGCATAATAAAGTCGATAAACCATTGAACCGTGTACAAAAGCCTCGTGGTATGTTAGTTCACCTAAAAGGGTCCTCATACATCATGATAGTGATCTAAAATCACGATATGCGGGTACATATAAATCAATATACACTCAATAAGGGAGAAAATCATGTGTCATATACATCTCTAATGGGTAACCTTCTAAATAATTCATTCCACATTTGTTTAGTAATATTTTTGCATCGTCAGTCTATTTCTTGGGAGTCATGATCATGGTATTATTTTCATAGTTACCACTATATACCCTAAATAACATGTGTTTCAAACAACTCATCCATTAAAAATGGGTAAATAAAACATTTCAAATCAATTCGAAATACAATTTCCTAGTTTCCATTTTACAAAAATCCATTCTCATCTAAAAACATAAACAATGGTTTTCATTAATTTATGAAATTTTAAAACAACTTTAGAGTTATTCTATTATTACCAAAATTCATCATAAAATAAATTCTTCAAATCAATTTCAAAATAAATTAAAAATTATCCCTAGTTCTATCCTACGTATCAATTCCTTTAAAATAGGGTTTTTCTTTCAACACTTTTCATTTCATTTCAAACCACATGTCAAACCCTTTAAAATATGGTATTCAAAATCTATTAAGAACTCATTTAATTTTAAAAAAAGTGTATGGTTTTAATTTTATGAAAATAATCATTGAAAAAATCTCATTTTATCACATTTTCATAAAAATAAAATAAAAAATTGGATCCCCAATGAAGAACAAGGTGAATGAGATCATGAAACATAACCTAGAATTGGGATCAAATAAAATGATGTTTTGATCCATAAGAGAAGTGGTGATCTAGAAATCACTAGGGAGGTGTTAAATAGATATCCTATGAAACTATATGAGTTGAGATCCTCTTACCCAAATGAGCTCTAACTGGGCCAATGATTCTTTGGTCCAATAGGAAAATGATTTAGAGGATTCAAAATCACATCTTGGGTGTTTTCAATGATCAAGGATTCAATTTAGGAAACACTATATGGTGTTTTTATGTTAAACCATCCAATTTATGAATTTTAATTATATATTACAAGGAATTAAAACCTATGTTAGAATTTTAAATGTTAGGACTACATGGTTAGAAAAACAGCATACCCTAATTAAGATGCACTTCTAGTAGAGTGAAAGGTTTCTCCTAGGAGGTATCATAGTTAATAAAACCATGTTACAACTATGAAAACCCCAACTATTTGAGGATAAGTTATTTATAAGATCATTATACATAGTTTTGTTTTTGAATAAATGCTTCCCCTTTCAGATTCATGCAACTCGTTTCATGGTTTTTTGAGCCAAATTGCATGGTTTTCCCTAACTAAGATCTATCCATACAGAACCCCTTCAGATAGATTTTTTTTTGTATTCTCTTAGAATGACCTTAAAACAAGACCCATATTAAATGAGATGAAAAAATGGTTCAATGAATACCAAATAAAAGGTAATGATATTTGAAAGTTCTTGTTTCATTTATGGGGATTATTTTTATGGTGGTTGAAGTGAGAAACAATTATCTGAATTAGCCAAAATAAAAATATATTAATATGAATTTTAGAAATCATCATTTCCATTTTAATTTATGGATCCCAGACTTCATCCATTGTGGTGTATGAATTTTATGTTTAGTAGTTAGATCCATTTCTTCATTGGAGGGATTACCTATATGTGGAGGATGATCAATGGCATTGGTCCTTGTGTTCTTTACATTGGTAGGATTTAGTGAAGTATGAGGGTATTGATTTAGATGTGTAGAATGAGATCTTTTATGATGATCTCAATATTATATTAAATTTAATCTAGGCCTTTGAGGGATATTGGGAGACACTAACAATCAATAAGATGTATGGATCATTGCATTCCCAGTGATTTATATACCATGGTGACGGTTACGAGGAAGATGTTTCCTAGGCCGATGTCAAGTAATAGGTATTGTTAGAATACCATCAAATGATTATGAAGGTGTTGATGTGGCTATAGAATAATTCCCATTATTATAGGAGTATATATGTGTGTGATTTGGGATCGAGTTCAACAATCTATATCTATTTGAACTATAACATTTTCATGATGCAGAATATCATTTGATTCATGTTATGGGGGCACATTGTCATTCATTACAGTATGCATTTACTCCCTTTATGTTTCTAACTTATATAGAGATAATTTAAAAGTCATGGCTATCCAAAAAAATTTATTTTTAGCAGGTTTATCATGAGAGGGTGTCTTTTAGGGTTTCTCGAGGGGGAGAGATATTATTGGAAGGCGTAAGCTGCCAAGACATTTTTGGTTTCAACTAGTAAAAATTACACAACATCACATTCTATTAAGGACATATTAGCTAAGAGGATTTAATTATTTTCATTTAAATAATTTTTCTAAAGCAACCCGTATATGGGGTTCATTTTCATCATCAATTTTAGATCCCGATTACTCATTGAGTTATTTTTGTGGAGGTGTAAAGGTTTAGAATGATCCTACATAATATTTTATAGTGATTCCATTCCAATATTAGGGCTTACAATATTATGATATAATAAGATAATATAGTTTAGTTAGAGGCTTGACTCAGGATGTTCAAAGAGTTAACAGACCTCAACCATATCATGTTCATGAAGGATCCCATCATCAGGGTGAAATAGAAGATTTTCATGGAAATTTTCACAATTTTGAGGTGGTAGTGATTGAAGAGAAAAAATTATTTTGAGTATGTATAGTTTTTCAATGATTATTTTTTTATCCATGACTTTTAACTCCTTTTTTCACCCACTATTCTCTTTACACTATGATCAAATATAGATATGTTTCTCATTCCATTTGGGATGAACATTTCAGTTGGAGGACAGAATAGCTTATTTGAAGTGTTCTAGGGTTATAAACTAATGATGTGACAATATTAACCACTTGGGGACCAATTATTACTTCATATTTAGCAGTTGAAGGTCATCCTCATCATTTAATTGATGTATACTATGTGTCTTGTAATTGTATGCTTTTCGAGAGGAGTCATGTTCTGGGATTTTGATGTCCAATGTGAATTGTTTTTTGTGAGAGGGGTTATTTTGTGGGTACAATAGGTTTAAAAGCCCTTCAATACATTATGGATGATATTTCTATGTGATCATTAGGAACTGGGGTGGATGAGGCTCTAGGGGTTTCCATGTAGTTTCTGGATATTTGTTCTGAGTGTGATGTGATGCTACTGACATGACATAATGTTGATTTTGGGTTAGATATTTATCATTTTTTCTCTAATTTTTATGGATTATTATCCATTATACCACCTATAGTTGATGGGTTTTTGTATTTAGATTGATTATCTTATGTATAAGGAATTCATTTTTCCTAGTGTGTCATCTTGGTTTTCCCTAGTGGTATTACCCAAGATGAAGGATGATAGTGTATATTTTTTATAGAGTACTATATATTAAATTAGTTGATGATTATTATTCATTAATCTTTACAAAAAAATTATTTTTTAAACAATATAACATGGTGAGTTTGTTTTATAAGATATATTTCTAGTCATGATATCACCAGATTAGGGTGAGACATTAGGGTGAGAGATGAGGATATTCAGAGGGTTACCTTCAGATATAGGAATGGGAACATCATATTGGTGTTCATGTAGTTCAATGTCATTATATCACCATTAGTTTTGATTTCGCTCATGAACTTCATGATCCTTTAATTCCTAAACCTCTCTATGGTCATGTTCATAAACAACATCTTGATTCAATCGAGTTTATTGGAGGATCATTTAAATCCACTAAATGTTGTATTTTATGATCTTATATACCATAATATCAATGGAATGTTTTCGAATTTCATGTTTTGGATATTATATGTTCATTTACTCAATCATGTGGTGTCCCAAATGGTTGTGGCTATGGACTCTAAAATGGTTCGGGTTGTAGATTCATGGGATGCACCTAAGAATTTGGTGGAGGATGGTAAAATCCATGGTCTTGTTGGATATTACTAGAAGTTCATATATAAAGTTTCATATATGTCTTCCCTATTAAAAATTTTAACAATAAAGGGCCATGATTTTATCTATACTAAATACATCAATGTAGCGTTCAACAATTATAAGGGGAAATTTTTAGTGCTCATGTGTAGTAGTTTCTAAAGGAGGGCTTGTTAGTTTAGGTGTTTTATGACCCAACTCATTTAGTAAAGGGATTAATAATTATGATGAGAAATTTAGTTATCTTTTATAGTATTGGGAACTTATGTCCACAGTGGCGGAATTATTCAACCGATGATCCAGAGCTATAAGTGGTTGTGTTTGTGCTGAATATGGGGTGACATTACCTATTTTGATATGTTGAGGTATATCTTTTCATTTTGTGATATGAATCTATGACAATAGAGGCGTATTTTGGATCTATTTGTCTATGATTTTTTTCAAGCACCTATTATAATTTATGTTTTTTTGTTTATACTTTGAGTACGATATCATGGAAGGATTTTTTTGACAATCTGATTTTTCAAGGACAAAAAACAAGAGTTTGAATCCATACATGTAGATGTGAGGGTGATTTATGGTGGAGGTTTTCAATATAAAATTAAAGCACTATCATAGATGATGTGTTGGGTAAAATAATATCAATTGGTAGAACCCAAGGAAGAGGTGTTGTGTTATCATGTTGTTCATAGTGATACTCCGAAGGGATGGACAAAAAATTATTAATACTGAATAGAGTTTCATGGATAGTAGTTGTTATGGTATAAAGGCATGAGGGATTATTTTGTGAGTTTCTTAAATTGCATATTGGGGTATACCAAAGGGTATCTATGATTAACATTACCATGATTATATATTTTTGGTGGACTAGTTTGAAATGGGTAGTGGTGTAACACCCCAGGTAAATAAAGAATATGACATTTCATATTTATCCATATTTGTGAATACAATATTTAAATTACTTTAAAGGGGACGCTATGCTCGATGGCGTACCCAACACGCAACAACGAGTTTCATGGGAATCTTACGTTGCACTCTAATAATAAAATAATATTATTTTAAATGGTAGTTAACATGTAGCCGTTGTATTGGCGGGAATGGATAGAAATAACTAAAATATGATTATTTATGTTTTTAAATGTTTTTACATTTATCCAATAGAGGATAGAGGCTTAAAATACGGAAAGAATTCAATTTTATGCGTATATGCCCTAGTTTTCACTAAAGGTTCACTTATCACCTTTTGATGTTTAAACATCATTAAATATAGTTTTGTTCACTCTTAAAAATTCTTTTGGACCAAATAAAACTCTTATTAAGAATCGGGACATCAAAATTTACTTTGTGTAAATTTTTGGTATCTTTCCGATAAAGTTCATTTTTTAATGAATAGTGTAAAATGTTGTATTTTAATTCAAAACCACTTTTTAATCTAATTTATTTATATGATTAGATTATCTTTTGAATTGTTTTTAAAGTGAAATTAGAAAATATGTTTACCATTAAATCCAATAGTGGTCGTTGGAATTAATTTCACTTTGAAATCGAACTTAAACTAGTGTCAATCCTTTGGTACTTATTGTTTCATAAAAACACGCTATTTACTCTGACAGCGGGAATTAATTATTAAATTGATTAATGTGACTTATATGTTTTGAATTTTTTAAAATAGACTTCATTTTTGAATTCGTAATATCAAATATAGCTTAGGGTGAATTTTTGGTAATTTTCTGAAAAACTTCAATTTTTGATGAATAGTGAAACCACTAAGTGGTACTTATAAAGACTGATTTTCCGTTTAAAGGAAATTTTACCATAATTGTGTTTTTAATTTCAAAAATCCGACATACATGGTTGTCATTAAGAAGTAAAATGTGGTTCAATGGGATAAAAATCATTTTTTGGTGAATAGTAACTTATTAAGTTCTTAATCGCGATTAGAGGTAATTAGTGTAATTTAAGGTAACAATGATATTATAGGAATGTGAAAACACCATGAAACTTGTCCTACACCTATTGGGTGAGTCATGGCCGACCAAGAAAAGCCATGGGCCAACTTGGGGACCCCATGGAGCCACTTTAGTTGGAAAATGACAATAATATATTTTTATTTAATGTTAAAATTAAATTGATAGAAACATGAGTTGTTTTACTAAAACAGTTTTTAAGTGGGGTTACACAAGTCCAAATTTTGATTATAAATGGTCATTGGAAAGCTAAAAAGATTTCATACAACATAGTGATTATTTTATAATTTTTAGACATTAAATAAAATAAATTATTTATGACATAATAATGATGCAGCGATGACATCATTATTTAACGATTTAAATAAAATGGAAAGATAATGTAAAATCTATGAACTACACATGTCCAAAACATATTGTATTGGTGGATTTAGAACCTTTATATCCTTATACACGAATTATATCAATGTGGGACCATTTAAAACCGAAACACATTTTCAAATAAAGTAATATTTTTCTTTACATTCCAAAAGTGCCCCTCCTCTCCTCTTATAAAAGGCCCCCACCTCTACCTCATTTCACACACTCCTCAAGCCTTTTTCTCGGCCAACCCCTGCCCATTTACTCTCTCCACATCTCTCTCCTCATCCTATAGGATTACCTTTGGGCAGAATCCTTTCAAAGAAATTCTTTAGGCTCAAATCAAAAGGGAGTTACACTTTTAAAGGTAATTCATTCTCTCTTGTTCATTTGTTTTATTTTGCTTCTCCAACCATCTAAACTCTTTTTATTTTCTTATTTTGTAACAAAATCAGTATCTTCAATATACTAGGATGTTGTTAAAAGATTTATTCAAGCTACACTCTCACACAACTACATGAAATGGTTAAATAACATACGTTTTCCGTGGATGGCGAAATTCTGCCTCCCGAAACGATGATTGTTCAATACTCATTTAACACCTTTAAAGGTGGCCATTATGATGTCACTATTTTTATATATGATATATAATATGTTTATTTTTAACTTTAAGATTCTGTATTTTTCATTTTGGGCATACCTTTATGGTTTCCATTATGGGTAAACACGATATCTTCATTTAAGGAAGTGCGGACTACCGCCCCCTCAAAGTGATGTGATTCGTTAATGCCATATGTGGGACGTGTAAAGGATGTATTTAATGTTATTATATATGATGTTATACTGGAATTATTATTTACCTCTATATAATTATTATTTATTTCCATTAAAGTATGAGATAGAAATGAAAGTAGCGTTCATGCGTACGTACGGCTTACCGTCTTCATGAACGGTGCATTTCATTTCTTATCCCCAAATGTAATGTACTATTATAAGTACATATATATAATGGATATATATGATGTATGATAAATCTAAATGATTAATATAATTCTGGAATTAAAATATACATACCTCTCATATAGTTTTAATTCCATTAATACGACATAGAAATGAATGTAGCGTTCATGCGTACGTACGGCTTACCGTCTCCATGAACGGTGCATTTCATTTCTTTCCTCTAAATGATTATGTGATTTTATAAATACATGTATATGCTGGATATATATGATATATATGATATCCAAATCAGGAATTTCATTTTTGGATATGAATAACCTTTGACCACACGAACAACATGTAATTGTAAGAAATCCACTTTCGACTTAAGAACCAAATATCAACAAAACAAACATGATTAACTTAAATGATTAAATAATGTTTATAACATGGTAATAAGTGATATAAAAGGAATAATTAACTTTAAAAAGGTTCTTAAGGAAGTATAAATTAACTCGAGTTTATTATTCAGGAGATTAAAGAACGATCGAGTTAAGTCGGACCTAAGGTAAGGGATCCTACTCCTCTCTTTCTTTTTAAGTATACACTTTTATGTCATTACTTTTAAATCTAATATTTCTTGTTATTGGGATGATATTTTATATTAAAATTACTGTAATTTTTATTTTCATGTGATGAGAGACCTTATTCTCTCTCATCAATCCATTTTGGAAGTTTTGAGTGGCACCGTTAGGCTGCCGAATTTTCGTAAGGGATTTTTCATCTCACTTTTATTCTCGTGAGATTTATGCTACATTTGCCACAAATTCCATTGAGTGGTGTATGTACTTCCCATTATTCTACTCTTTGTGTACTATACTTTCATTTATGAGTATTTACATCAATTATCTATTGTCCTTCTTTCATGGTGTGTATGTTTTGAAAGATACCCAAGTCGATAAGGGAACCTTTCACCCTCCTTTTTTTAGAAGACTTCTATTGTTGGGTCTTTTAATTTACATATTGTTATGTTGGGATATGTTCTAATATATCCTTATTGATGTAAATTTTGTGTCCAAGTGATGAGATACACTTTTTATCTCTCATCAACTCATTTTGATGTGATGTCGTTAGGCTGTCAAGGGAACTTTTTAACCCAATTTCGATTTCTTTGGGTTGAACATGTAGTCATTGAATATGTCATCCATTGAATATGTGTGAATGGCCTTTTATTGTTTTAAACTTAATATCCACTTATATTGGGTGTATTTATATTTGTCACACATATTTTTGAGATTGATTTGTCCTTAATTTAAGGATACCTTCTTTATAAGGGATTTCATCACATTTGACATTTCTATTGAGGGTTCATTGTTGTTATGCACCAATTCACTCCTATATGGTGTATATACTGTTATTTGGAGTATTATATCATGAATCCATTTATTCTCATGATATTATAAAGTTCTGACTAAATGTTATTCCTCAATTATTGTATTCAAGTGACTCTAATTTTAGTAAAACCTGTTTTACCAAAATGTCATTTTAAATGTTTTAATTATTTGTTCTTATTAATATCCATGTTTTCAAAATGGTTTTAAGGATTTATTTATATGGATTTTAATGGTTTAAAATTTTAAGCTTCAAGGTGGTATGGGACACTTTGATTCAAAATCTCTTTATTAAATGTTTTAAATGGTTTTGAAAATGGTTTTGATAAAGGATTCTATTATGATATATTGTGATGTGGAAATGTTATCATTCCGTTATATTGGTTTTATGTTTTATGATTTTAAATTGGTACTTGGACATTTTAATGGGTGGTTACGTTATAAACCATATGACGGGTGGTGCCGTGAATACCAGGATGGGTGGTTACGTTATAACCTCCAATGCATTGTGTATGGAAGTCGGCCGTATGGATATTCCATTAAGTCTGTATGGAAATTGGCCGTATGGCTATTCCATTATGTGATATGTGTGGGAGTCTACAGTATGGTTATTCCACTTAAGTATGTTAATGTCCAAAGTTACCTTTATATATGTTATGTGTTCTTTATATGGGTTTTATGGTAATCCTTTGGTTACAAAAAGGTAAGTAATGATATTTTATTCAGTGAAGAGTTTTTACTACTTCATAAAGGTGAAAAGTATTACCTTGCTAAAGTATACATGGTTTACTTTTTGTTTTGATAAACTAACAGTTTTTATTATTTATGTATCCCTTACTGAGTTTTTATGCTCATCCCAAGTTTTTTGAAATGTTTTTCACAGGACTTAGCATGGAATAGGGTCAAGGATGGGATCAAGGGAAAGTCATGCTACCTAAAACATGAAACTAGACATGTTTCTTTTTAAGAATTTTTATTTTATGGAAATATAGTAGAAGAGACTACTTTGTAATCTTTTGAGATGCAATAGTTATGTCCTAATTCTCTAAAACTCTAAACCTGAAAAGATCCTCAATGTGAATTTTTCATTTAATTCAATTTTAAGTAAGGTTTAAGGCTGGGGCCTTATAGTTGGTATCAATGGTCGGTTTAGATAACTTTAGAGGTTAGGGTATTCTTTAAGCATAAGTGACATTACCATAATGGTTAGGATTTCAGAAAGAGTCCTAGTTTTAGATAAAGTGAATGAGTAAGTGTGTCTTAGTGTTTACATTCCTCATTAGTACATGATGGTTTTGTTGAAATACTCACACTGAAATTTCTGTTTTTAGTGAATGGGTGGATCTAGCAGGCACTAAAGAGACAACATGTTTGAAAGAAACTATGGTAGTTCTCTGATTAAGAGACTGGATGAGATGGGGGATTCAATAAGGAATCTCATGGTTGTTTTAAACCAACTATCAAGGATACATGATCAACCACTTCAACCGTGGTGAGTTCTCTAATGCATCATGTACGAGATGGCCAGCTCGATGTGGAAATTCAGGAAATAATTATTAAGGTAACCATTAGGGTTTATATGATCCTTACTTTTTAGGTAATTATGGGTTACTCTATGATATGATGGAAAATGAAAGGAATGAGACAAACTTGAGGTTAAAATATGTTATGATCATTTTTGATGATTTTATCTCTTTTTTGGGAATGATTTAAGAATTATATAGTTTTGGAAAAAGGACAACACGCAGACCGTGTGACAACCCGTCGCGTCGGACAAAGCTGCGGGAATCGAACCCACAACCAAAGTGCGACTGGTATTTATCGCCTACCACTGGACTACGTGAAGTCCATGGTAAGTTTGACCGATTCATTCTAGTTATATGATTTTATGAATTAAGAGTAAGTTGATTTTGGGTTATTTATGAAAATGATTAACCTATCATGGAGGATATGTGATTAGGATAATTACTTTTCAATACGAGACTTTTGGAGCAACTGATGTTGTTTGGAGATAAATGTTACGATTTAACTTGGAAGACTATGTGACTAAATCCTTCAAATATTTGGGTTTCAATCTTATATTGGTTTACATTGAATAATTTTATGGACAAATTGTTTATCGAATGGTCCACGTTGAACTTTGGGTTTTGTTGGACAAATTTTGGAGATTAAGAATAGATTTTCTTTCTAATGGGTTATCCTTTTATGGGTTATCTGATCTTGTACTAATCTTTTGGGTTTTGGTTTTGGTTAAAGTCTAAAAACATGGGAATTATATAGTTCTCTTTTGTGGATTAGGTTATTCTCTAGAAATTGATTATAATACTCTTAATGCAAACAAGTCTCCCTAAATACTCGTCTTTTGGAAAAAAATATGAGTTTGATTAAGGAATATAGTAAAAGTTGAAAGTCAAAATGATAAGTGATTATGTTTCCTTATGAATAAATTCCTCAATAAAAAGTAACTTAACACGAAAATGTTGTCTATTAGCTTTTCCTACTGGGGAATCGAATACCGTTTAACCCATCACAAGTTTGTGATTCTCTCATGGTTAACTTTCTCCTAAACATGTTTTCTATCACTCTCCATCAGAACATGACCCTTTGTTTTTTCCTCCATGTCCATATTTTCATACTTGGAATACTAGTATGGGTTAACTTGGGTTACCTTTGTACTTATCTCTCTTTATTTTAAAGTGTTTGTTTTACCGACTTTTGTTCCGGTGTGGGACTTTCAAGGATGTTTCCAAGCGCAATTTTAAAATTGCGAGGACGCAATTCCCAAAAGGGGGGAAGGATGTAACACCCCATGAAAATAAAGAATATGACATTTCATATTTATCCATATTTGTGAATAAAATATTTAAATGACTTTAAAGGGGATGCTATGCTCGATGGCGTACCCAACACGCAACAACGAGTTTCTTGGAAATCTTACGTTGCACTCTAATAATAAAATAATATTATTTTAAATGGTAGTTAACATGTAGTCGTTGTATTGGCGGGAATGGATAGAAATAACTAAAATATGATTATATATGTTTTTAAATGTTTTTACATTTATCCAATAGAGGATAGAGGCTTAAAATACAGAAAGAATTCAATTTTAGGCGTATATGCCCTAGTTTTCACTAAAGGTTCACTTATCACCTTTTGATGTTGAAACATCATTAAATATAGTTTTGTTCACTCTTAAACATTCTTTTGGACCAAATAAAACTCTTATTAAGAATCGGGACATCAAAATTTACTTTGTGTAAATTTTTGGTATCTTTCCGATAAAGTTCATTTTTTTAATGAATAGTGTAAAATGTTGTATTTTAATTCAAAACCACTTTTTAATATAATTTATTTATATGATTAGATTATATTTTTAATTGGTTTTAAAGTGAAATTAGAAAATATTTTTACCATTAATTCCAATAGTGGCCATTGGAATTAATTTCACATTGAAATCGGACTTAAACTAGTGTCAATCCTTTGATACTTATTATTTCATAAAAACACGCTATTTGCTCTGACAGCGGGAATTAATTATTAAATTGATTAATGTGACTTATATGTTTTGAATTTTGTAAAATATACTTCATTTTTGAATTCGTAATATCAAATATAGCTTAGGGTGAATTTTTGGTAATTTTCTGAAAAACTTCAATTTTTGATGAATAGTGAAACCACTAAGTGGTACTTATAAAGACTGATTTTCCGTTTAAATGAAATTTTGCCATCATTGTGTTTTGAATTTCAAAAATCCGACATACATGGTTGTCATTAAGAAGTAAAATATGGTTCAATGGGATAAAAATAATTTTTTCGTGAATAGTAACTTATTAAGTTCTTAATCGCGATTAGAGGTAATTAGTGTTATTTAAGGTAAAAATGATATTATAGGAATGTGAAAACACCATTACACTTGTCCTACACCTATTGGGTGAGTCATGTCCGACCAAGACTATCCATGGGCCAACTTGGGGACCCCATGGAGCCACTTTATTTGGAAAATGACAATAATATATTTTTATTTAATGTTAAAATTAAATTGACACAAACAAGAGTTGTTTTACTAAAACATTTTTTAAGTGGGGTTACACAAGTCCAAATTTTGATTATAAATAGTAATTGGAAATATAAAAGGCTTTCCTACATCATAGTTATTTTTTTATAATTTTTAGACATTATATAAAATAAATTATTTATGACATAATAATGATGCAGCGATGACATCATTATTTAACGATTTAAATAAAATGGAAAGATAATGTAAAATATATGAACTACACATGTCCAAAACTTATTGGATGGGTGGATTTCGAACCATTATAACCTTATCCACGAATTATATCAATGTGGGACCTTTTAAAACCGAAACACATTTTCAAATAAAGTAATATTTTTCATTACTTTCTAAAAGTGCCCCTCCTCTCCTCTTATAAAAGGCCCCCACCTCTACCTCATTTCAAACACTCCTCAAGCCTTTGGCTCGGCCAAACCCTACCCATTTACTCTCTCCACATACCTCTCCTCATCCTAGAGTATTCCCTTTGGGCAGAATCCTTTCAAAGGAAGCCTTTAAGCTCAAATCAAAAGGGAGTTACACTTTTAAAGGTAATTCATTCTCTCTTGTTCATTTGTTTTATTTTACTTCTCCAACCCTCTAAACTCTTTTTTTTTACTTCTTTTGTAACAAAACCAGTATCTTCAATATACTAGGATGTTGTTATAATATTTATTCAAGCTACACTCTCACACAACTACATCAAATGGTTAAAGAACATACGGTTTCCGTGGATGGTGAAATTCTGCCTCCCGAAACGATGATTGTTCAATACTCATTTAACACCTTCAAAGGTGGCCATTATGATGTCACTATTTTTATATATGATATATAATATGTTTATTTTTTTCTTTAAGCTTCTGTATTTTTCATTTTGGGCATACCTTTATGGTTTCCATTATAGGTAAACACGATATCTTCATTTAAGGAAATGCGGACTACCGCCCCCTCAAAGTGATGTGATTCGTTAATGCCATATGTGGGACGTGTAAAGGATGGATTTGATGTTATTATATATGAAGTTATACTGAATTATTATTTACCTCTATATCATTATTATTTATTTCCATTAATGTATGAGATAGAAATGAAAGGAGCGTTCATGCGTACGTACGGCTTACCGTCTCCATGAACGGTGCATTTCATTTCTTATCCCCAAATGTAATGTACTATTATAAGTACATATATATAATGGATATATATGATGTATGATAAATCTAAATGATTATTATAATTCTGGAATTAAAATATAAATACCTCTCATATAGTTTTAATTCCATTAATACGACATAGAAATGAAAGTAGCGTTCATGCGTACGTACGGCTTACCGTCTCCATGAACGGTGCATTTCATTTCTTTCCTCTAAATGATTATGTGATTTTATAAATACATGTATATGATAGATATATATGATATATATGATATCCAAATCAGGAATGTCATTTTTGGATATGAAGAACCTTTGACCACACGAACAACATGTAATTGTAAGAAGTCCACTTTCGACTTAAGAACCAAATATCGACAAAACAAACATGATAAACTTAAATGATTAAATAATGTTTATAACATGGTAATAAGTGATATAAAAGGAATATTAAAATTTAAAAAGGTTCTTAAGGAAGTATAAATTAACTCATGTTTATTATTCAGGAGATTAAAAAACGATCGAGTCAAGTCGGACCCGAGGTAAGGGATCCTACTCCTCTCTTTCTTTTTAAGTATACACTTTTATGTCATTCCATTTAAATCTCATATTTCTTGTTATTGGGATGATCTTTTTTATTACAATTCCTGTACTTTTTATGTTCATGTGATGAGAGACCATATTCTCTCTCATCAATCCATTTTGGATGTTTTGAGTGGCACCGTTAGGCTGCCGAATTTTCGTAAGGGATTTCTCATCTCACTTTTATTCTCGTGAGATTTATGCTACATTTGCCACAAAATCCATTGAGTGGTGTATGTACTTAGAATTATTCTAATCTTTGTGTAATATACTTTCGTTTATGAGTATTTACATCAATTATCTATTTTCCTTCTTTCATGGGGTGTATGTTTTGAAAGATACCCAAGTCGGTAAGGGAACCTATCACCCTCCTTTTTTTAAAAGACTTCTTTTGTTGGGTCTTTTAATTTACATATTGTTATGTTGGGATATGTTCTCATATATCCTTATTGATGTAAATTGTATTTCCAAGTGATGAGATACACTTTTTATCTCTCATCAACTCATTTTGATGTGATGCCGTTAGGCTGTCAAGGGAACTTTTTAACCCAATTTCGATTTCTTTGGGTTGAACATGTAGTCATTGAATATGTCATCCATTGAATATGTGTGAATGGCCTTTTATTGTTTTACACTTAATATCCACTTATATTGGGTGTATTTATATTTGTCACACATATTTTTGAGATTGATTTGTCCTTAATTTAAGGATACCTTCTTTATAAGGGATTTCATCACATTTGACATTTCTATTGAGGGTTCATTGTTGTTATGCACCAATTCACTCCTATATGGTGTATATACTGTTATTTGGAGTATTATATCATGAATCCATTTATTCTCATTATATTATAAAGTTCTGACTAAATGTTATTCCTCAATTATTGTATTCAAGTGTCTCTAATTTTGGTAAAACCCCTTTAACCAAAATGTCATTTTAAATGTTTTAATTATTTGTTCTTATTAATATCCATGTTTTCAAAATTGTTTTAAGGATTTATTTATATGGATATTAATGGTTTAAAATTTTAAGCTTCAAGGTGGTATGGGACACTTTGATTCAAAATCTCTTTATTAAATGTTTTAAATGGTTTTGATAATGGTTTTGATAAAGGATTCTATTATGATATATTGTGATGTGGAAATGTTATCATTCCTTTATATTGGTTTTATGTTTTATGATTTTAAATTGGTACTTGGACATTTTAAAGGGTGGTTATGTTATAAACCATATGACGGGTGGTGCCGTGAATACCAGGACGAGTGGTTACATTATAACCTCCAATGCATTGGGTATGGAAGTCGTCTGTATGGCTATTCCATTAAGTATGTATGGAAATTGGCCGTATGGCTATTCCATTAAGTGATATGTGTGGGAGTCGACCGTATGGTTATTCCACATAATTATGTTAATGTCCAAAGTTAACTTTATATATGTTATGTGTTCTTTATATGGGTTTTATGGTAATCCTTTGTTTACAAAAAGGTAGGTAATGATATTTTATTCAGTGAAGAGTTTTTACTACTTCATAAAGGTGAAAAGTATTACCTTGAAAAAGTATACATGGTTTACTTTTTGTTTTGATAAACTAACAGTTTTTATTCTTTGTGTATCCCTTATTGAGTTTTTATGCTCATCCCAAGTTTTTGAAATGTTTTTCACAGGACTTAGCATGGAATACGGTCAAGGATGGGATCAAGGGTAAGTCATGCTACCTAAAACATGAAACTAGACATGTTTCTTTTTAAGAATTTTTATTTTATGGAAATTTAGTAGAAGAGACTACTTTGTAATCTTTTGAGATGTAATAGTTATGTCCTAATTCTCTAAAACTCTAAACCTGAAAAGATCCTCAATGTGAATTTTTCATTTAATTCAATTTTAAGTAAGGTTTAAGGCTGGGGCATTATAAGTGGAATAATTTATTTCTTATTATCTTGTAATCCAGTAGGTAAAAGCTATGAATTATTTTCATAATAGTTATTTTATAACTTTGGTTATTCCTATGTGGAAATAACTTTAATTATCTATAGATTTAATTATATTATTACCACAATAATAGGGTGGTTGTGATGTTTTGTGGGTAATGATATATTGGTTAATATAATTGGCTCACTTGATCTTGATCAAGGATTCAATAATTTTTTATGATTTATTGATTAGGTTTGTGGATGATATGGTGTGGTTTTATAGAGTTATGAGATCTATTTTTTCAAATTTGGACCCATGTTTTTCAATTATGAGGCTAGAGGTGATTGATGTATGACTATAGATCTAATTTATGCTTCTATAATTAATTCTACCATCAGATAGATGGGAAATTAGAGTTGACTATCAATGTTCTAGATGATATATTATGTGTATGTATCATGGACATTAGAATATATTTGGTGAATCACTATCCATTGATTGAAATTAAAAAACAAAATAGTTATCTATTAACCATTAGCACTGATCCATTTTTGGAGTTTTACTGATGGTCGTGTCATTCCCTGTTGTTTTGGACATCAGTTAGTGAGTCACTTGTTCTTAGTCCCATTGTGGTTAAAATTGTGATGGAAAATTTTAATCGTGTTTACAAAACGATTAATGTACAACACGTAAAATATTTTTTGGTTGACATTAAGTGAATTAACTTTGATTTTGAGGATGCAGACCATTATTTTTTAAATTTCTCTCTATGATATGGGAAATAGAGTTTTTGGAGGATCATTATTCTCTTCTAGTGGTTTGTAGGGCCTTTCGAGATGTTCGGGAATGGTGGTGAGGAGGATTGTAGAATAAAACAAATTTCATGAGTATATTATCTCTATTGAGTTTTTCACGCCTCCTAACTCATATAATTTATTATTGATAAATAATAATCCATTGATTAGGGATAGTTTTATATCATGTAAACTATGAAATCAGTGTAGTTTCCAATGGAGATCCATGAATGTTTAGAGACTATTTTGTAAGGATGTCTCATTCATTTGTTTCATGTTCTGTGGATGCATGATTTCATTGACAATATTACATTTCTGAATGAGATGTAGATGCATTATCATTACTTTATTTCATTTTGAACTTTTTTTCAATTTTTTTGGAGGTTGTGATGTTTGGACCATTTTTATTTATATATTATCTTCTTTTTTCTTGATGATATAATGCATGATTAAATATTAAATATATGTATAGATGGGAAAACCTAATAACTAGTTGATAAAAATTATAAATTAAAATTATTGAGACCATATAGGTTGGTTATTGTCATACAAATAGAAAAGTATATTGGCACGATATGTTGAACTTCTTATTTGGTGTACATGGGAATCTATTGTGAATTCGTTTTGGAAGTTTTGGGATTTGGCTATGTATCTGTTGATAGGTTTTTTCAACTGGTTATGTGGATGAGTGAAGGGTTTTTGTTTTGTGGTATAATGTCAAATGTTTCTGTATATTTGGTGTCTTTAGTTACCTAGTTCTATATCCACTTCCATAAAATGGGTTAATGAATCATCAAGTGTGTGTACAGCAGACTACCACCTCGAGAAACAATAGAATTATTTTTTCAATAAACCACTCATGGATTGGTTTTATAATGAATATAAAGTATATATAAAATATTTATAACCTTAGTGTACACCTTATTAACTATATAAAATATAAAATTTTAATTTTAATTTCTTATGGGATATGATATTTGTTGTTACTGTGAACGGTAAACCACCGCATCGAATAGCGATGTGATTATTTTCACTAACACATTAAAAAGAATATAATGTGAATAAATTTATAGAATATAAGTTATATTAATTAAATATTTTTAATATTAATGAAATTTATATCATTATTCAAAATAATATATTATTTTCTTTCCTACATTATAACATTCTGAAATATGATAACGACATTCGTGTATTTTTTGACTACTGCATTCATGAAGTGATGTGCCTCTCTTTTCATCGCCACATCAGATGGATTATATATAAAATTATATTTAATGAAATATTATTGTATTGAGGATATTATTATCAATCTATAAGGTTAATATTTTTCATACCTCATTTCAATAATGATCACTGTAAAATTTAAATGTTAATCAATCGAATGCACAATATTCCATCTCTAGTATCGTAACATACTCCATTTCTCAAAAAACATTCATAATTTAACTAAAAGTCATTATTTAAGTAAAAAATGAAAAATATTTTATTATGTTTTTTTCTATATTATGTAATCATGATCAAATCATGATTATAGAAAATACAAAAACAAAAAATTCAAAATAGAGTTGTTATTACCTAACACATGACATTAACATGTAATTGTTAATAAATGGTTTATTAATGAACATAATAATATTTTATATGAAATTTTTTATATGTAGAGTTCTATAATATATTTATAATAAAATGATATTTATTATCCACGTGGTTTTTACCAATACAATGGAAGTCGAGACTTGTGGAAGAGGATTTTCATCCCACTTTTTACTTTTGTGAGACACATGTCATCCACACAACCTTTTTATTTTATGTGTTTTATATACTTACCATTAATGTATTTAATGATTGATATCAAATATATTGTTGGAATTTATATATTAAATTTTTTATCTCTCTTTGAAGGGGTTTACAACTCAAATATTACCAACGTTTTAATGGATTTTTTCATCAAGTTATATTCTTTAATATATACATTGTTTTACACACCTGTACTATTTAATAAGCATTATACACATACCAATTGACATTTAATATCGTGAATTTAAATTACCTCATGATATTATTTGTTACATTTTATGTTATTCTTCTTGGGGATAACGTTTCAATGTTATTAATGTGGTATGATTTAATTTTACAGTCTCATAATTTATCTATATTGAATATGATTATATTTTCGATAATAAAATATTTTTGCAAATCTTTCAATATACCATTAAATTTTCTTATAATATGGATATTTTTGATAATTTATTTTAATACTACAATTATTCACTCTTTAGTATTTTTTCATTTTACAAATTGGTATATAAAATAATGGTGAAAATTTTATTAAGAATATATGACATTATATATCTCATTAATAAGAAATTATTTTTCCTCCCAAATAATTTTTTTATAAAAATGTTTTCAAATTTTTTTTATTATTCACACAATATTTTTTAAACGAATGTATTTCTTACCAATTTTATTCTTTTTAATAAATGAATTATAAAAGAATATCCTTGTAACTTTCAATTCAATTCCCACTTCTCTTTTACTAGAAATATAAAATGAATATTTGACTTCACATGTAGGGAATGAGAAAAACATCTCATAATCATGATATTTTTTAACTTTTATACTTACATTATTAGTTTTCGTGTTTATTTTTAAAGAATGATATTTTAAAGAAGATTTATGTTTTAAAACCCCATTTTTTAAAAGGGGAAATGATATTTTCATCATGAAATGATTAAAATGAGTGATCAATATAATTTATTTATGTATGATAACTTTTTATGATGTTCAATTTTATTTACTTGGGATATGATCCAAGGATACAATTATTATTATTTCCCTGAAAAGTTTATTATTATTTTGGAATGATTTCTATAAAATATATTTCACTTTCCTATGTTATTCCATGATAAAACTCTTATGAAACCTTATTTTGTAAAGGTTATTATATGATTAAATGATTTGAAACATTTCAATTTTTTAGTGGTTATTCAATGATTATATGTTTCTGAAACATTTCTATTTCACAGGTTATGATATGATCAATGTAAATTTTTTTTATAACACATGAATATAGTTTTCATTTTGATATGGGTGGGACCTATAACTCATTAAAATTGGATAATGATTTACATATCATGAGATAATAATAGAATGTGGAGTGAACCCATTTTTTTAAGGAAAATTATCTTCTATAATGGTATTGGCACTAAACCCTTACTATTATAAGAGTTCTTGTAGTTAACCCATTATGCTATTATATCCTGGTTAATGAATCTTAACATATAAGGAAATGATTTTCTATTCAGATATGTATACCAAAAATTAATGTCTTACGACAAAGTTATTCTATCATGGATCATGTTCTTGTATTCCTTTATGATTTATGTCTTGTCAACTAATAATAATTAATAAGTGAAAAAATTGATATCTTTTATATGTGGGTTATTTTTTTAAAATTTTATTCTCTAGTAATGATACTCTTTTGTTCATTTTCTGTTGACATGTGTATCTTTTTTACCCTTACAATGCATTTGAGTTCACTATTTCTTATGATACCTTTCCACTAGTTATAAAGAAATCTATTAGGTTTGATATGTTTATGAATTGTGCTAGTTATGATGATAATAGTGTGAGATGATTTATTTTTCTTATGGATAAGTTTTTTATGTTTCCATATTTTCAAATACAGTAAACTATTATGGTTCTCAGGCATGAGATTCAATAATTTAAAAAATAATCAAAAAAATAGTAATAATATTGTATAAAAATCTTGGGATGCTTACATGGCATAAGAGTTAATTTGTTTATAACCTTTTGAAAATAGGATTTGAAACATTAGAGAAATCCCTTTGGATATTTATATGGATATGTATATGGATGTCTCTAAGGATAATTCTAAGTATGATTCAATGTTTATAAAAATGTCATGAAATACTGTTAACAGATAGAGAAATTCTTTTCCTATAATTTACATTAATGTTTGGATATATAATTTGATGTGGCTCTTGAAACGATGTACCTATGGGTAACTACACTAAAAAGGTAACATTGACATTGACACGATCATCACATATTCTTGGAAAATAATCCTTACAGGACTCCTAGTTTGACAATCCCATGGGACATTCATTAGAAATTCACAAAATAAATTGCAATCTGTTATAAAATATTTTAATTACTGATGACTTTTAATGACAAAGAATTTTCAAAAGTTTTCATACACTACAAAATGAGTTATAATTTAAAATTTATACTAGTGATTTTTGTGATTATTTGGCATCTAATTATGATTAGTTTCCCTCACAATTGTTTTTGTTTAAGTTAATGACTAAAACCAGATGTAATCATATAAATAGAGAATATAATGGAAAATAATATAATGTAATGTAAAAAATTGGATATGGACTAGAGAAATATGAGATTTGATTATACCTAATCGGATTTCATGATATATCACTAATAAATTAAACCTATATGAGATTCAAAAATCATAATAGATGATTAATATGAAGATTTATGAAATTTTAGGTCATAATGAACATAGAAGAAAGCCTATTTATCTTACTATATGTCAACTATATGGGATGAAGAAAATTTAAGAACATTTTAAATTGAAGGGATGATGTTATTGGTGTGAAAAAAGGGATATATACTTATAAATTATTTAGGAGTTAAATTTATTATAAGAGGGGAACATTGGAAATGACCAACTCAAACACCTACCATAATAATTAACAAATAGATCAAGGAATTAATTATTCAATGGTTATAATTTATGTGGAAGGATTTATTTTTTATATATTTTGATTCATGGATTATGTTGTAAACGTGTTTCTATAAGAGTATTAGGGTTTTTAAAATCATGAAACATTTATTGATTATGTAATTTTTTTAAATAATATATGTATCCAGTTATGATTGACATATAATTTATGGATTTCATTAAGGGTTTATAAATTTGAGTATTATCATATTTTAAAATTCATAGAAACTCCTCATGATGTCCAATATAATGAATGTTTACTAATGTTATGTTTATTTTGGGAGACATTTATTTAAATTCAACCATTTATTCTTGAAGAGAAATTACATTTTATTAATATATGACTAAATATTAGTGTAAATATAAGTCATTACATTATATTTGATATTATTATAATTATAGATTATAAAAATTTATTTTTTTTGTTAAAAATAATTTGTTAAAAGGATAACCCACAAGGCATGTGATAACCAATTGCATCTAGAAGGGTCGTAGTGATTGAACCAACATCCAATGCATGACAAGGTATAACACCTACCACAATCCTATATAAAGAATTAATTATAGTGGGATAACATAATGAG